>JAVLVB010000569.1:3033086-3051389 GCA_032876305.1 Orestias chungarensis | reverse complement strand
GTTCTGCTGGAGGTTTCTTCCTGTTAAAGGGGAGTTTTTCCTCTCCACTGTCGCTACATGCATGCTCAGTATGAGGGATTGCTGTAAAGTCAACGACAACACAAGCCATTGTTTCTGTCTGCTGATTCCAGAGGAGTGAATGCTGCAAGTCAATGACTCGATGCAATCTGCTGGGGTTCCTTAGATTGGAAACTTTTTTTAAATTGATTTGTTATGATGCATCTTTGATTTTAATTGATTTTCTGTGAAGTGCCTTGAGACGACACCTGGTGTAAATTGGCGCTTATAAATAAACTGATTCTTGATTCTTGAACATGATGGTGGCAGCATCATACTGTTGGGATGCCGCATTCCTCCGTAGGATGAATATTGGAGATGTATAAAGTAAAATCCTGATGAAAACCTGTTGGCACCTGCACAACAGTTAAACATGAGTTGGAATGGCCCAGTGAAAGTCCAGAACAAACCAAGTTAAGAATCTCAACAAAACAGGATTTGGTAAATATCTGAGTGTGGAGATGTGTAAAGCTGCTAAAAACCAACAAAACAAGTCAACTAAGTCCAAGTTGGATAGCAATAGCTGGGTCTGTTAAATGTAGGGTACAATAACAATCACAGCACACACGTCTACGGCAAAAAACAGAATTATACTCATTCAAATACCTTTGGGAATTTTTAATTGCCAGAGCGTGGAAAGAAATATAGACGCAATCTCCTTAAAATGAGAAAGTAACTTGTTATTATAAGATATAAAAGTCATAAAAAGAACCCTTCTCATTCTAATAGTATAAAAGTGGTTACAATGATTTTTAAATCTAGTTATGAGACTTCTATCTCATTAATACTTAATTAGTTCTTGTTAAAACAGGAGCAGTAAAACAGCTGTCCTAATCTTCTTAAATTATTTTGTGATCTCTTGCTTATAAAAGAACAACATCTCCACTTTTTTTTACAACACAGCACTTATCTACAAGCTGGGCTTTATTTAAAATACACTTGTGTTAAATGCTAAACAGGTAATATGGCTCGTAACAACTTTACAATTACTAAGACACACCTAGATAAACAGCTCGTATGCTTCTACTTTAAATTTCACTATTTTAAATGGATAAATTCACACACAAATTACAAAAAGCTTTTCTTATTGTATAAAGTGTAGAACATAACGCATTTAATTCCATTTCTTAAAGCACAATCGACTTCCAGACTCCTTAATTTAAACAGACAATGCACATCACATCCTGTCAGAGTCCAACATTCTCCAGAGACACAGTGTTGTGACATTTTTAGCTTTGAAACAAATCAGACGCTTAAGCACAAAACAGAGAAAGACTTTCAGTTTACCCTGTAAACTGTAGCGGATATTTCTAAACCTTAACTGTTTTATTTATTTGGATTACTTGACAAAGAAATATTGCTTCCCCTGCCTGGTGCTGTGCAGCCTTTTATTACTTTTGAGTAGCTTTTGCATTGCCAAAAAAATATATATATAAATAAATAAATAAATAAAAATAATAATAATACAATCCTCCATAAATAACCAACAATCTGAAAGTATTTTCTAAAACACTAATTCTGTTACATGTCTCCCCACACAGAAATTACAACTTCCTTGATTCAGCTTAGTAAATCAATGCATCATCAAGGGCAATGGGGCTACTGTGATCTGTTGCTAGAAATAGGAGGAAGGCCTCACTTCTCCTTTGAGAACAAATCACTGCAATCTTGGCGTCTTGCCAGTGACTAAATTGCTGGCTAACATCGTCCCACTTTGGCTAGACAGAGCTGTTGAGTTGCCTGTACGATTACGGAGCAGTGCGGTAGGGTCATGCTGTCAGAACCTCTCTCTAGTAGTAATTTGTTTTTGTTTTTGTTTACAATTGTACTGTCACAGTAGAACACGAACAGCTAAAAAAAAAAAAAAAAGCATAAAGTACATCTTTGTGTTTGAATCAGCAACACACAATATATCGTTAATGGTATAAGTTATACAGGTAAAAGTGAGCTGATGTCAAGAATCGATTTCTATTTACATCTTGTTGCCGTTTGTGTAAATCAAAATGGACAGTCCTACGGCAAAAGAGGTTTTGAGGGTAAGTTTTACACATTTATGACCTATTGTTCTTTTGTTATTTAAGAAGAACAAGTTGTACCAATCAACTTCTGAAGCATCATTCACTGGATAGACGAGACTAAGATGGAAGACTTAGGCAACTATATACCCAAGAAAATAACTTGTCAATCAAACCATACAGCTGTATCATCTGTCTTGTAACGTGGAGTCAATGTTTTAATTAGGATTATTCTATTTTAGATTCAGATTTACATTCATTCTCATTCAGCCATGAAGTTTATGTTAGACTTGAAATAAAACTATGATTTTCAGTGTGTTTCTTAAAAAAGGTTTTTCATAAATTGGCTAAATCTTTTGATCCTTTTTTAAAAGGGCTTGAATGAAACTTTTTGAATCCGATTGTTTTTTTCTTTTTCTTCATCGTTTACGTTTATGGGCTAAAGTGTTTATTAAAAGGCAAACATAATATTTTTATCCTTAGCTAATTTGCAAAGCATGTGCTGGGATGGACCCTTTAACAGTATAAAACTATTTCAAAAGACAAAGTAAAATAAGATAACATATAAAATCGTATAAATTAATAAAATCCACAATGATATATCATTTTTTACTTTTGATCTTCTCTGATAATCTCAAAGTCTTTGAGGTTAGGAAAGCGTCTTTGCCACGACCCCAATTTTAACCCCCTTCCGGAGATTTTCCATGAGATTTCATTTTGGACTCTTTCTAGGAAGAAAATTGTTTGGTAGATTTATGGGCTTAAATTTAACATGAATCTTTATACGGGTTGAATCCTTTTGGTCGTGCCTGTTGTAGCTGTTGCTCTAAAATCTGGTAGAAAGGGCAGCTGAGGAACAACAGCTGACCTTAAACCAACACTACTGACATCATAAAGAGATGGACAGAATCAAGCTAGTTCATTAGCTCCATTGCTCCTTTAACCAGGACAGGAGATATAACCTCACTGCCCATAAAACTGCTCACAAACATTGGTGTGGCGGACCATGCAAAGTTACTCTCAGACTCCAACTAACTCTTCTACCCTTGAATCGGTTTTGGCTTAAAGCCCCCCCGCCCCAAATCAGATCTGGTGGAGCCAGGTATCTCATATGGCTGAAGCAGATAATAGCAGCCATTATCAGATTTCTAACATTTAAGTAGGGGCTTGGTATTGATCGCTGCAGGGCCTGGTTACAACTGCCCCACTGGTGTGGTGTCTGAGGACAAAGTCTTCCTACAACCCACCAACCCCCCCATAACAAAACAGCAACACCACCACTGCAAATCAGCGTCATACTTTGAAGATAAAAGTAAACAGATTACATTAATGATCAGATTACAAAAAATATCTCAGCAGAGATTAGCACAGTTTTAACTCACGTAATGAGGGTTCCATGTAAAGTATGTTGCCTTCCAAAACTAGTCATAACCTTTTGAATTTTATTTGGATCTTGTCATTTTACCAACAACTCCTTTATTGTACTCTATGAAGATTTTATGTGATCTTTCCAGACTTTTAGCTATTCTAACACACCCATTTTTGATTTAACTGTGGGTTTATAGTCTTTCTGCTGGACGGTGACATATTTTGCAGCCTGTAATAGCTTTTCCCCCTCAAAGATTGCATTTAGCTTGATCCATTTTCTCATCAACTCTGAAAAGCATCCAAAACCTATTTTCTGATGATAAATTGAACAGAGGTCTGTAAAATGTTCAAGTATTAGGAAATTGTTTTATAACCTAATCCTGCGTTAAACTTCTCAATAACTTCCTACTTGACTTGCTGTGTCCCTTGGTATTCATGATTCTGTTAGTTTTACAGATTCATCTGAAGGCAATTCAGTGCAGAGTTTATTTAGAGGTATATAAGTAACTGTGGTTGTATAAAAACTGCATACCACATATCATGTCAGTATGCCTATCAGTTTTTTGTTTCTTAAAGTAACACTAAAGAAGTTTTGGTTTTGGTAGATTTTTGCAGCCAACATAAGTGGTAGTGTTTAGCCTGAAGAAGACTTCAATTCGCATGAGGACCAGCGCCAAGCATGGTAAAATCCTGACTCACTCGTCGCCTGCAGGTGGATAGAAGTATATTTCTGTTTCCAGTGTCTGTGTGAAGGAGGAACAGCGATGAAGTGATGAATCCAATTGTGGTAAAACAATGTTGTATGATGATGTTGAAAATAAGAAACGGAGGAAGTGACATATGCCGTAAAGAAGTCAGCACATTTGTAGTTGTTTTGTGTGGCAGGGTTCCTGCCACCCTCCTCAAAGTTGCTTGGTGCCGGTTAAAGCGATGCGGACCCCCTCAGGCCATGACAGATGCACCATGCAACAAGCTGTAAGTCGATGTATTATCACAAAAGTTATGAAAATATTTTATAAAGGTGGAAAAGTTACTTAGTGTTGCTTTAATTATGAATCTTTCTCATTCAAAGTTATACAATACTTCCTGTTGGTTTATCAAATCCCCCCCAGAAATACATCCAAGTTACGTTGTCATCAATTTAGAAAGCTGTTTTATGAAATCTCTGAATTTTTTTTTTACTTAAATAAATGTGTTTATGCAAATAAAACGGAACATAAAAGCTCTATAGTGGTTTGAGCACCAGTGATAGTGGTTTGAAAACCCTGTAACATTTGCATATACTTGTTTTTTTATTGCACTTCTACACACTGCACTGGAAAATGTATTTGTGTACAGGATGCAGGTGGTTTCCATATACAAAAATATTTGCCATCACAGGATAATGCCTTTAACCATTCTGGTCTATTTGTAAAGAAACACTAATTTAAATCGCCTAGTGCTCTCAGCGCTCCCTCATTGTTCTGAGCTGAAACGCTCGTCCCTAAAGAGCCGGGCCAGATAAAAAGAGACGCTGCTCCAGAAGGAACATTTTCTGGTGTTCTGCCACAGGATGGGGAAAGTAACAGGGAGCAGGAGGAAACAGAATCATGTTTCAAGCCTGGACGAACGAGCGCAGAGGCCATGCAGGGGGCAGGGAAGGCTGACGCTGTGATTTTCAGCGTTTTTTTGGATGCACCAGCCTGTGGGTATTTTTATTGACACAAAAGATATCAGATGACGACAACCACTATTTGCATGGCTAATGCCTTTTTGTTTTGACATAGACAATTTACTGTACAGAGTGATCAAACACTAAACTCATGTCAGTCAGTTGACTCCACGCGCTGCCATTGCAAATTCTAATAAAATACACAAAAGACACAATAAATACTGTAATGTTAACATTTTATATTAGATTTTTTGATCTTCCTTATGCCTCACTGTAACTAAAATTTATATATTTTGATCAAATTACCTATTAGCTACCAAAATGAAGTATCTTTCTCGTACACCACTTTGTTTCCTTTCAAGTCACTGTGGCTTTAGATGCAGCAATTATGTACTGTTATGACAGAAGTTCTTGATTTATTTTATTTAGTAACAATGAGTACGCGTTGAAATACATTCCATGGCGAGGACGATTTAAGCAGTTTATTATAGTTGAAGCCGACTTTACAAAAAAAAAAGAAAGAAATGTAGTGATTGGACTCACTTTTACTCATATGTTATATAATGTTCGTGTTCTGTAAAACTGCTGTGCTAATTGGCTGGAGCTCCCTTTGAGGAAAGGAAAGTTTGCTTTCTAAGAATGAGATGGGAACCTTCACACAGATTTTTTTAGGTAGTGTATTAGCAACTCAGTTCCCGAAACATAAACAAACACTGGACATACAAATCTGAATCCCAAAAAGCAAAGAAAGCCATGCTGTGATCCGATTTAACCCAAAGAGTCCTGTTAAGTAAGATCAGTTCCATTATGCAAGCACTAAAACCCTTTAGAAGGAGAAGAAAGTCGCTTCAGCACAACTATGTGCTGATGTTGTTGTGCGTGTTTTCTCCTTCATATGTGTGTCCCTGTTCCACAGATGTCACCTACCTTGACAGCAGCTGTGACTCCGTCCTCAGTGGTGCTCTGCCCGTTCTGTCAAAGAAAGCAGACGTGAGAAGAATCAGTGTGTATTTCAGCACATGAGTCACACGAGTGTACAAAAAAAAAAGTGACAGAGAGAGAGTAAAGGAAGAGCTACAAGGGAATATTTACAAGACTGTGTGGGAGGCTATAGTCCACTTTCCACCTCTGCTGGCAAACCTAATAATCTGAGGATCACACACAAGCGCACGCCTTTTGTTCGTTCCCCGGTAGGTAGGACTTTTCGAAAAGGGTAATGACTATTATTTTCAAAATGGTTCTGTATTTACAGCTTTGGTTGATTCTTAGAATAAAATCACATATAAGAATAGATAATTAGATTGTATTTTCCTCTACAACAGAGGATAGGTGAAGGTTGGAATCTTTTAAAAGCAGACTTTAAAAACTCAAAAGAACAGTGGCTGTAAATACAGTGTGTAGCTATACGAATAATCCAAAGTGCAAGACTGTTAAAGCACATATACTATAAGGTCTGCCCAAATAATAAAACAACAAACATGTAATAAAATATTGCAAGAAGCGTTATGGAAAGACTAGGAAGGTTTTTGTGACAGAAAATGTAGCCAAATTTCCTTGTGAATTTTTACAAACCTAAATGAAAGAAATTTTAAAACTAAAATTAAGCAACTTTGTGTGAATCTTTGTTTTGGTTGATCAAACAACTTTTCTCAAGAGAACATTTGGATAGAAGAATTTCAATCCAACGCCAACTGCAATTCAAAATAACTAATGTTCTGCAGAAATAAGAGTGCTAAAGAATTTAGAAACAAAGTTTGTTAATGGATGATTTCTCTGGAATTTTATAAAAGACGAGTCAAACAAACATGGGATTTGGATAAATATGTATCATTTTGAATCTGTGCAGATTAGAGAGAATCCACATATGTGTAAACCCATAAAATTAATGTCTATTAAAAATAAAACAAAAATCTGAAAAACAAACTGTTAAAATACATCAAAGATGACTTTCAGGTTTGTGAAAAGTGTATTTAGACTTACCACAGGGACTTGATGTTCAAATATTGATTTAGAGAACTAAGAAAACAAATGTTTAAAATATGAACATTACTATTTTTTTTATTCACCTCTACATGTTTGAAGCCCACAGTTTTTATTCTTCCTTTCTTTTGTTTCAAATTGGAAGCCGTCACGCTAAACAGAAATTGTTTTCACAAACTGACAGTTGCTGTCACTCAACGTCAATCCAGAAAAATCTTTATACAATAAATATGAACAAATCCATTACATAGTATCGCTCCGGAGTCCACAGGCATATTGCTAACTTTTACGTCAAGCTACGTGACCTACTTGCCCCCCTTTCCGCTTTTGCTTTGTTTTCCATTCCACGGGAGGATACGTCCAGCGGGCTTCCTCTTCCTTCAGATGGCACAGAATGAGACAGGCAGGCAAAAAGCAGCAGAGTAGCTCATCATGTGTGCCATAGCATACCTCTAGTAGAGTGACTGCAAATTCAGGTGAAGTCCAGACACTTTACTTAGCTCTAGCATTTTCACTTCATTTGCAATAAATATTGTTTATTCTAGGAATTATAAAAACACTGAATGTGTCATCACATTGTTACTGAATGTGTTTCAGCATCGTTAGTTTTGCATGGTTGACATAAAAGGCTCAGTCAGTCCTTTTCTAACACAATCAAAATGAACAGCCACAAAAATGCACCCAAAGCCAAATGTGTTAATAATCAAATGGATTTTTTTCTTCTCTGTGCTGCTTTGAGGTGAGAATTCCTCGTACGTTTCTCAAATGATCCAACAATAAATGTCAGGCCAGTGATGGCTTTAGTGCAATATATAGATAAGTCCGTGTTTGATGATCAGAGAGATGCTGCATCGTAACTAGGCAACCAGGAAACACAAGAACCCTCACTTATTCCCCCACTAGCTGCAACTCTAGCTGACTAAATTTCTCGTAATCTCATCTTGCAGTCACTATATCGACAGCTGTTGGCTGATGGCGAATGTGACAAATAGCCTCTCTGTTTGTCTTTTCTCAGGCAAACTGAGTGCTTTTTCACAAACGGAGAGGGGGCGGCACAGGTCAAACTCCTCCATCTCTGCACCGCCTCAAAAACGCATAAAAACTCAAGGAGGGGGACTCTATTCTTTAAGACGCTAGTCAGTGAGTGAGCAGTGTTATCGAACGCCCCGCCAGCCCTCCTCCGTTATCACGGCTCTGCGTAGGCGTTCCTCTGTTGGTTCACACCCAGATTAGCTGAGGCAAAGAGTGAACACACGCATGAATTGAAAGCTCACACTCGGGTACCTTATTGTAAAGTGCTGACTACGCCTTATGAGCAAACACGGTACAAATCTCAAGCATTAACCCTACTTTCTCCTATTTCTTCTCTTTGTGGGCTTGTTGGGCTTTGCCCCTTGAGAACTGTTTATTCCTGGTTCAAAGGATCTAAATATGCACATACATGGGGTCCATTTTTTCTAATACTGTTAAAATAGGTATAAAAATGTAGCCTCGTCCACATTTATGGACATAGGATTGAAAAGAGGCTAAAGTGATTAAGTTTAGTTTGAGTAGATGAAACAACCGTGAGAATTAAGGCAAGTAACTGCAAAACTGTGTATCAGCAGCTGGTGAAGCTGCCAACCGTTGACTACAGTTCTATGGTAAGACTAATTTCCCTCAGGCTCCTAAAAAAAGTGCTTCATTTTTTGTTTCAGTGTGTGCTTTCTAATTAGTTTGTTTTCAATTATTTGAATTTATGAGTTTATGTAGTTTTGTTCTTTTACTTTCCATTGAAACACTTTGAATTACTTTATGGAAATATAGTTAATTTGCAAGTCAAAATTAGACAGGATTTTATCACAAATGCTCCCATAAAAATCAGTTCTGTTGTTTAAGTGGAATTTATGAATGTAAAATTGCAACTAACCTCCTCATATTCGTACTCAGGCTGAAGCTGAAGTAACTTCGGAGCTGCAACTTTGAGGTTTTAAAAAGAAGTTTGCCTTCTGCAAATGTGTAATTTTATTTTACATTTATGTGTTAATTTCTCAAAACCTTATATTGTTAATCGTTCTGAAATATAAACTATAGGAAGTTGAATCAGTTGCAAATTTTAGGGATTTCCCTCAACAGGGGATATAAATATGGCAGATTTAGGTGTTAAATTGGCTAATTCAAGCAGCAACAGCCAACCTGTTCCACACTTGTATCAGAGGTAATCTGTGGGGAATAATGTTAATTCACAGCAGATGTGGCTGAGTGATCACTAACTGGACAAATCTATTGATGTGGGATTTCTCTCGCTCACTTTGCCTCAGAATGAAGCACGAAAAGGTAATTTAGCTCATTTCAATTTGTGAAAACTGTTCATCTCCTAAACTAAACCACTCATGCTCTTCATGAGCAGGAAAAAACAAAAAAACACTCATCATCTGCAGTCAGATGCCAAACAACTTTCTGTGCCTGTGTCCATGACTGCTGCAGATAATTGTGCTTTAGTGCACATGGTTGGTTTTAGCCTCCATCCTCTACTCTCAAATTAATCCAAAAGTGCATTCCCGCTTGTCCCATCTGTCCATATGAGTAGTTAGGGCCTCATGGCCCAGCCCTCCTTTTCACTCTGCCCAACATGTTCCCTGGCATGCCATGAAGTCTCGCTTCTCCTTATTCTGCTCTGTCAATCTGAGCCCTGGGTTGTCTCTCGCTGCCAACAGAATGTGCAGCTGCCTGGTAGGCTGGAGATTGAGATAGATGGCAATCACCCCGTTTTGCCTGGCAGTGACTTGTTTAATCAAATTAATTGCAGAAATTGAACATCGGAAAGCAAAAGCCTTTATGTTGGCAAAACAGCAACCCATTTATGCATGCATTTAACATACAAATGGAGTGACTTCGACAAGAAGCACACAAATACAGAACACTAGGGTTGTGATTGTTGGACCCAGGCAAAGGCATGGTATTTTCAAACTTAGCATCCTTCACAAGCTCTCCACCACCATCTGCTTTGACGCCACATGCTACTCGCAAAACTCACATGCTGCAGACCTCCAAATAGTCCAAGCAAGACTCAGGATGGCACAGTTTCTGATTTAACGAAAGCTTTGCCTCGCTGCATCACACTCTCATTCATCACTCAATAATTTCTTTAAAAAGCACCGCCATCTGTATACAATCAGCATATTTCTGAGACTCAACTTGTTTTGGGTAATTTATGAGTTTGTTCTGCGTCGAGCTCCATTCATGAGTAATTCCCCTGATTAAGAACATCGCTACAAGCCGAGTCCAGACTGATTCATCCGCTACAGACGCACTGTTGCTTCATTTCATTGGCAGGCAAATTCAAAGCAGCCGCCTCCAAGAGTCGGCGGGAAACTGGTTACCCTAACACTTATACCCGCTCTTCAAAACCTTAATGCAAGTAGTTGCATATTAATGAAGAAGCAATCAGCCTGGTCACAAGGAGAGCCTGAAGAGCTCATGTATAATCATGTTGTTTCACAACAACGGAGATCTCTCTATACACATCATACTTTGATGGTCATCTTCAAAATCTAGAGTTTCCATGTTGAAATCCCCCCAAACTATTACATTTTTCTTTTACCAAACTGAGATTCATTATTTAATGTTCTTCCAAGCCACTAATAACACATTTTTCTGATTAACAATTTTTAACTGATCATGTTTTTATATAATCTGGAGCAATTTAGTGCTCCAAGTCAAAATACATTCAAATGAAAACCGTTTAAAATCTGGACTGGAACAACAGAACACTGAGATGAAGCCAATTTATCTGGATCGCGATCAATGCTTCACAATGTAACGTCATTGCAATATCGGCGTGTGCAATGTTTACATTTTCCATGACTGGTTGGACTGCAATAACTGTTGGCTGGTGTTACTGCAAGAAAACAAACTTTTTTTTTTATTGTAGTATAATATTAAGCCATCTGGACTTAGTCCAACAACAGCAGATGCTCACATGGGACATAAAGGACTTTTGGCCAAGACTCTTAAGGTCACGGTCTGATGGAACCAACAATGAGAAGAACAACATAAGCATGCATGTCACAAGGATTTCTCATATCATGCGGCCATAATCGCAATATCACTGGAGTACCAATATTGCAACCTGATTGGATTGCATTAAAGACTAGTAATTAAATAAATGCAATGCATGACATTAATGTATTTGGTGATGCTTGTTTCATTAAGATGCTCTAATAAATAGGTATTAGGGAGCTGGTTTTTTATGCAGTATGCTGTTTGATGCTAAAATACACATGCACATTTTTCAGTAACCTGCTCAGTTATATATCGTGATAGCCTACTTCCTTTGATTGCTTCTCAGTTTGCCACGGTCGCAACGCAATTTCCCTGATGTGGGACAATAAAGGATATTTCTTTTCTGATCCATTCTGCTGGTAAGTGGTCAATGTTAAGCAGTAAGTGAAGGGTGGATCTGTGGGAAGCACAGAAAAAGGACAAGCGTAATGGTTCGAGTGACTTTAACATGGGCCAATTTGTGATGGCGGGTTGACTGGGTCAGGACAACCTGTTCTGCTCTGGTCACCGTCTCTTTTAAGTGGTCAAAGGAAAGAACAGTGGTGGGTGAATGATGCACAAGTTGGCCTGTGTGCGCTGAGCCAACAGGTGAGCTGCTTTAGTTCGAGCTGTTGAACAAAGATCTCAGAATCTAGATTGCATGCACGTTGCTCCATGGCTGCACATCAGTAAGGGCGCCCATGCTCACCCTTGTTCACCGCCAAAAGAACCAACAACAGCCGTGTGACCACCAGAACTGGAACTATAATAATGGAAAATGGGGGACTGCGTTGCTTTACGTCAAATTAACGGGGGAACCTAAACGGTTTATTGTTCCAGACTAAAGCTTTTCAAACTATTATTAAACACAAACATAAATAAATACAGAAAGAATGACCAGAAATATATCCTAAACATTTGACACATTGGTTCATGAGTGAAATGTTCTAAAGAACATCTTAAAATCTTAAGAACAGGTTGGGAAAATATTTGGAGGAACTAAATGTTATGTTGTGACATTACAGACATGTAGCAATATTACATTATCCCCATGCTTAATATTTAAATAATTTTTAAAGAAATTACTTTCTTTAAAGAGGCCAAAAACAAGCATCACTCTAGTATATTCCTATTTAGTAAATCTATTGACCTAATTATAGAAACATTAGACAAACTACCTTCCAGTCACAAGACCAAAATCAACCTGGCAACAGGAGCAGACGCAGGTTTAAAGTTTGGGTGTTGCTCTACTGGGGATCCTCAGTTCCTGCAATCACTACAATCTACTTCAACATGTCTAACTGATCTGAGATCTGTTCTGAACCTTTTAGTCTACTCCAGGATTGTTATTCTCCTCACCACCAAGCGAAAACTTTTCAGCAATGATTCAGGGAGCCACCATCCACATCCTGCATCTTTAGCCAATCAACCATCAATGAGATGTTCAGGACAAAGGAGTGCGAACTGTGAAACCATAACCTCATAACAGGACGTATCTGTGTCCTAATGATTCTGCTGAAGCAGGGACAGAAATGGCAGGAAGTCCTAATTTGACTGATCTAAATGTATGAATGAACTGATTTTTGTATGACAAGTCCTAGAAGCAGATCACAAATCTAGACTAGCTTAGAAACATATTTATTTATTTATTCAGTTAAGATGGAGAACATTTTCACAGTCATTCAAATGAAGAGACAACACGTGGAGTAACCACAAGTTCTCTCTTTCATAGCATTCATTAAGTGTCTCACTAAGGGAGAATCCTGACTCCCGGATTGCGACAATACTGGTTGAAGGTGTTAGGTTTAAATTAAGTCCTAAATTACGTGTTGGAAATTTAAACTGATCAGAATAATTATGAAAGCTTTACTTCAGCTTCACTCATGCAAACCTTCCCTGGTTTGGTGGAGAACGTTACATTTGGAGCTGAGCAGGAAAAAGACGCAACTTCACTCCTGGACACTGAGGACACTTTTATGGTAGAAATGAAAGGAGGATTTATTTCCTTTAAACAAAATCACCTGAAGCGGAATATAATATGAAGACAAGCACGCATAAATGGGTCTTTTCCTCACCTCTGTGTCCAGCTGGACCAGCTCCATTGTGGGCCATGGCTCCGCGATTTGGGCCAGAGGCATGTTGGCAGGGCTTTTATTCTGAGGTCCCTCTGAGCTGCTGAACTGAGTGTTTTCCCCTCAGAGTTGTCCGCGTCGTTCCAGACGCTCCTGACGTGGAGTTCAAAGTTCAAGCGGAGCAGATTTGACGGCAGGAGAGCAGGAGAAGACGCGCCACTGCAGCCCCCAGCCCCCCTGATCTGATTGGATCTTGGAGGACTGATCAGTGGATGTTGAGAGCGACAGTCCTGCAGACAGGAGCAGCTTTCCTCCAGGTGAGCGTCACGGTCAGCTGCGTCTCTCTCTCAGGCCTCTGCGTCCTCCTTCCTGCGCGCTTGTGAAATCTTCCCAGCAGGACGCGGAGCGCTCGGTAGTACGAGCACTCCCAGCCAGCCAGAGTTGTCACTGGCAGATCCAACTCACATTTCTGACGCTCGCTCAGCACAGGCCCGACAGCGCCGCCCTCTGGTGGAAAGGCCAAGTGTAAATACGTAATGCCGACCACAGCCTGCAGTTAATGAACGCCCTGCTCTCCGTTATGCTCGAAGTCTAATGCTTTGATGCTTCTAGTTGCTGAGTCAATCAAGTCTTCTCATCAACAGATGCGTCACAATAAATTGATTTATTTCTCTCTCGCTCTCTCCACAGACAGAAATATATATATACATATATCATTTTGATGGCCAATGAAATCTGAGCAAATTAAGGTCCATAATTTGTGTATACTGTGTATATCATTTTTTGGAAAAAAGGATGAAGTATCACATTAAAACAACCGCATTGATGTAGATAAAAGACTGGTGATTTGTTTGACCACAAGGGAGGATTGCTTAACATGTATACTATACACAAGAATGTTGGCTGAATGTTTAGTGGAAGGAAAACATTGGGCTGAGGACACATGGGAGACACATTTGCACAAGTAGCAGTAGTAGCTCTAGCCTTAACTGTACTTGTAAAGCAATAGCCAGACCCAGTCATGTCCAAATGAATCAGTGTTAAAGATTGTTATAAAACTGACTTGCAAATACAAACCAGCCTCCTAATGAGTAAGTACTGCATGGGCAACTACCTTTTATCTGGCAATTAGGTAATTAACCCTAACTAAATCATTGAGATGCTTCACATTCCTTAAACAAATCATTGAGATGCTTCACATTCCTTAACCAACCGTGTCCAGAGACACATGCCATGTTCGTGGAATATGTTAGTCTGGTTAGAGAAGGTTCAAACTATTGGCATACATCAACACTAAACCTAATTAGAGAAAAAATACTTAAATATGCAAGAGAGAATAAATATTGGGGTCTGAAGCTAAACCATCATGTCGTCTGATGAGTGCAATTTTACCCCCATTCTAGAGTTACTGTTATCCCATAGTAAGAGGAGAGAAAGATAAAGTCCTACACCAATCATGCAAAGACACACAGTATATACAGGCTGTAATCAAAATGAAAGGTTTCCTTTTTGGTCAGGCTGTGTATTAAAATAGTTGTATTTAAAATGCATAATGATAACAACATGGGTGATATTTATTGCAGTGTGGTGATTTCTATGCATTCAAAATATTGATGTGATGTACCTGCAAAGAGAACAAATAACGAGCATGTAAACGATTTAGAAATACCCAAACATCCTAGAATATCTTCTGTGAAGTGATTACAGAGGGTGCGCAGAGCAGTGCAGTATGAAACTGACTCCTGTTGTAATGAGCTGACTTGACCTACAATGTATTTTTGGTTTCAGTGCACAGTGTCTCCTATCTCCACTGCTTCCACATCTAAAACTAATACTTAAGGTTGCAAAAATTATATAACACTCTTGATTACACAATAACTGTTATGTAAAGGAAGTTAAGAGAAATGGGAGCGGGAGGAGGTAGCAGGTCGTGATCGGCGCTGTTCTGATCCAGCTCTGCTCTTTTCATTGACAGCAGCTCTTGTGAAAGTCCTTGTCTTCTTCGGTGACATAATGCATCCCATCCACCTTCATAATTTCTCCGCTTCATTCACCACCAAGTGGATTCTCTTCCTGGCCATCTTTGGTTACTATTGGCAACTGAAGGCCATTGAGCTGCCTCGCTTTGTCAGTCAGATACATTTTTGATTCAGATTCAGATGAAGACAACCTTTCAAACAAACAAAAAAGAAAAAAAAACATGAATTGGAGTAGTGTAGTATGTGATGATTGGCACGTAATAGAGCTGAATGTTTAATTGTGAACTGTTGCTGGAGTAATCACTGTTTCTTAATGCCAAGCCGCTCATTCCTGCCTGACATTGCCGTAGCAGGTGAATCACACTTACTATCTGGACGGGAGGAGGTGGGAAACACTTCATTTATCATGTAAGTGCTTCATTCTCTGTGGGTTTCAGACTTTGCATCCAGGGTGCTTTGAAAACCTATTATTACACCTCGAAAACTAAATACGGTGTTCATTCATGCATGGATGCCCACACAACAGAAGACTAGGGGGAAAAAAACAACTGACAAAAAAGCAGCAAAAGTTAAACTGATATTTTTTTTTCATTGTGTAATTTTTAAAACAGAGTCATGAAATTACAAGATCAGAAGGTTTGATTACATTTCTTTTTTACCATGCACATTTAGATAACTAGGATTTTCAAAGCCATGTGAATTCTGCACATCGTTTTTCAGCGTTCGGCTTTTCTGCATGATGGATTATCAACTGCACAGAGCTTGGAAGGTTTAATGTGTTTTTTATTTAGTGCAACCACCCCTCTCTCATCTCTCACCCTCTCTACTGTCCCTTTTTTATGTCCATTATTCAAGATAAGTGCTGTTTTCCCCTCTGTCATCCACACTGAGAATACCAGCAGAAAAACGTTAAATGTTTTGGCTCTACAAAGCAACACACCATATCCACTCTCTCACTTTTTCAAATAAATGTGTATAAATAAATAAAACCATTCTTCACTAGAGTACCATGTTTTCTTCCAATGAAAATGTGTTAAAAATTAAACTGTCAGGAAATGGGTTTCAAGCAACCTGTCCAGGGTGAACCACCGTTTAACCCTCGATTACCCCTTGAGATAGAAGACCCTCGCGACCCTAAAGGGATAAGCAGGTTATGGATGGATAGATGGATGGATGGAAATGGGGTTTTGGCTGGGTTCTGTTGTGTTATTTCCCAGATCATCCAAGAGACGGTGTCTGTGAGGCTCGGTATATCAGCACCACCCCACACAGGTGACGCCTGTTCCCTGATGAGCCAGGCAGCTTGAGAATAGCGTCTCAGCAGTCAATCCTCGTTGTTTATTCCCTCCATGCTGACTCTAGTAACTTTGCCATCTCAGACCGCTCCTCTAGCCAATGCCTACTTGAAACCAACTTGTGTTCTACCTGTCTGCCCCAGCACTCCATCACATCCTGCACAACAAGGCCCACCATATAATATTACTCATCTCTCCAGACCAAGAAACACCTGTCTGTCTCCTTCCAGAGGTCCCGGTTTTCGATGTTTTTGTATCTTGCTTCCAGACCAGAGATCTCCTTATGCACATTTACTATCTTCCTGTGTTAGCTACTCAAAACACGGACCAAACACAGACCAATACGTAACTTGTTAAGTGCCTGGCCCAGGGGCGTTCGTGAAAGGAGGAAGCTGGAATTGAACTAAAGCCTTGCAACTGCAAGCAAACTACTTTACCCAATGAGCCACAATGACACAAAAAGGCTGAAAAAGTATGTGTTTGTACTTGAGGTAACCAGGTCTCTTAAATCTATCATCAACTAATGGTTTGGGTGGCATATCTGTAAAAAAAATGTAGTTCCAGTCCTACCATCTGAAACGTAAACATGTAGAGTTTGACGTTTTTTATGTATCCTACCATGTAAAGATTTTGGATGTATACATGTGTCAGTCCATGTTTTGCACTACGGATAGAAAATCTAGTGATGCGATCCTGACAGGGTGATTGACTGTATTAAATCTGGCTTGCCTCTAACATCAAAGTGGATAAAATATGAACCTCTGTTAGGTATAATCTTAAGCCTTCTGGAGGAACGGTGATACAAAGTGGCCTGGGCATGAATAGACCAATGAGAGTATGGACACATGTTCATTCCCACCCTGTCAGACAACCCAAAAGGTAACAGGGCCTCTGCCTGGATTCAGCATAGTTCCGCGACCCATTCCCCTTTCGCAGGTACCGTAAGCCACCATCCAAGAAATCATCACTCTACAACATTGTCTGGTGCCACCCTCCATACCTAAATGGTTCTTCTTATGCCATCATTACAGACTCCAGAGACCCACAAGAACAAAACAATGCAGGACGAGGCATCCTAATCGTACGTCTGCAGATCTGTGTTATTGTGGGTAACAATGTGGCTACTGATGTCAATACTGCTTTAAGAGTGGAGCTGCAGATAACATTTAGGAGGCTCCACTGATTGCTGACAACACACTGGGCCTAAAGCAAATGTATCAAATGTGTGTGATTTCGGTTCCAAGAGCAGTAATAGTATAGGCTACAAGGTCACTCCCTGTTTTGAGGAATCTCCTCCACTCCTCATTATACTCTTTGACATCACAGGTGACATTAGTGAGTCAGAGGTTTGCATGCACTCCAGGGAAGTCCTAACTTTCCCTGCAGCTACATGAATAATCCTGGAAAAACACGGGTTAGGTTGTATTAACACGCATGTGCAATGAATTACAACCCAACCCCAATAAGTCTGTTATCACCAAGCAATCATGTGTGTTTTTTGATTAACGGCTAAATGCGAAATTTAACAGCGCTGTGGTAAAAACAGATAGTCGGTTTGTTCCCTGAGCAGACAGCTCACAGACCCAATAAACTCATTTGAAAGTGACTCTGTTGATCAAGCTCGTTTTATTTTAGTTAGACTGCAACCGACAGATACAGAGAGGAGGGTGAGTGATGTTGAGCATGTTCAGGGGGAAACAATGAATCATAACATGGAACTCCCTTTACCGTTGTAAATAGTGCCATTAAATTGCAAATACATGCAAACTCCAGTTCGTAAAGTGGCTGTCAGATTTGAAACAGCAAGACAGAAAAGATGCATCTGATTATCAGTATTAAATGTTTATTCTGTCATGTTTGTTT
>JAVLVB010000569.1:2975342-3032986 GCA_032876305.1 Orestias chungarensis | reverse complement strand
ATATATATATATATATATATATATATATATATATATATATATATATATATATATATATATATATATATAGATATATATATACATATATATATCACTAGGTTATCTCATTCTCCTGAACAGATTCTGTTCAAACTGTTATTCTGTTGGGATTTTATTAATAACTGCAGGAGTTTTTTTTAGTTCTTACTGTTTAATGTTGCCGAGCTTAATTAAACTGACAGAGAAAATTAGTTTCTTAAGGCTTTATTCTCTGATCTCTCTGTTTTTTCTATCAATGTTCCCTCCAAGGGTTCTTTCTTTTGAAAACACATTTCCCGTTTTGGTCCTTTGTGGATGATCTGACTAATTAAATAAGGATATCGTGCAACAATCGTTTTAAGCATTATATCATGTAATATTATTTTTCCCAAATCAAAATGCAACACCAATTGTTGCTATAATTATTACATGAGTGTTTGAGTAATCATTGAATCATCCTCCTTTCCACATGAAAGCACAATCCTAAATGTGATCTATGGGCGTCTAGGAGTTGCAGTGTTGTGATGACATGATGAAAGAGGGAGTGGTGGAAATGGAAAGAGCTTCTTAAAGGCACAGAAGCCAATTTCAACACATCGGATACCGCTAAGGTGCAAAGTCAAACTGCTTATTGGTTTTGATTCATACAGCATTTTCATAAAAACAGTAGGATTAATTGTTTTTGTTTATTGGGCTGTATAATTGCACGTTAAGCAGGGGAACCAAAACAAGCCATTTTCATTTAAGATCTTCAACCAAAATTAAGCAAAACCTATCATTAAAGTTTTTTGGTTTTTTTTGTAGAAACTCTGGAAGATTTGTAACAGTTCTTGTGTATTAGTAAAAGAGATGTAATATTTGGTCTTCTGCATGCTTTCCAGTGTTTCTAAAAGTCAGTTCAGAACATTAATCAGAGAAAGTGATTATGGTAGCTTTGGAGGAGCTGCAGCGATACGGTACAGGTTTTCTATAGGGTGAAAAGGAAAATGAAATGTAGCCATGAGAATTACTGTTTGCATTTTCCACTACACCACAAATTGGTAGCACCATCAGGGTGTGTAGGTATGCTGGTTTTCAACAGGCAAACAGGTGGCTGGTCCAAGATAAAGAGAAGAATTTGAATGCAGGTCAGTACTGGACGTAATCCTGTAAAAAAAGCTGTGAAGGGTTTAAGAATTGGGGTTGAGGTTCATCTTCCAGCAGGACAATGACCTTAAACATGCAACCAGAGTGACCCATCATTAGGCGCTGAAATAGAAAAAGTCCTGGTTTAAATTCAAGAATCTAGAATCAGTTTGTTTATAAGCGCCAATTTACAACAGATGTTGTCTTATAGCACTTTACCCTAAAAATTAAAATCATAGATACATCATTACAAATCAGTTTGAAAAGGTTTTCAGTCTAAGGAACCCCAGCAGATTGCATCGAGTCATTGACTTGCAGCATTCACTCATCTGGAATCAGCAGACCGAAACAATGGCTTGTGTTGTTGTTGACTTTACAGCAATCCCCCATTCTGAGCATGCATGAAGCGAGAGTGGAGAGGAAAAACTCCCCTTTAACAGGAAGAAACCTACAGCAGAACCTGGCTCAGTACAAGCAGCCATCTGCCACGACCGACTGGAAGACAAAAATAGATGCAGAGGATACTGAAAAAAAAGAGAGTTTACAGCAGCAGTTGTAGAGAATCAAATTAAGAACTGACAAGACCTAAAAATTATGTGGGCGTTTGCCGAGAAGAATGGAAAAAAATATTCAAAGATGCTCAGGCTGCACCTTAAGCTACTAGCAACAATTACTGTAATGAAAGGTGTTTCTATGAAGTCTGGACGAAGGCGGATTGAATGCAAGTGCACAGGACACAGTGAGACCTCAGACACATAATATGTATGCAGCAATAAGACAGGATTGAATCTGAAGCATTAAATTCATACAGTTTGCATGATATTATCTTTACTAAAGGTTGCACTTTTATATTTAATATTTTTCATTATGAATTTGCAGCGTTATTCGAACAGAACGTATTCCAGCCCCACACCTCTTCAGCCTGTCTACAAACCCCTGTTAAACAGATAAAGCAGACTTTCAACATGGGGGAGGGGTAGATGCGTGATTTCAGCTTACAATATAGCACACAGGGCGTGCCATATTTCAGCTGAAGAACTTTAAGACCGATGGTGATTCTTCCATTTTATCTGAGCCGGAGGTCGACATGTCAACTGAAAAAAAGAGCATCAAAGAAAAAAATGATCTGCTCAATAGGAGGAGTAATTAACCAGTCTGTGCTGAATGATGACAGTGAGACGGGCATGTTCAGAAGTCTGGCTCTTTGCCATTAAGACTTCAGATGCAAACAGTGTCTTTGCAGTTCGAGCATCGGTGGACAGAAAGGGTTAACAGGTTGTGTAAGGTTCAGAGGCCTTTAATTATTAAATAAAGAAGAGTAAACATTGTTAAAGAAACTATATATTTATACTGAACACAAAGTTTGTACATGTTTTCGTGCCCATTTGTGTCCTACACCTAATCTTTTGTAGAAACAGCACAAGAACCAAGAAAATCATATGACTCAGACAGCGCAGTCGAGCAGAACGTGCGTGTCGAGGCTTGAACGTGTTCCTAAAGTATTTGGGTTAGTAAAAAAACAAAAGAAACAGGGCCAGGACTACTGTCTTTGAAAGCACCTGTGATACCAACCCCACTCTGTACAACTAAATAACATGAATTTATTCTCTGGTCTCTGATTGTCCTTAACGAGATGAACAATCCATAAAAGTGACAAGGGTAAAAAAGCTGTATCATAATGTGAAACAACTGCTGAGCGCCATCCAGAAGCAGGAGAGCGGCGGACAATCATCCCTCAGTTTACTTATTGTAACACACACTTGGTTTACTCTAGCATAAACGTGTCACTAATTAACATATAATCCTGGCTTCAAACCCTGGCCAGGATTCTTGTTCCTGGTTCAAAAGCAATAACAGTAGGGGGTGCCAGATATCTGAGGGCAGAACGTTGATGAATACGCCTTTTTGATCAGGTGTGCCCTTTACGGCCTTAAGAAAAGCCCTGAAAACTTGGTGAGACACTGATCAAATTACTCTAAAACACCACACGGTTATTCACAACATCCACTTTATTTCACTTAACCCATATAGCTCAGAGCAACAGAGTATTTGAAGGGTCTTCCAGATAAAACAACATCCTTCCAACAATGGTAAATATAAGTAAACAAATGAACTAATGAATTAATCAATTAAAAAACGATCAAAGATATACAATATTATTATTCTTATGAAGAATAATAATAAAGTTTGGGTAAAGTTCCTTTAGTTTAGGAACCCATATATCAACAGAGCTCAAATAATAATTTAGGCAACATTTCTGGGTATTTCTCAGGAGAGCAGACTGGTTGGATAAGAGGATTAGGTTGGCTGGTACTGGTAGCCACTGAAGTCTTATGATTATTTACGAATAGAGAATTTCAGCTGGATCTCTGCGAGCCACGATATATTGACGATTAACAATGAACAATGTTCTTGTCAAGTCAGTAATGCATCTGCTGCAATATTTGTACACAAGAGAACAAAGACCGACAAATAACAGCATATAACTTATGGCATCATTATAAATGTGTTTATTTTATTATTTCAGTTAACGATCTAGAAATTATACAGATTAATTACACACAAAAATATGTTTTTCAAGTTTTATTCTCTGTCAAGGTGTACAGTAGATTCAGTTTGCCTAAAAAATTAAAGTAATATCATATCAATAAAAAATGATCTATGATAAAGCCACCTAAAAAAGGGATATAATACACATTGTGTCTTTGAAAGAAAATGCACAAGTAACAAGGAAAACCCACAGAATTGTCAAGGAGCTTGGATGAGATTGAACAGGTGTGAAGTCAGCTCTTCAAGGGTCATCACACAGAAAAAGATCCATGACATGGACGATGATTGTGGCATGTGTTTTGTTAATCCACCTCTTAACCATTAAAAAGAAGGTATATTATCTGGGTTAATTAAGACAAATGAGTGGACCACGGCTAGTGTGGCTCAACTGGAAGTCTTGGATCATGGACTTGGCACCTTTTCTTACCTGAACTCAACAGAGGATCCATGTCGTCTTGTCAAGACTCGGCAAGGATAAGAAACTAGAAACAACAATGCATATTTGAAGGTCACTGATGAAGTGATCTGGGCTTACAGAATTCCTGAGCTGAACCACAGACTGAGCTCATTCAGGCTAAATGCACTGGTGAAATGGTTTCGGCAAAAGGAAGATATTGACAGTATTTCCTGTACAGTGTGTGGACAAAATGTTGGGGAAGATCACAGGTCTGTATGAAGAATCTTGTTGCTGGTGTTATATATTATTTAAGTAATCTCAGAAACAGGATTTTCGGTTTTTAGGAATCCACAAAATTAACTTAACTTAAAAGTTGATGTTTGTCATTTTTTTGAGTGAATGTGTGTAAATCTTAACTTATGTACATGCACACATACAAACTGGAGATTTGTATGGGCTTAGAATAGGTAATTGAAGCCCATAAACCTGTGTTCGTCCGCTCAGGTGTTGCTGCTACCGTCCAATCACAGTCTGCCTCTAAATCTGCGCGTTTCTCACGCAGATTCCTGCGCCTGAACACCGAGTGAAGCTCTGCAGCCTGAAAGCTGCAGGTTCTGCAGGTAGGGTTAGGGTGGGGGGGTGACTGTTCAGTACTATTGTCTGGCAATCGGTGTGGGGGGTAACTCTACCTGTTACCTGAGAGAAGGAGTGCCATTCGTCATCATCCGATTCCAGCCCAGGATCAGGCTCTCCCTCCTCCAGCAGGTAGAAGCCAGCCAGCAGCGCCGGCAGCTGCAGGAGGACTCCCGGCAGCATGGAGCCGATCGCGGCGTGGAGCGAGGACAGAGTCACCCGGTGGCTCCAAGGTGAGCCGCACACCCGCCGCACACCCGCCTGTCCCGTTTCCGACACTCGATCCCCGCGCAGGTACTTTTGGATCGAGGCGGTTAGGTCGAAAATAGAAGCAGAAGGCAAAAAACTCTACTGGGAGCGAAAGGTGGAGGTGGAATGAGGAAGTGAGAGAAGCTCTGATCAGTGTCAACAAGCAAACCCTGAACCTTTGGCGATGAGGGCCCGGCGTCTGATTTCCTCTCGACACGCAGAAACTAAACACAGTTCTTTAAAAACGATCGAGTGGGACGAGATTGAACCACAAACCTGGACGTGGATCAATGCACTTTTCTTTTTAAACAGTTACAACACACCAAAGTCCACAAAACAGGTGTGTGTGTGCTGCTTTAAAGGAAACTGTAGCTGTGGTAACAAGGAATAACTCATCTGTGTCATGTTCATGTCAGGATTCTCTCCAAAAATCAAATACCTTCATTTCTAAATATGTATTTAAAATCTATTGTGTTTTTGTTGAAATTGTAGCAACAATCCCAATTAGGGAATGATTGAGCCTTTTTATTTATTACAGGATAACTTTGCTGCTATGTTGACTTTGAGGTTGAAAGGCCTCTCTGCCATCATCCTAATTAGTTGCTTCCTCTAAATGTCCTCTGTCACAGTCAAGTTAGGACCTCAGCCCAGCCTCTAGTACAAATTACATTTATTTTCTCTCAGAAAAAACAAACATGTAGGTAAAGTGAAACATTTCTCTTTGAGGTCTGCAAATAACAGACAAAGTACATTCATCAAAAATATTTTATTTATTCCTCAGTGAAATGACATTTTATTGAGGTAAATCGTTTAATTAATGAGTTATAATAGATGGTGATGGTCTGTGGTTAGGAAAGATCTCCTGTAGAGGTCTGTGTTACAACGTAGCCGAAGAAGCCTTTGACTGAAGAGACTCGGTTTTCCAATGACGGCGTCATGAAGACGATGTTCAGGGTTGTTCATGATTTTCTCCGTTTTATATCTAAAATACTTCTTGTCCGTCATCATCTCCAGATGCTCCATGCTCGTCTCCAGAAAGGACCCAGTTTTCTTTA
Organism: Orestias chungarensis; assembly: GCA_032876305.1. NCBI lineage: Eukaryota > Metazoa > Chordata > Actinopteri > Cyprinodontiformes > Cyprinodontidae > Orestias > Orestias chungarensis. The sequence continues at coordinate 3,026,959 of JAVLVB010000569.1, read as the reverse complement.
TCAGGTTATAGGGTCAGGGTATGCTTGAGTGTTCAGAAAACTTTTAATGGTAAAATCCAGTAGCTCAACACGTAGACACTCAATAATACAGAACTTTGGTTGATGGTTTAGCCATTTTTTTGCTCTTGAAAAGATAAACAGTGGTGCAATTATCAGAAAACACACACATTAAGTCGAATGGTCTCTGGTGACAGAAGTAGTTTTACCGTGATTTCACTTCTGATGTTTACTTCTCTATTTCAATCTCCTCCTTGGTACATCCAGGAGCGTGTACTCACCTGACCTTAGTCATCACCGTTGGGTGTCCAGAATCAGAAACTCTAGTGGGCAGGAACAGGCCGGGCCACCTAACACCTTAAAAACAGACTCTAGGGTCTGAACATTGGTTTTGAAATTGAAAGAGAGGCAATGCGGGGAAGTTAACACGTTGATGATGTGGTCATAATTACACGTTCACATCAGAACTTATGCTGCAACATTTTGTACTAGTTCACAGAACAGAAAATGGCTAATGACAATTTGTATGATATTTATGTAATATAAGAGTATGAAAAAAATGTATTTGTTTAAATTGAGGCAGTAGAATAATACTCTTACAACGTCCTAAATCAAATCTCCCTCAGATTAATGAAATCTTCCCTTATACACAACAGACAGTTTTAATCACTAAGCCCTTTTGTTACTTGAATTAGTTTTAGTTTCAGTTTTTAGTCGGTTATTTTTAATTATTTGTAATATTTTTCAAGGTCAAAACTCAATTTCCTTACGATTTGATGGGATTGTTTCAATCCCTCCTCCTCCACACGAACTAGAGTAGAAGGCATTTAACATGCTGGTACATGCATGAGGTTTCCTGTCACTGGAGAATTTCCATTTATCCTCCTCTTAGTAAAACCGTTTTATGGTTCTTAGGTCTGGATGCTCCCACTGATCAGTACTCGGTTTCAGAATGGCATCTGTCAGGTCTGGACCTGCTTCAGTTGACGTCCCACGAACTGGAGCTACTGGGAGTTCAGAAGATTGGACACCAGGAGCTCATTCTGGAGGCTGTGGAGAAGCTGTGCTCCCTGGTAAGCAAAAAAATCCACAACTTTGTGTTTGTTCACAGTCCACGTCTGCACAGCAGCAAGACTTTCTCACATGTGTACATTTCAAAAGTGCTTTGTGAAGAGAGCAGGACTTTACTGCACATATCCATGTTTGCGCAGGGTTTTGTATTTTCTGCGATACAGCAGGCGTCTTCAGATCCTGCTGTTGTTTGCTCAGCCATACCAGAAACCGTAGGATAGTCTTTTAGAAGTCTTGCCAGCATAGCCAGAACCGCTGAACTTCCCGACATCCGAGCCCCGCTTCTGTGAAACATCTTATATTTGTACATGTTGGGATTTCTTCGATCTTACATTCCTGTTCCCTCCATTTCATAGTAGAAACATAAATGGTGTTATGTATGTCAACATGATGTTCCATCAGCTGCCAGATCACATTTAGAGAACCCTTGTTTGTCTGTCACAATGTTCAGTGTTGGCAGTCATACACAAGTACATCCTAATAGATGTGAATATGTTTTAGAAAGAAATAATGCAGTTTAAAAGTTGGACCTATTGCATTAAACAAATACATCACACTCTAGGTGATCTCTTTAAGAATGTCTTCATACATTTCTCAAAAATGACATTTGAAAAATCTGGTCCTTAACTCAGTTAAATCCACAGTCTTCTCCTTGATTGTGTCTGCAATAACATCACAGCGATGCCTTCAGATGTTTTAGTTTTCTTTAGTTTCACTTTCAAATTTTGTAAGAAAGTTTAGTTTGTTCTTCTCAATATCTTCAAACTAAATGTATCCAAACTGACATCAACATGTGAAGTATATAACTGTGTGTTTAATGAATCTTAATCAAAAGTAGTGGAATAAATTATCTTTGTATATATATTTCAATTATTTCAGATAACTACACAGCTGAACACGTTTGTGCGCCCCCTTCGTTTAAATCCTAATCCTTTTAATCTGCTGCATAAACACATTCTCCAGGAAATATGTGTTTGATGGCTTTAAGGACTTAACACACGAGCTGTTATGTGGAGAGATTTGTGGACTTCTAGAATAGCCTTTGCTTCATTTCAACCACAGCTCAACGTCCAGCTATGGTGGCGTAACAGCCTGTAAACGTCGGACTCAGATGGCTTAAGCTCCTTGTTGTTCTTGAATTACCCTGTAAGCCTGGAGTCTGTTAGAATTAGGCAAGCTAGCTCTCTAGTGGTGTTTTTTATTTCGTTCCATCAAACAGACCCTGTGTGTGGGTGCTTGTGTCTGTCATGATGCTCCATGAAGCTCTTAACACTGTGCTCATTCATAAAACCCCCAGTCAGATGCTCACATGGCACAGACTGAACACTTTCAAGTGCACAGCTACATAATTAACAGCTCCATAAAAGATTCATGGCCACTTGTTGAAAACATTGTTCTGGTGGCCGGATGATGTGTACCAACACAGCCTGACCGCTGCGAACCACTTAACCCTGCAATGAGTGGACTGTAACAACCGGGCTCTCTCTTTTAGCGGCTCTTAAGAGTCTCGTTTCATGATTAAACAAAACAAAAAACAAAAACGCTTGTCTTTCTAAAACATCATCTCTGTGTCTCTGCTGCTGTCTGATTTGGTAGCAGGGCTATGATAAGTTCTGTGCTGGCTTGGATTTTAAATTACATTTAATTACATAGTAGATATGAATCAGTCCCCTGCTCAAATCCCACCCTTGCGTTCTCTGCCTTTGCATTTCTGGGTTCTCTCTGGGTACTCTTCTTCCCACAGTAAAAAACCAAAAATACATGAATGTAGGTTAATTTGTCTCTGTAAATTATATGAATATATTTATGCATGATTGTTTTTTCTGTGTGTCTGTTTGACCATTTTGCCATTGTTCCATTTAAATATTAAAACATTAAGTCGGTCATTCTTTGCTTCCTTGGAAGGTGATTCCTATTTCTTTAGTTTATTTTCAATATAGAATTCTCTTTCTGGCTAGAACCCCCAAAACTGTAGAGATTGCTCCAATAGATGTTCTAGGGAAACTTCAGACATAATAATTCACTAAATATTTAGCTTCAGCAGCTGCAACTATCAGCACCACAGTTATTGCTATCAATCGGCATTTTCTAATTGGTAGAAATATGAACCCTGACAAATAAGTCTGATGGCGAATCTGTGAAAGGACCTAAAGATTTTAAGGTAATGACTAACAGACCATTTTTCTAACTCAAATACTTAATCAAAGCTCATAACATCCGTGAATACATGCAAAAAGCGGATCAACAGTTACCGGAATCGTGTGAAGACTAAAATGTCCAAATGTTTGTAGAATATTATTGAAGCAACACTAACACTTTTCAACAGTCATAAAATATTTTCATAAATATGCCACACAAAACCACTACAAATGTGCTGACTGCTTTACGGCGTACATCACTTCCCCCGTTTCTTATCTCCAACATCATCATCTGACATTGTTTTACCACAATTAGATTCATCACCTCATCGCTATTCATCCTTCACACAGACACTGGAGACAGAAATGTACTTCAATCCAACTGTAGGCGACCGAGAGATCAGGATTTTACGTACTCATGGGAAATGCAGTCTTCCTTCAGGTGAAACACTGCCGCTTTTGTCCAGAGGGGCCGCCAAAATCGACCAAAACTGTTATTGCTTTAATTAATTTTAATCTATAGTTTAATTTATGTATAATTTAAAAAAAAAACGTTATATTAAATCTAAGTTTGCAAGTAATATCTGACTTTTATACTTTTTTTTAATTGTGTTCTACTGATTTTCCTTTTTAAAGTTTTATCTTTTCCACATCTTTTTAAACGTAGTTTCAGTAACGTGTCCTTTATTAGGTAAAGAAATGTGGACCTATTTAGATTTTTTTTATTGAAGTATAAAGGTGAATATTTATTCATTCTACAATGCGTCTTTGTCAACTCTTCTCTTTTACTGCCACAGCAATCCTTGTGATGTCCGGTTTACTTTTAAATATTAATTAAGGGCATTCTACTTTCCTTTCTCATTTGTCTCTTTCTTTTTTTCTCTCTCTGTTCTGGCTTAAAGGCAAACAAACTGAAATGTAAAACTGATCCGGAAACAGTTTTTGTTTATGTATCACACACAGTTAAATGAATGATGTGACGCTAAAACATTTAAGAAAAATGAAAAAAGTTGCCGTCTCCGATATCCGAGGAGTAGGGCAAATTTCTTTTGTGAGGTTCTTGTGGATTTATCCAAACCAGACAGCAGAAAAGATACAGGAAATGAGGGAAAGTTGAAGATTTGTTTTCATCATGGTAGAAACTAAGCACGGCGTATGAAAAAAAATACTGCTCGCAGGTTGGTGACTGCAGGAGGTGGAAGCTACAGCCGACCTGTTACATGTGAGTCTTTGTTTGTGTCGTCTCCAGAGTTATGCCATCAGAGGAGAGAGTCTGCGGGGTCTGACAGAGAAGCTGCGCGTCGTTGCCAGCTCCCTTCAGATGGGCATCAAGAGCCGCTGGCGCCACAACGGCTATGATGGACAGAGCACCACCAAGCTGCCAGCTGGCATTTTGAAGACAGTGATCGAGCTCATCTCGTCAGCCAAAGGCCTCTTCTCTTTGCTCAACAGGTTTGTTACGAGGAAGTCGTGAATCAGCATGATTTTTAAGCTTGAACACAAATCTGTATATATAGATTCTCCCTTCATCCTCTCCTTAGCCATTATCCAAACTGATTGATATCATACTCTGTGTTTCCAGGTTTCAGTTAACCCAGCTCAGCGGATACACGTCCACACAGAACATTTTTGCTTTTTGCAGAGATCTTGGAGAAATCGTGCACAAGGTGGGTGTGTTCGTGTGTCATTCCCACATTGTTAGAGTTCATATCTAAAGCTTCCGAATCCTTTCACCCCAACTCTTCTTGTCTTTTACTAATGTTGATGTAGCCATAAAAAAAACCACCCAGAATATGAGGTCGACTTTTAAATCATTATCAATTTCTTCCTGAATCCCTGACCTCTTTTATGTGAAAAAGGAAATGCGCACGAGTGAAGTACTTTTTTAGTGGTAACGTCACGCTCGACAAATACCCAAAGAGGAACCATCGGTTTGGTGTGCGCCAGTTTGCTTTTTAATGCTGCCAATTAGACCAAACAAGAAAAACTGAACCACACGCACACCCGTCTGCACCTCGGCTTAACTTCGCGTACGCAGTTTTTTTTTTCTTCATCTGTAAATTCCTGACATATTTGCAGGGAGGTTTCACCTCTGAGGAGCCTTGGTAAAAAAAACAACAAAAAAAACATTTAGATGTATTTGGTTTCTGTTTCCCTCAGCATTGTTTTGTCAAATGTTTAAAAAAAAAACAACAACACTAAAAAACAGGTGAAGCAAAAATATTTAAAACAGGTGACATGAGAAGTGGCTAAAAACTGTTCAGTGGTTTTCGTAGCAAAGACAGGCCTGGATATGTAACCGTGCCCGGCGGAGGGAGGGGGGAAATCAGAGAGCAAGGGAGGAGACTTACGGAGAGATTGTGCTGAATGACTTCTAGTATTAGGGGAGGACACACCAAACACAGCTCAACAGGCAGCGAGAGGCTGGAAACTCTGAAGCACAACAGAGGAGCAAAAACAAGCTGACAGAACAGGAGGAAAAAAGAAAACAGACTGAAAGCAGAACAGATAGTCCGGAGCTCAGAGCAGAGAACCAGCTTTTACAGGTATTTATTTATATCCATCTCTGGAAACCTGCCCAGGGTGACAGGTACTGTTCTCAGCGCTCTGATTGGATAATTCGCTGCAAGCTGATCCTTGCTCTCCTGCTCGTAGAGGTGATACTTATGCACAACTTTGTTTTCTGTTTGACAAAGTTTGGAAAGAAATTCTGAGCTGATTCCGAAAAAGGAAGAAAAGTTATTTGTTGATCAGAAACATCAGCTCAGGGTGTAAACTGTGTGTTTTAACTGAGAAATGATCCAAATGAACCTGGAGAAACAGCCATGATGAAAGGAACTGTGGGTAACAGAGCGATTTAGCGTTTTAACTTTGACAAGATGTTTCTTTACTCCTACGCAGTGATTCAGAGCTGGCCTTGTTGACGGTTTTTTTCAGATGGGGGAGAGTGCTTAGTCAGTGATTGGCAAGTTACTAAAAGCTCACCTTTTTTTGGTGCTAATAGGTCGTCAACTGATGTTATACATAGTTGATTTTTTTGTTTGTTTTGTTTGACTGGTTTCCTTTTTTAATCTGTGCTAAAAGCTCGAGAGCATAGAGGAAAGGTTGTTGTGTTAAAGCCGTTGCAGCTGATTTAAAAAGTGGTTCTAAAGGTGTAGGTCTAAGAATCTGATACACTACTTTTTTTTTAAGGGAATGCCTCAAAGGCAAAATGTGAGGGTCTAACAGGTTTGTTAGAGACCATTAAAGAACACCTGCATCACAAAAGCCAAGGAAACCAACAGACTGGTAGGAGTGAATGTTTTGGAGAAGTTTAAAGCAGGGCTAGATTCAATCTCACCATTTAAAAAACAAAAAATGGGACAGCTGCATCGTAACAAGACATGGAATCCAACCTAAATCGATTAGTTAAAAGGACAGCGTAGCCACGAAGCCTCCATAGTTTAGGAGGGGGAATCTTTTGCATAAATCTGGCTTCGGTTATTGAATAGCAGTGGTATGCACCAAGTTGGGTTGGAATAAGGTGTTGTGTGGAGACGAGAAGATAATAGAGTTTTTTTCTCTGCATGTCCTCCTGAACTCATTCTTAATTCTCCCCGTCGAACACGATGCTGGCAGCATCATGCTGTGGGAATGGTGTTCTTTAGCAAGGACATAAACGACGGTCAGATTTAATGGGAAGATCATTGAAGTTAATAAAGGATATTTCTACAAGGAAACCTTTGACAGGCTTCAGACTTTAGACAGAGATTCACCTCCCAGATGCACAACAAATTCAGGCAGGAATAGAGTTAAATGTTTTACATCTGGGGTCTGAGACTTGCGGTGCTTTGGGGCTCTTAGAAAATAATAACCAGAGGTGACAAAACTTAGTAATGTATTTAGTATAAAAATTATAAATAAGCAAACGCGTAACAAGTAGTTGCATTATAAAAGCTGATAATAGCATAATGTTTCTACAGCCATATTGTATTAACGGTAATAACAACACTGTTGTAATGTTCTCATTAGTATGTAAGCAGCAGGTTTTTTATTTTGATCCATTTTGTTTTTTATGGATTTTCTATTTGGTCTAAAACACTAAAATATTTAAAACTAACAAGTAGTTTGGTGGGTTTGTTTGTATAGATTGCTTAGCATTAAAGTAGGACAGAGAGCAAAAATGACACTTGGGATGGTAAAGACGGCTGAACCAGCTTTAGGTCCAAGCTTACTCATGTGATCATGGGACTAGTCAAAGTCCAGATCCAAACTGAAATTGTGTGGCAAGAGTTGAAGGTTGCTGTACATGGATGCTTTCCATACAATTTGACTAAGCATGAGCTATTTTGCTCATAAGTTTGGTGATAATCCTTATTCTCTTGTGCAAATGTGGTGGAGCCACTCCCCAAAACACCTTCTACTCTGATTGTTGTGAAGTTTGGTTTAAAAAAACTGTTGACAGAGCATGGAGCCATAATTTATCTGAATCGTTCTCTTTCTACTACAGAATCATGAACTATTTTATATTGATATATCACATTAGATCACACTGAAGTAACTAAATGAAGACATTTATGAAGAATTTGGAAGACGTGAATACCTTTTTGAGGCAAGGCACCTTAAGGAGAACCTTTAAAATTCTCTCACAAATAGTTTATGTCTCGTCTTACATCACCAGAGCAAAATGTACACATAGACACAAGTCGTCCCGCAACAAGTCGTGATTGCTTAAACCTTTTGCTTGTGGCTAATTCAATCTGGTGTCTTTCCCCACGTGACATTTTGTGTTGTCCGGGGGCCAGGGCTTAGTCGTGACGTCTTTTCTCGAGCGGCGATTCCACAGAAGCCGCACCACATCCTTCACAAAAGAAAGGAGTCTTATTAGTTGTTTCTCTAGCTGTGTGTGCGCGTGTATTTCTTTAGAGGGTGTTTCTTTCTCCCACCCTGGGGGCAATCTGGGTCAGCAGTCAGCTGGTGTTACCAGGACCAAACACTTAACTTGTCGGGTCTGAGTTTCACTTCAGTGCAACTTCAGCTGAAACGGCCAAGCAGCAGCCTGAAATTAAAGAAATTGAGGAAAAGGAGAGAAAACGGTGCAATTTAAGGTATGTGAGATTTATCCGGTTTCTAAATTGAAAAAATAGCCTTTGGCAAATTTAGCTCAAAGGTAAAATGAAACATTTTATGAGGGTCTAAATATTTGTAAGAAAAACATGTAAGACAGCTTCGTTTTTAATGTCAAGTCTGGGTTATATAAGGCTTCAGCATAACAGGGAACATATAATAAAGTCTGAACCCCAATAGCTGTCACTGGCTTGGCAAATATTAACGGGCTTCACCAAAGCGGATAACTTATTAAAAGGGCAAAAAGGACAAAATTGTCGTAAAGAAGAAATCCGAACTGGACTAACGGAAAAAAGGTTGAGTTGTTTATCCGTAAAACATTTGTTAGTTAGGATGAGGAGAAGAAAGGAAACCTCCAGCGAGTTAATGCCAGAAGAGAGGAAGGGAGTAATTTGATCAGAAGGTCCTAACAGCTGCATTTATTTTTTCTAATCTTTTTATGGGACGTCTGACCTCGTTTCTACCTACGTGAAACATAAACAGAGCAAGTTCAAGAATTACATATAAGCTTTCTTGGTTGGACTAGAACTTTGATTTTACTGTTAGATCTACATCCATGAGGAGGAGCATTTTTATCTTCTAGAAAATGTATATCTAGGATTTAACTAGAGCATCGTTGCATAACTTCCAGATATTTGCTCATTTGTTTCTTTAAGATGAACATTTTTTTTCTTGGACCATTTTTTGCAGAAATAGCAAAACTTGCCATAAATTAGTCTGGCACCTGTTTTCTCCTCAGAAGCTTTTTCCCCAAACACAAAAGATTTGGGTCAATCCACTTCTTCTCCAAACACACCACTATTCTATACCCATGCTTTCCATTTTTTACCTCCAGTTTCTTTGTTAGCTTTGTATTTTCGATGACTTGTGGGGATAAATAATGAGAAAAATGCTCAAATACTTTAATGATTCTCTAAACATTTAATATTGGAGCCAGTTGGCACAGATGTACGCTTAACTCCTATTTCAGTCAGATTGACATTATAAAATCTGAGAAATAATTTCTTAATAATGCTAAAATAACTTCAAGCAATCTTCCAATGATACATATTGAAGTGATTTATTAGAAAACCACTCGTTTAAACAAATTTGAATTTAAGACTGTTAAAACTCGGAATAATTAAACTAAACTTTGCATGAAAAGTTCCTAAAAATGATACAAATCGACGTAGGGTTGGTACAAAACTCACCTAAGAGGAGTATGAATTGGCACAAAGTCAGCATTATCAGTTTCAATGTATTAATATTAACAATTTTAATTTAAAATTACAATGTATGCCATCATTTTTTGCATTAGTAGTTTAAAAACTGTGAAGCATTTGTTTCCATGCGTAAGATATGTGCTCTGCCGTAGTTTATGTAGAACTAAACATCGGTAAGCTGTGTAGTTCCTCTACCCTTATAATAACTGAAGTTTTAGGTATGTGTCTTTTTTTTTTTTCTTAAAAAAAAAAGGTGCGGTTTCCTTATTTTAATCCTTTTGACGCCAAAAGAATAGAAAAGACTTGAAAATGCAGCATCATTGAAAAAGTAAATATGTCTTTACCACACCTCATCCGTGTTTGTGCCTGACCGGCTTCGTCTTTTGCCCCAGACACATTAAAAAAGGTATTGTAGGACCATATATATTTTTTAACAGCTGATCTTGTACTCCAACGTTTTTAGAGGTATGAACTGAGACATGGTTTTGATAAGCATTATGATGTGGGTACAAATATACATAATTTTGTATGTTAAATTTGTGATAACCATTAAATCAGTTATCCAGTTTGTGCAGTAGTGATTATTTCATTTTGAATTTCTGTTTAAATTAAAGACATTAAGACCTTTGATCATTTTTCCTGACTAGTTGTCTAATTTATTTTTTCTAATTATAATTTTTTCCTGAATTTTGTAGGCCAGTATAAACAATTTCAGGGCCTTTTTCAAATAAAACATGCTCCATTTCCTATAAAGCGCAAAAACCATTTTAGAAACGTAAAGGAAAAATGTGCTTTTCTGATTCCGTTTCAGCATTAAATGGTTTTGAGTCCATACAAACACTCAGCTATGGGGATTTTAATTTAATGTAAATGTCCCGGCTGTGCTAGTATTTCTTTTGTTTTGTTCTGTTTTTTTCTTACTCTGTTTATTTAGGTATTAGGGGAAACTGTTTCAGGATCTAAATCATAAAATTGTAGCAGTCAGGACAATTGTACTAAACATTCTTCACAGTTCTAACATTTAACAACTCAACCAAATCAAGAGGTGGAATTCTACCAAACAAGAATTAATGCTAATATTGAATAGGGTTTATATCAGGTACAAGATAAAAATCACAACATATGAAATTAAATGTACTGGGTCTAAGTTCTGATCACAAAACCTGCCATTTTTACACCTGTGTTCATTTCAGAGAGCCACTGCAATGTGATTTACATAAGCCCTAATCTAGCTTAAAGGTCCTAATACGTATTCATGACTCCCAGTGTTGCACCTTTTTTAACTACGGCTGCTTAGCGTTCTATTTTTATGTGTCTTTACGTTGTGAAAGTCTGACTAATCACCGTAATGTGACCTATGTAAGCCTGACAATTATCCTTAATGTCATGATGAGATTAGTTTGCTCAAGTGGGGATCGAGTTTAAAGTTAATTGACTATTTTCATAGTTTTTTAAGTGTAGCTCTTTATTGAATGTACTTTCAAGTATTTACTTTCGGATAAATATGGACATAAAAGCAGATCTTGGTCAGTATTAGTACTCCTAACTCCAGTCTTGTCCCAGTCCATTTGGGATTAATGTTGACCCCTCTCTACATGTAGATTGGTTTCACCTTGCAGCCTCTCGAATGAAATCTGTTCATTAATACCATTTGGTCAGTTATGCTTTATATAAAAATCGGCTCCATTGTTTTTTTGGGTTTCTCTTTGTTCCCCTCGATGTGAATCTGTTTCTTCATCTCTTCTGCTCACTGTCTGAACCAATCACTCTGCCTGTAGGACAATTATCCTCATTCACATCCCAGAAACCAGACATGAGAGCAATTTAGTTCCACTGTAATGGCTTTAATAACTGTATCGTTCAACACTGGCACCTTCTGATCGAAGCGCTGTTTATCAATGTGTGATAGATAGAGTACATAAACTGCAGATTAAGTGTGCAGGGATGTGAGAATCTATGGATTTCTTTGCTGTCTAGTGCAGGAACCCTTTTCTCCTGATAAATTATTCGCAGATTATGGACGGTTTAATTTTTATGGCTGTAGTAAGCACTAAACAAACTATACCCATACATGCTAGAAGTAGGAATTCACCAATATAAAAAATTGGACACAAAAATATTTTAAAACTGGTGCTATAGTCCATTATCAATATTTATTGAAATTATACACATTTCGTGACACTTTTGACACCCGCAAACGCGACAACACCGCCTACATTGCTTTTCTACTTCAGTTAAAGACTCCCACAATCCTGCACTGCATCACTATCACTTTCACATGGCTGAAAATCCATGATCACCCCATCCACCTAACTCCTCATTAACCACATACAAAAATAGCAACAAGAAGGGAATAAACATCTGTAATATCGGGCCAGTTTTATTTATTAAATCAATATTTAAATGACCCAAATCTGCGGATACTGTTGTTGTAATTGTCATTGTTCGTGCATCCCTAACTTAAAGTAAAGAAATAGAAGCTGCAAGGCCTCGACAACAGATAGAGTTCCTCCAAACAAGCTTTTACGGCAACAAGTGCATTTTATTCACGAGTATTTACGAGTATGTTTCTTCCAGCTTTTCACATCTGGAGAATGAGAATAAATCCAGTTTTTCACAAACTGGCTCAAGATCAGTGAGATTTGACTGTTAGAGACTATAAACACAAGGTTGTTAGGTCCTGTCATAGATTCCCTATGACTAAGCTAATCTAATAAATGAATACGCTTTATCCCAAACATTCAATTGTATCTCAGGTTTTTAGCTGAGATTAAATAACACTCAGATGCTTTATTTATTCGGTGACTTGTAATGACAGTTTGTCCTTATTCATGGCTATCTGTTATGGATGCACCGATACAAACGTTTGGGCCAGTGCCGATATTCAACATTAATATTGCAGTTGTGGCAAGTAATACAGATTTACTAATATTTTTGATTTCTCTATCCTAATCAGACATTAAAACTGTCACATGACCAAATATGACCAGCCCTCTGTTGCCATTGGAACAAAACTAAATACAAAATCAATAAATGTTGTTAACATCATGTTTAGAAACATTGAGTGTAATATATAAATTATTATTATGCCTTGCACAATGTTGTTTAATTTATGTTTTTGTGTCTAATACCCCCCACGCCCCCATTTTGTTGGTTGTAATGTGATAAAATATGAAAAGCTAGACATTGTACCTCTAATCAGTCCACTCAAAGACAGGATTTGTTGTATAAATCATTACTATTGACATCATCAGACAGTTTTAAACCAATGCGTGGCTTTTTTGCTTCCTGGCTCACGCTGTGAAGAGGAAATGGAACATGGGTTTTGACTCTCTTGTCCCATTTCCACAAATCAATTGCATTAGCAAATCGGTTGATGTGACATTTGACGACTCCTCCGCTAAAACTCATTCTGTTTCCCTCATCCAACAGGACACCACAGTCCATGAAAAGGAGAAGGACATCATCTCTGTTGTGAGTTTGTCGTTCTGTGGATTAATTGAGATATTTTTAGCTGCCGTCTCCTCCCAGTGAGCGAAGATGTGCTTTCCTGTTGCAGTGCCGACAGTTGGTGGAGGTTTGTGACGAGATCCTGAACTCCAGCTCCGAGTCGCTTCTAACACACACGGCTCAGCTGGAGAGCGTCAGCCTGGTGCCTGTTTCACCTGGTGATCAGTTGGTTAGTTTCTTTTTTTAAACTTTTGCTTTATTTTTTACTTCATTTTTAAAGCTTTTTTTACCATTAGTCCCTGCTTGAGGGTTTCCTCACTTAGTTCCTGTCAACTGATCTTTTCATCACGCTCAAGGTTCTCCCTGTACCCACTTTTTAGTTCTGTCTCTAAAACCTTCCCTAATGTTTTGTTGCTAAAGAACAATGTTCTTTTTGTGCTGCCAGTTCCCTTCTTGCCACGAAGTCTGCACATTCGGTTCAGCACTCACAGCCCTCTTCTGTGCTGGTTATCCCCTTAATCTAGTATCCTTGTGGCATTCATTTCTAAAGAGCTGTTTCTTTCATCCATTTTTCCCGTTCCTATGCCTTTGTGGACTCAGACCATTAAGTAAGAAAGTCTTATATTAGATGGTGGCTGCATTTTCTTTCATTTGCCTAATCAAATCCCACCTAGTCTTTTTTAACATTTGTTTTATGTCACACCACCTCTGATTTTCTGCCTTCATATTATTTTCATGGCCAATTTGTCAACGGAAGGTTGAATTTATTTTGCTGCTGATCACAATACAACCATAACAAATGTACTTAGCTAGAGGACGCAGGGTTTGTTAATTACAGCCAACGGCAGGTTATTGATTAAAGCGCATCGGCTATAATGAAAGGAGTCCACTGGCAGATTAAGAGTAATGGGAACTAAAGGCAGAGAAACAAGAAGTGAGAAGCAGAAGGCAGCCTGGTTCTTATAAAGGGGGTTTACGAAACATGATGGGTCCCTGACTTAACCTGTAAATATGAAATTAAGCCTTTTACCCCTTTGTGTAAAAATAATCGTAGAAAGTTGAGATAAAATGAACATTTATGAAAAATTGTGAAAAACTTTGTTAGGTATTAGCATCACAGAGGTTTAGCTCTATTTTTCCACAGAATATGTTGCTCTGGAAAATATTAACAAGGGAATATGACAAGAAGGTTTATCAAAGTATCTTTTCTACAGAGAATGGTTTCAGCGATTACCTTGACTAAGTTTTTTAGAATTTCAGATAAACTATATGTCAGAAACAATAGCAGGGTAGTATGGTGTCATACATCTCGAACTTTTCCCCATTTCGTCAGATTACAACCACACACATGATTTAATTTCATGGGAACACAGTGGCGACTTTGTGTCCAGAGTGATGTACAGCGTTAGTTTTTTTTAGCATTTTTGCCCTAAAAGTTACAATATGGTCTTGTCTGATCAAAGCACCGTCTTCCATGCTTGCTTTGTCTTCACCATGTCTTCTGAAAAAATGCTAACAGGACTCTTGGCTGCATGTCTGATTGTTGTTTTTTTAGCCTAAAGCTGCTTTAAACTTCTCTATAAGTTTATTCTTGATCTCCTTTCCTGAGGCGTCACACAGCAGCTGCATTAGTACTGAGGCTCGATTACACACAGGTGGATTTTATTTACTCATCAGGCAACTTCTGAAGGCATTCAAGGAAAAGGAGGCTGAATTATTTTGCACTTTTCAGTTTTTTATTTATAAAAGACGTCCTACATCATGTTAATATTTTCTCTCCACTGCCCAACTGTACACCTTGTGTTGGTTTGTCATATAAAGTACAAATTAAATGTATTGTTATTGCATGTTTGAGGACATAATGTGACAAATTATGGAAAAGTTAAAGGGGTAAAAGTATCAATAACTTTGCAACCCACTTATTTAGTGTACATCTTCACATGGAAACTGATCATGTTTTACTCTAACAAACCAGAATCTGAACAACATAAATATAGGATCAAACTCTTTTGACATGGATATCTCCAAGTTCCATATCTGTAACAGCGATTTTTTTTGATTTCATTATTTGCATAAGTTCTTTTATCTCTATGAATTATGCACAGCATTTTCTTCTGTTTGCGGTTTTCTCAGGGGATCGAGATAACATCTACCAGCTCCAACAACCACTACGTGACTGGAACGGCTGCTGAGGTCAGGTTCACACATTTGATTTTCCTGTTTTGCTGTCGAATCAGCCGACAGCCATCAGATATATGTCGGGTGTTGGAGTTGCATCGCTCCTCCTCAACTCAGGGCCAATGGGGTTAACTGCAGCTAAAGATATGTTTCCAGAGGGGTCTTTCCAGTGAATCTATTACTTGCTTTAAAAAAAAACAAAAAACTCCTTTCTGGTACTGTTTGCTTAGATGTTGCTGTTGTAATTTTCATTATAAAAAGTAAATAGATTTTTTATCATTTGGCCTAGATGATGATGTAAAAGCTGCTTTTGCAGCTGTAGAAAGGTGACTCCATCCTTTACCTCTCATTCATAGCGTAGTTAAAATTCTTCTGTAATGCATGTAGTTGCTTTTGTGTCGCAGCAGCTCCTTGTTAATGCTACACGTCCCTCCTCTTTTCAGCCTTCCAGCAATGCCTATTTGCAAGTCCTGTCTGGTGACGAAGTGATCCAAGTCAACGACCAGATAGTGGTGAGTGATGCTGCGCACGGAATGATCCGTATGCTTGTGTTTATGCTGGACAGCCCTGTTGTATTGTGCCGACTAAGGTCTGAAGTCCGTACTTTAATACAGTACAAAAAATAGGAACATCACACTGAAATAATCCGTGCTGCTGCATCAGGTCGGTTGGAGCAGAGCCAACCTTATTAAGAAGCTGCGGGAGGATCCCAACGGAGTGACTTTACTCTTAAAGAGGATCCCTGGTTCGCAGCAAAAGGAACCTTCAATCCAAATCACCCCCGCACAGGTCAGTTCATTTCTGCAAGCCACAAATTCTTATTTTTTTCACATTTATGTCAAATTTCTGGCTATTATATATGTCTTATGCATGTCTTTTATTCTGCACAATAATGTGAAAGAATATTCTGAAAGCATCTTTAATGTTATGCATTCCTTTTAACTTGAACAAATCCTTACAATTAGGGCTGAATTTTTCATTAAGTAACCCTTTTTTCATTAGGAAGGAATTAACATTTTTACCTTCAAGATTTCTTTGATTGAACCTCATAGCAATCGGTGCAAGATTTTAAAGGGACTTTTTTAAAGTCTCTTTCTTGGATTAATCACAGTTGACCCTCCCCTACCTGTTGCTGCACATTAGATTTTTTTAAATGTTGCTACACTTTTTTCCGCGGCTACAAGACTGATCTATTTGTCTGTTAGGAAACCTGAAGCTGAACACTTCCACAGAAAACCGCTTGACCTACTTTCTTATTAATCCAGCGAATATATATATATTTTTTTCATTTCTAATCATCTTTTTGAAACAGTTACCATAAATATCACATTTATTTGATTTGTAATAGCAACATTGAAAACAGTTGCTTGGGCCGCAATAAATATTTGACAATAATGCATTAAAATTTCAGTTACTGTTTCTGGAAAGACAGCAGCAAGAAAGACCTAAAAGTCGGGAATCGGCCTGTAAGCGCTGCATCAGGCATCTCTATTATTGTTATGTAGACATATTTGACAATATTTTTTATGCATTTCTTTTCACACGTTTTCCTGATATTGTTCAATTCCGTTAGTTTACTTATAAAACCTTTGGAAAACAGCTTATAACCACTTGGGATCTGCTTCCAGACACTTACATTTATCACCATGTCAACTGTTGTTTGTTTATGATCACCACAGTGAAATGCATGCTGCGTCAGTGAGCAAGTTCACATGCACACATTGTGCACTTCACACTCCCTTGTGACCATTGCCTTGTTAATTCTCGGATCTAGCTGGTGGCTTGGGCTGACAGAACACTCCAGAAGATGTGAATCCGCCGCGTGTATCCGCTCACATACTGCCCCGAGACGTTGCCCTGGTTTCGGCGAGATTTTAACAGACGTTGTGTTTGTGTGACCGTGTTGCTTTCTAATCTGTGGCGGCGTTCGTGGAAGGAACCTTGAGGAGCGGGTTGCCATCGCGGTCACCATGACATCTGGCTTTTGTCCCTGGGCTAAAACACACACAGAAATCAATGTCCGTTCTCAAATGCTTGGTTTTGTTCTGGTTTGTTCTTAGAAGGAGGACGAGGAGAGAGAAGAGAGGTCGGAGGAAGACCAGGAAGAGAAGGACGAGAATCCGAGGCACTCAATATTTGAGAGAGTCGCAGCATCTGTCAGATCCCTGTCATTTAGGTAGGATTAATAATAAACTAATATGAAAATGATCTTTTCACATATTGCAACGATGGTTAGTATTGTGGAATTGTGAAAACTCATGCTAATAATGCAAAAGTTATTAGTATTTCACACATAAGATGTGCACCAAATAGTGCGTACATATGAAAGACGAGGTGTAGGATGTGTTTTTATTCAACATGCTCATATTCCAGTGCAGCCAAGGCTTCAACTTTTTTACATTTTTAATCCATCATCTGAAACTGGGAAATGCAAAGACGTGGCAATCAAGCAACATTTTATCAAAGAGAGTCACTAACACCCGGGAATTGGAGCACATTTCCCCAGTTCTAGTCGTTACACTGGCTATATTTAGCTTACCCTACTGTCTTATTCACTGAATGGCTTAGAATTAAAATGTATTCAGCAAAGTTCAGTTGTTGTGTCAACCTTCTAAGCCCCTCTCGTCTTCTGGAGTAAGAGCATTCAGAAAAAGAAAAATGCTCTAACACTGAGTTCCTTTATATCAAGGCTTTTTTAGAGTTGCTTATGATTAACAACTGGAACATCGTAAACTGCAGTCGGTCCTTCATCCCATCACTGTTTTCCTTACTTTGCCACTACAGTATACTTTTTTTTTTTTAATTGCCTTGTTGTTGAAAGAGTGTGATTAAAAACATAAGGCTACCTTGACTATTCGTAATCAGAGAAGCAGACGAGACGAACAAGATAGGTGGAGAATGTTGGCTGGAGGAATCTGTCAAGTATTAGTTGTGCATTCAGATACTTTGGTCAAATAAGAACTGCATTTGTTTGCATTTACTTAGGCTTTCTTTGTCAGACAAAAAAAAATCAATCCAATCATTTGAGCATAAAACATCTGAAATCTGTGGAAAACACTTTTTTGCAAAACAAAATATTATATTTTTGGGGGACATTACTTAGGTCTTTTATGTTTTCATTTTCACAGCACATTTTTGGTTTAAATCTAGTTCCATAAGTTTTTATTGATTTACTTGGTAGAATAGAACCTTCCAGATCTTCTCTGAACCTTTTTAATCTCCCTGAACCCAGAGGGTTCAACAAGGCGTCACTTTGCAAATGCCATAAATTCCACGAGGCACACCAACAACCGAATCATTTACTGGAAATAGGAGCAGAATTGTTGGATCTATAATCCCGACCGGTGTCTGGGTGATTTTCAGAAAGGTGAGTGGGAAATCGAAGGAGGAAAAAAATTGCTGGAAGAAGCGAGAAGAGGCAAAAGTTAAGAACGATCACTGACGGAGTTCAGGCAGATAAATGGTGTGAGTGGGAGATGATGAACAACAGATCCATTCTTGGAGAGAAAAAAAAGAACATTTCCGACTAAAGGCATGTGAAGTCATATCTAATCTTTGTAGAACAACTTTTGGCTTCATATCAGCGCTGTTGACCATTTTGACACCGGTTTCTTCAATCTGTGTTAAATCAGTATCACATGACAGCCAACTTTAATGTTGGCTGAGGCCTTTTTATTCTCACAGCCATCATCACATGGCGTTAGCTTTTTTTCATAATTTAACCTTCATTATTTTTGGTTTTTAGTGATGGGAAAATCTCTAAAAGGGGCGTCTTTGTAGATGTTCGCAGAATCACAACACACTTTCTAAGAAATGTTCTCCTCTGTGTTCTGCTGCTGCAGGCGGACCGTTAATGCGCCGGAGGTTCGACAGCTGTCTATGGGACAGGAAGAGTCTGAGCTGCCTTCTGACAAGGAGCAGGAGAGAACCGTGACTTTAGCTGCGTTTCAAAACCAACAGGGCAGGTTGTCTCCTCTGCCAGTCTCAGGTAGAATCATCCACATGTTGTCGACTTTGTAACATTTTAACATTCTCATTTGTTGTTGCGAATAAAGTATAAATTAATTTTGCTCCGGGGGATCATCTTCAACACAAAATATCCACACTCCTTAGGCCAATCTTTCATTCTTTAGGTCTTTTTTAAATGGATCACATGAGCTAAGTTAATGCTTTTTGTTAAACCAGACAGCTAAAGATTAGGAAGTCTGGAAATGACATAGTGGAGATGTGGTGTCTGGTTCTTCAAGCACAAAACAATAAATAATACACCTAATACCCAAAGAAATATCCTCCTTCTTAAAAACATTTACTAGAATAACACAAAAACATTATTTCTGTTATTACTGCAGGTTTACTGTTTCCTCCGCATGTATTTGAATATAAGTTCAAATTCTGGCTGGATTACTGAATCGGAAAGTCATCTGACTTTCACTCTGCCGGCCTGGGCTAGTATATACACCAACAGCATTCAGTGTTGGGTCCTCAGGCAAGGCCATTTGCATTACTGCCTACTTTGTAAGCTGCTTTGGATAAAAGCGTCTGCAAAATACACAAATACTACTGAATAAATGTAATTAAACCTAATTCAAGAAAGCAGCATTTATCCCAAAGGGAAATTAAATGTTTTACTGATTTATTTGATTAAACAGAACCTCCCAAATCTTCGCTTATCCCTTTTTAACACAAATTTCACCAGGCACACATTATATGTAGATGGATCCATCTACTCATCCATCCACAGCAGCAGAGACATTTTCATTACACCAAATTTTATCTTGTCTTTCGGTAATTTCCTAGATGTCATACCCATAGATCAGTGTAAGAAATCAAGACTTGAAAATCGAGAGTAGCATTCTACCTTTTTCCAACTCAGGAGCATCCTCTCAGATTCAGACGTGCTAATTTTCATCACGCTGCTCCATCGGAAAAAAAATCTGATACCTGAAACAATGGTTAGTTGGTTTTGCCCCCTTGTAGTTGTAGAATGTAGTTGTAGCCCATCTAGGGGAACTATTGTCCTGATTTTCAGAGCCTTAAAGCAGAGCAGAGCCTTACAGAAGAGCTTCTAACAGCATCTGTGACCTCAGCTCTTGAGATTAATGAAAGATGGTTTGAACCTCATTAAAGCTTTATTTTCAACTTCTATAGGATTTACAGTCATACGATACATAAAAAATCTAAGTAGCTATGTAATCCAGCCATCATTTTCTGTACACCCTTGTCCCCATTGGGGTCAGGTGGGTCTGCTTGTAAGGAGACATCTCGCTGATTTTAACTGATGGTTATCCAGAAAAAGCCCAATAATACAAAAAAAACCTTGTTACACACAATATTTTGAAATTGGGGTGTTAAAAAATAAAACATGTACAGCTTGGCATTTGCTTTAATCAGGATATCATCTTTCTTTGTGTTTCTCAGCGTTAGAGGTCTCGAACGGTTCCAAGTTCTCTCCAAAACTCAGGAGAAGCCGGTCACCTTCACCCAGAAGTCCTTCACGTGTGGAAGGTCACCAAGAAAGAGGAAGCGTCAGCTCCTTGCCAGATATGGTGGGGCACACGGTGAGAGGACATTTTATTTTTAGCTATTTATCATTTTAGCTGTGATTTATAAAACATTAGATCTGTCTTTAACATGCTCACTTATTCTTTTTCTAGACAACCAAGGAAACAAAGAAGAGCCCTTCAAAAGGTAAGAATGATGGATCATACATCATTGTGCAAAAGTATTCATTCAACAAAATTGATTTCATGCATACCAGAATTCTAAATAATATAAATTTCTGCATTGCATCATACTCTAATAAGGTTAAAAGATTGCTTTAGTTCAATAAAAATGCTCAATTTTAACTTTTTTAGGGTCTGTAACCCTGAATTAATTTGTGTTTTTTGTTTTCTACGAATGTTGACAGCACTGAGCCGACGTCGCGTGTCCTGTCGGGATTTAGCTCACCCAGACTGTGACGGCTGGCTCTGGAAGAAGAGGAAGGAGAACAGCGTCTTCATCACCCAGAAGTGGCAGCGCTTTTGGTTTGTTCTTCAAGGACCCAGTCTTTACTGGTATAACACCCAACAGGTAAAGGGGGACTCTTTTAATTACAATTTATTTATGTTATTTACATATTGTTTATCTGATTTTATGATCTGTATGTTTATGATTTTTAATATAGATTTTTTCTTCTTTTATCCAGGATGAAAAAGCTGAGGGGCTTCTTAAAATAGCCAGCTACAACTTGGAGAGTGCGGGAGAGCACAAGAGAAAATTGTGAGTATTAGTCTAATGAGCATATTAAAACCCAGCATCAGTTTCCTCAGAGATTTAGGGATTTGTGAATTATGCATAGTTATAAATCTATGGTGCCTGAATAAAAATATGATAAAATGGGGTTTTAAAATCTCTGTCTTCATTTTGTGCAGCTTTTATAATGGACCTCTTTATAAAAATGTGTGAGTTATAGCAAAACTGTGATGTTCAATAATCTCACATAAGAACAATGATGTAATCTCATTGTACAATGTGTATGATGACAATAGAAGCTATTCACAATTAGGATTTGCATTTACTTGGTTTATTATTTGACATTCCTCTGTCTTTGTTCTGCAGTGTTTTCCAAATGACCCATAATAAATTTCAGAACTTCTTCTTCGCTGTTGACACTGCCAGTGACCTAAGCAAGTAAGCTGGGATCAGTATATCCTACATGTTTTAATGATTTGTGTTTACTGATAGACTGATGTCAGTTAAATTTCAGAGCTAGAAATATTAGATGCATCCGCTGGAGTTAGTTTATTCATTCACAAAGGCATTTGATCATTTTGTTTTGGGTGCTGGTGGCACACTGCCCCCTGCTGTTGGGTTTGCTGGATTCTCCTTTTGCCTGTAAAATCCATTCAAGATTTTTTTATAGCAGCACTATTTTCCCCAGTATTTCAACCTACATAGCCTTGCAAAAATTTTATCATCTCATGCTTTTTTTAAATTATTTTGTTAATTCAGTGTGTTTTAATGTGACTTTATTTTCCAAAATAGCTAATTTGACTGAAGATCTTTGGATTTTTCAAACAATAGTTGCCAACATATTCTCCCACCTTGGTTCGCAATTTATCATGCCTTCTTTGATTAATGTTCCAACTTTGGGATGATGTTTTAGAACCTGAAAATGCTAAAAACGTATCCACTGCGTTCTCCCTTACCTGCCCGCTGTGTTCTCCAATGATCTCTAATAAACCTCTGAGGTCTTCACAAAGCAGATGGACCGACACTGTGGATTAAAACACTGAGGCTAAGCCTGTTTGCTAATTAGATTACTTTAAAAAGCTGTTGATGTACTAGGTTTTATTTAGGTTTATCAAAGTGTATTAGAACTGAGTATGAATGCAAAACACACTTTTCAGATTTGTCTGTATTTCAACCCACGCATCAGTATTGTTCCACACCCATCCCAACAAAATAGATGGATGCTTGTGACCGTAACGTTACATTATTTAAGTGTAAAAATGTTCAGGGAGTGTGAATACTTTTTCAAGGCACTGCAAGTCTTGACATAAACATGCTTTATTCTTCTTCAGGTGGATTAACAGCCTAATCACAGCCATACAAAAGCACAAGAAGCTCCAGAAAGGCCCAAATAGTGAAGAAGGTGGGAAAACACTTTTATAAAATGTACTTTTCAAAGCAAAATAGCTTGTCTTTATTCTTAGTTTTCTGAATGCTGATTGCTAATTTCAGATTGTTGTTTCTGTGGTTGCTAGGCAGGCGTTGATAACAATAATGAATAAGCAGAACGTGTTTAAGGTAATGTCATTACTTCAACAGCCCTGTTAATGTTTTAACAGAATGTTACAGCGAAACCGAATCAGAGGGCGAGTCGTCTCCTTCGCCTCGCAGGAGAAACAAGGTTGGTGCAATTAAAGAGTCAAAGCAGCAAAACCAAACAGATGCATGCTCGCGCTGGTGTTGACGATGTGTGTTTCTCGGTGTGTAGCAGAAAGTGCAGTCTAACACTCTGCCTCGGCCCAAGGGGAAAATAAGCAAGGCACCTTTACCGTTGACTGCAGCAGAGGGCACTAAAGGTACAGATATACATAACAGGATCCTTGTAGTTACACTCTCTTTGTTGGTTTTAATAGAAGTCCAGTCTTCTGTTTTTATTGTAGATTCACTTTGTGGATAATCTAACCAACAACTTTTGACTGGGAATAATGTTATTTGTTATTTATTTTTATTTTTTTCACAGAAGGTGGCACGGTTGATGAAATGGGAAGGATGTTTAACAACCTGAAGGAAGGAGGCGTTTCTTTGATTGGCAACGAGCAACCGTGCACACACGACCACTTCAGGAAGTCCTTCATTCGGCGCAACAAGAATCCGGTCATCAACGAGAAGGTGCACGCGCTGCGAGCCCTGCAGAGCACCCTAAAGGTGAGGCAGGACAGTCAATCAGGCGGCAAAGTGGTTGGGAGCAATCTCGTTAGTAAACCTTGACTCAAGTGAGCAGAATTTACCCATGTATCAATTTATGTAACTTTTTTGTACTTAAAAGTACAAACTAGATGTAGGAAACACGCTTCTTGCAGACACATTTGCATGAATCGGCTTTTCTTTGCAGGCCAAGGAAGCCGAGTTGCAGCAGATCAACAAGCTTCTGGACGAGTCTGAGCTGATCGCCACAAAGTACCGGCAGTGGCGGGAGCAAAATGAGGAGCTGGTGTTGGACATCGAGAATCTGGCCACCCAAAAGACCCCCGTAAGTTTAGAGGATGTCGCTCCGGTGAAGGACGCGCCTGCTGAGGATGTCCCCCTGGAAACCGTTGCCACGGAAACAACCGCTCCAGAGACAGAAGGCGCATACAGGCTGAGCCTAAGCGACGGCGAGCAGTTCGTCGACGCGGAGATGTCTGATGTGTTCCTGGAGGACCTGCAGGGCTCTCCGACCTCCGAGTCGAGCTCGGTGCTTGACATCTCCATAGGATCGCTGGAGGACTCGATAAACAAAGCGCTGCGTAAAAGTGCAGAAGATGAGGGTCCCGCTGAGCATTCGTTCTACATTTAGAACGACAGCGGCTCAGTAAAGCCGGTTTGTTATTGCCCCTTTTTCGGACAACGAGAGCATGTTTTCCACGGAAGCACATTTTTACACGTTCCCTAAAGATATGCAAAGATCACTAAATGTTGTCTATCAGTCAAAGGCTGCATTTTTAACGACTTTATCTTCTTGTTTTGTGAGAAGAAGAAAAATCTGCCAAGTGTTCAGCTTATATTTATGAAACCCTGAGCTAATAATTTAGGTTTTTGTTTTATTACAGTGAGATCTTTTTTTTAGGTCATGACTTTTTAATGTGTTGTGTAAATATTTACCTGTAATTATTGTTTTTATTGGTTAACTCAGAGTACCTTAATAAGGGTATAACAGAAACATAACAGAGTATAACTGAAACATGTCTGTTTAAAATCAGTTTTATTGAATCTCTCCAGCTGAGTTACTCCTTCTGGTCAAATAATTTTTCAGCTCCTCTGTCTGTGCTTTATTTCACCACTTCTGTGCGCTTGCCTGTAAACCCTTCATTTGACTAATTTGAGGATTCTTCTTGCCTCTATGAAGCAGTGAAAGCTTCTTCATGCTAGTATAAATAATAACCATGAGTATTTAGTTCTGACAAATAAATCTGCATATCAATAAACTGAAACATCGTGAAAAATCTACATGTTTTTTATAATATAAGTAATTACACTCAAATGGATTTAACGTTTTTATTTCAGTGCCACTTTAAAAAAAGGCTCGCCTTGTAGATGTCTGGGAAATGTTTTATAGATATTTTCTTATGTTTATATTTATGCATTTAGCAGATGGTTTTATCCAAAGCGACAATGTTACGCTTATATCAAGTTGACCATGAGCTATCTAGAGGAAAATCCCTAGTTAGAGTTAGTGGTGACAGTGAAGAGATAGAGGGAAGTACAGAGAGAGTAGTAGAGGGGGTATAGAGGAATGGGTAAGAGTTTGGAAAGCTTTAGAAATTTGCTTATTTTAAATTAACAGACAAAGCTAGTCAGTCAAATCTGTTCACCATTAATTTTCAACCAAACATGTTATACTGAGCACTGTATGCACAAAACATATTTTTTTAGCATGCGTCTAAATATTTATACTGCAGGGATAACGTACAATATTATATGCTACTCAATTTGGTTTACAGAGGGGTATTGTACATATGGTAGTAATTTAATCTAATATGCTTAATCAAAAGTTTGACTCAAAACATGTGACTAAATCAGTACAAATATGGTTCACCAGAAAACCACAAAAAAAAACTTCTGACATGAAAAAACTTGTGGTTTGAGCTGGCAAGGGGTAAAGGGATCCAGAACTGTAGATTATCCTAATAGTTAACATAAGTGTTATAGCAGAAGACAGAGTGTTGTCATATTTTTGAGCAGGAGGCACATGGATACATTTGTTTCCAGTAAAAGAACAAAGAAAACTATTCAGATTTTTTTTTTTAACCTAAGCTGGAAAAAGTGTACTTACATTAATGTTTGTTTTTAAGGATATTTCAGATTGAGTTCATGAACTTGATAACCGTTATGAATGAACCTGCATGGTTTCAGACAGGTCTTTGTCTGTGTCTATGGATGAATTGTGAAATTAACCCGCTTTTAACTTGAATACTCCACGATCTGGTATTCAAAAAACTTGTATCTGGAAAATCCTTCTGGTAAAAGACGATGAGCTCATCCTCAGCTTCGTGTTGACTGAGAACCTAAATTCCTTTTAGGCACTTAAAAAGACTCTGATAGGACAGCAGAAACAAAGACTGTCACTTTTAG
The DNA here is from genome assembly GCA_032876305.1 of Orestias chungarensis. Classification (NCBI taxonomy): domain Eukaryota; kingdom Metazoa; phylum Chordata; class Actinopteri; order Cyprinodontiformes; family Cyprinodontidae; genus Orestias; species Orestias chungarensis. The sequence continues at coordinate 3,000,993 of JAVLVB010000569.1, read as the reverse complement.
GAATGAGGATATCTACGTATAATTATACGTATAATTGAATTGAATTTATAATACATCATTCAGGTTTATCTTATTATGCAGACTGTTTTCTTTTAAATGGTTATTTTAATTTTGATGATTATGTCTCACACCTCAATATTTTTTGATAAACTTCAGTTTCTAACATTAATGCAAACCTTTTAAAGTGTCATTTTACTTTATTGACATTCACACCTAAAACCAGTTTTATTGTTTCTATGAATACAAAAATGGCATATTTTTTATATCACTCAAAGGTTTTATTGAACACACCTTGTATAAACAGACAGGAGCACAACTAAACAATCAGCAATACAACAGTACTCTCATTAAACTGACATGTACATGGACTAACATTTAAAGAATCCCAAGTACATCATCAAATTATCACATTATTTTCTAGCAAATTTTGCACTATAAGATGACGGCAGTAAAGTACGCCGTAAATCCAGCGCCAGGACCATTTAGTCTTCCGCAGTACGATCTACAAACCGCTAATATTGGTTCTTTGACAAAGTTACAGCCTTTTTCTGACTCCAACTATTGCACAAAAAGCAAAAGGTTTCACAAATCCACGTTAATTTAATAACTTTTTCCTGCATCATCCATCACTTTACATTTACAGCTAACTCTGTACTGTCACGACTGAACTCATTTATCAGTAAGATTGTTTTAAAGACATTTTCTGGTCTCCAATATGGATCAGCAACAATATTTAATTATAAATTTGACTTTCTCCACTGGCAGGTTGATACACTGACGAGTATCTAGAAGCACACATTTTTTCAAGCTTATTTTCTAACAGCTGACCTCATAAACATCCATGTCTGTCTTGCTTGACATTTCTGGGCACGAGTGACATGCAGGACAAACTTCCTGCTCCTGGCGGGATGGGCAGGTCGGACATCTTGGCCCTTTGAAGCTGAACAACAATGCGCCACCTCCTAGCACTTGTAAACAAGAACCCAGCCACCCGAAGTAAAGCGATCCGGCTGGATTCAGGCTTAGCTGAGGAAACTTGGGGTTGTTGAGTCCTTGGCTGGGATCCACCCCCAGTCTCCTGAGGTTGTGGGTGTAAACCCCTAATCCAGTCAGGCTCAGAAGGCCAGCGGTGACCACAAGGAGTCCACCGGAGGCTGCTACCCTCCTCAGAGGTACATCTGTCCAGCATCTGACCCCGACGCAAGCCAGAACAATGCCGATGCCACACAGGAACAAGGAAGTGAGCACCAGGCCTTGAACCAGCCGAACCCGAGCATCTCTCTGATATGGACCAGCTATAGGCCAGCATTGCTTCAGCTCAGATGGCTCCACCTGTATGCAGCTCTCCCAGAGCCCGTCAGAGCGAAGCAGGAGCAGGGCCTCCCCTGAGCCAGACCTGACACCCAGACCTTGGCCCTTTGCTCCAGATTGGAGAAGAGATCCCGCCCCTCCAATGTTCAGGCGGGCTTGTGCCTCTCGCCACTGAGGGGTGATTGCGGCAGTAAAGATTAGCACAAGTCCTAACGGTGCAAAGACAATCCCCATCACCATGGAGGATGGGGTTTGCATCATTTGTACTAAACGTAAATGTCTGCCAATGTTCTCTAGAAATATAACTGATAAATAAAAAGAGGATTAAAGCAGGACCGGAAATCCGAAGTGGATTTTTCCAAGAACACGTAAATCCGTCAATCCAGTCGTCAGTTCAGAGGGCGCAGCTTGATTAGGACAACTGGAGTAGAAACATGTGGAAAAACTCTGAAAAGCAACACAGAAACATAAAGTTGAAACCAGACCAGTTATTTCTATTAAAATGGAAGTGAGCAGCAAAATTGAGCCAGCACAGTCTAAACTAACATCAGCAGTTGGTTTAGGATGAAGGAAGCACCTTACTACTTTCTTTTACAAACATAGAATAATAAGTACCACTCAGTGATTTTACATGTTACTTGTAGTCATTCAACACTTGCATGTCAAAAATGTTGGGGTGAAACATTTAATTGCAATTTTTTATCAGTGTTGGCATTTTTGTATCAACAATAAACAAGAAGTGAAGGAAACAAACTTAAAAAGTGGTAAATGTATTGTCCAAAATTTCTTAAATTATTTAACAGCAATTTAAAGTTGACTGAATAAAAAAGATGAGGTAAATATTTCAACTTTATGGCTACAATGAACTATGAATGAGGCAAAGACTTCTATGACAAATCATCCATGCATTTAAGGGGGACTAAAATGTCCTCTGGGGTTTAGCTAATCTGGAAAAATGGGCTGCATTAAAAAAATTACTGATATTTAATATAATAATTAGGTTCAAATAACAATGTCTTCAGTGTGTTCTACATTAAAGCCAGAGCGCTTGAGGTCTTTGGGACCTGGGTGTTTAACTTGGAAAATGTGGCTTAATAAATTGTTACTTTTTGATCTTGGAAGTGTTTTGAATTGTCTTGTACATGAAATGTGCTACTGCAGTTTTTACATAGAGGGACTTTAAAAGCTACAGATCAGGAGCCTGTGCTGAGGGTCGTTATCCATCCTGAAGCCACTTTTGCTGCCATGATTTCTGGCAAGAGCGATGTTGTCTTAATGACTGCACACAATGTTTCATTAGTATCTAATCCAACACATGCAGAGGGTACCCTTCTCTAATGCAGTCAAGACATTTTGCAACATGATACTGGCACTTCAGTATTTTACTCCAATAATGATCAGAGGTTTAAAAACCAGAAAGACCCCAGGCAGGGATATGAACCCAGGATCCTCTTGCTGCAAGGCAACAGTGTCGTTAGTTCTAATTTGATGGGATCTCAGCAGAAATCTCCAAAAACAGGGTTTGTTTGTTATTTGGTCAAACTGAGCATTCCCAAAAAGTAATCTGTCTTTTTTTTTTTATGTCACTCTTTAGAGTATTAGCTTCTTCTTCTCTGACTGGCTTTTCAGCCATTGTCGGTGCAGGCTTGTGAATAATGTCAGAGAACTCATCTGTTTCAAGAACAATATGTTGGCTGAACATTTCTATAATGTTTACCTACAATCTACTTGTACTTTTTATTTATTTATTTATTTGTATGTGTGCGGGTTTTCAGGCATCTGGAAATTTGGCCCAAGGATGAATCGTAATTGTGAAAACAAAAAGTGTTCCTTGGAATATCTTGGCAGTAAACCTTTGACAAGGAAGCTTTGTATTTAAAACAAGTGTCAGCTCACCCATCAAAGGCTTACACACCCGTGACATCATCATCTGGACTTTCCACTTCTGTTTAAAGGGATCGTAATCTGAGTGCATGTTCCCTCCTTCATTAAATAGATTTTAAAAGGTTTCTTTTATTATTCTGGCATTTAGTAGATTTAGTATGATTTCATAATAGAAAGTGAGAACATTTCATTTGAAACATTAAACTGTATTTAAGGCTCGTCTGTGAAGCCTGTGAAAAACTGAGCAATGTAAATACCACCAGCACAATGGTTCCAAAAACTAAAGTCTTACCTCATAGCTCTTCATGGAAACTCTTCCCCTCATTTAGCCGCAGACTCTTCATTCTAAGTGTCTGAGTAGGAGAGAAAGGAGTGAGAAAAAGATTACAGGGAATTAATGAAATGAAGACAACTGAGAGGTCTAATGGAGAGTAAGACCAACCAGGTAGATAAAGTGAAGGGACAACTGGCTTCTCTGCTCGTGTTTTGGACAGAAAAAAAAAAAGGTTGATGGCTGAATCTGTTGCTAGGATACAATAAGCTGGCCAGCTTCAACGTGACAGCTGTGTATGTGCAGCTATAATAATGAGACGACCTTGCCGTCTCGGCCATGTTTTGGAGAGCATGCACAGGAGGGAGCTGTTCTCCAAAAGTCTGACGAGACAAAAGCCGGCCGCGACCTTGGAGGAAATCTGTTGGTTTAGTAATCACGTCAGGTCTGAGTTTGACTTAACCCCCAGACAACAAAACCTGACGCTGCAGACACAGACAATATGTTTTCATGTAGTACTATACAAAACCTTATATGTTTCATGTAATGCTGTTATCAGAACATGAAGACGACCATGTGCACCGAAGACCATTTGTATTTGATTTGTGTTGATACCCCAAGTTAACCTCAAACACCCGGCTGCAGATGTTCTTTTAAATTATTTACCGTAAAGTCGGCTTTGGAAAGATATTGCTTACAGTTTAACAAGAAGCCCTTCACCAAGTTGAAGATTTATCATTCTGTGGTTGGAGAGGCTCTGCAGCAACGCTGCTGTTCAAAAACATTTCACTGTAACATAAGCAGCAAAGAACTATGAGATAAACATGAGCTGACCAAACATCTGGTCACAATGTCTAGCAAAGATATAAAAACAGTTTTATACTATAACCATAAACTTTAAAGCTTTCTAATTGGATTGTATGTGATTATAGCCAAGAAGAAAACTTTATTTAAGGTTGTCTAATACCAAAATACTTTGAACATCCAGTACTCCTCAATTCCATGTATCTACAACCGGATCACTATGACACAAATGCAAACCTACCAAGATATGGATGTTGACCAAATCTGATGATGAGTGCAGGAAGATAATGATTTAGAGAAGCAGTCAAGCTCTGGAGCAGCTGCACAGATCCACGGCTCAGGTGAGAGGATCTGTTGAGAAACTATTAGATATGAAAGCCCAATATCTGGTAAGAAAAAAGATTTCATTGTAAGAGAGTTGTTGTACAGTTTCGCTGTACAATCTGTATAATGACAATACAATAGATTCTATTCTATTCTATTCAAACCAAGTAGGGGACACTTTAAACTGACTTAGATAGATGAGACTAAAATTAAGTCTTTTGGACTTGATACAAAATGTGTGGACTGGAACTAATACTGAATAAAACATAGTGTTGGCTGTAGGAATTATTTTATTCAAGCATGGAAGCTGTTCATATTTAATAAGAAAATGGATTGAGCATAAATAACACAATAAGTAACTAACACGCAGCCAGAATGAACAAGTCTGACTCCTGTATTAGCTTTTTCCCCGAAATTAAAGGCCAAAAATGTCTCATCATGCATGTTCAGGTAGATGCATCAGATATGGGTTGGGAAGGTGACAAAATGTAAAAAATCTTAAATTGCTTTTGCAAAGTACTATAAAGTACATATAAGGCACCATATCCTAGACAAAGTGACTGATGTTTCTACAACAATGTATTTTTAGACAGTGCAGAAGGGTATTGTGGTCTTCATATAAATAAATCAGTGTAAACTATCAATTTTTTATTCTTAAATATGATGTTTTGTGACTTTTCTTTTGGCACAGGCTGAAGGGTCTATCTATGAGACTCAATCAGTGCTAAAAATGTTCCATGACAACACATTCTGTATGTTAGGGAAGTGGAAATACCCACCATTGCTTAACTAGAGAAAACTAAGTGTGGATGAATAAAATCTCTAAACACATTTGTAATCTATAAACACGGAAAGGTGGGGAAAAAAATGTTTCTCTTGAAAATGAAACTGAAGATGTGATGAGGGATAGCTCAAATGGACCGATCACACAGTGGGCTTTCTTATTACGAGACAGAAATGGTGACAGTCAAATGCACAGGCGATGCCAGAAGACCCAGACAAACCAAATCAAATATTTTAATGTTTAATTGATCTTTATCTACTCTTAATTTTTTACAATTCTACTTATTATTACTTTATGTGATAGTTTATCATTCACTATTAACCAATGGTTGATACAGCAAAGTACATAAATATCACCTTTTAAAGGGATCTCATAATAGCAACAGTTCCTAATGACAGTTTACTAAATCTGAAATAAAACAACAGCACAGTGGAAAGGCCTTGAAGCTTTAAGGAGTTGATTTTTGTTAGAGAACACAAGAGTGACTTTTCTTATACTGTGTGTAGAATATGTGAAATGTATGGATCAACACAGCTTATCCACAGCTGAAAGACATACAAGGTAATCGCATTTACTTTAGGACATTACTGTATTTTTTATTTTCTTGCAGTTTTCTGGATGCGGTTTACTTTGTGCAGGCTGCAGACTGTAGACTGTAGACTCGCTACGGTTACTGTTAAGGTCATTTATTTGTGTTTGTCTGTCCATTGTGTGAAACGGAGTCTCTGCCTACAACAGCCTGAAATGAACTCTGACCAAGAATCTGAAAAACAACAGTTTTTGATCCTATAACTCTGTCGAAACAACTAAATATCACACAAACATTGTGCCAAATTAATAAAGTTTTATGATAATAGAACTTGCTTTGTTTGCAAATCAGACAACAAGCAACATTTATTTAACTATTCTTGAATTCCCACAAGATTTCTTCTTTTTTTTCCCTCCATGTCTTGTATGTGGTTAAGAACCCTTAGATATTTCCTTTCGGTGCATCACACTGTGCATCCAAGGAATTCAAACAACAGAACCAGAAATCTGGATCTAAAGTAGATTTAACCACTGCTGATGATGTGACAACTATTGTCCTTCTGACAGAAATGCAGAGGTGATAGAACTACCGAGCATAAGCATCAAATAATCTGGAGAACACAAAAAACACAGGTGTGAGGCACCCTTTCAGGTTTGATATTTTATATCAGGGCGTTAGAAATAACAGTTTATCAGTTTAATGAACATTTTACAACATCTAAAATCTCTTTTATCAAATTGCCCCTTTTAGTCTATAGTAGTTGGTTGTATTTCTTCCTTCTATGTACTTAAGTCCTTGTTAAACAGATCCTTGCTTACACTGATTTTCAATCCTCCTTTTTTTATCTTATGACATTTAAAATGACATTTACAATCAAAATCCTCATATTGTAATTGAGAAGTTTTATTGTTCCTCCAAAATCAATCTAACCCATCAATAACTCAGGATAATTGATGGATTCTTATGGAATTACTTGTTACTTTTATTAAAGAAATTATTGTAAACTCCATTACTGTAGTTTGGAGTCACATATTAAAGGTATCATTGTTATCATTATTACTGCATATGCACACATTTTTGTTGACACCATGTTTTGGTTTTTAAATTCTTTCTTTATTCTTTTTTGTTCAGTAGTTTTTGTTGCGCTCCCAGCAGTTGTCGGCATAGCTTCTTAAACACATACCTGCAGCCCTGTGTCATACTTACTCTTTCCTGTTTTTCCGGTATGTTATTTTTTAGTTATTTTTTGTTTTTTTTTGTGAGCTAACGTGGGGACAAAGAGGGAGGATGACAGACAAGCTTTAATTTACATTAGTTGTCTCCGTGACTCTTCTTTGTAATTAGAGCTTAGTTGATAGATCTGATAGAGAAGAAAACGCTTTGGTTGGTTAAAATTTCTCAAGATACCTATTATATCTTTCTCAGAAAACAACCTCCATGTCGTTAGAAACACCTACCCTGAAAATGCTGCAACTTCGCTTCAAGGTTTGTCTTTGCTTTAATGTAGAAATTAATATAGAAGAGATCTCCATAGAAACCGGCTTTGAACTGAAAATCTTATGCACCTTATCATTAATAACCCTCATACCGTCTTTGTCTCAAAACAGCCATGCTCAGAGCGGTTCACAAACAGGATCATCCAAATGCAGCCCGGAGACGTCACTCACTTACCATTCAGGAGAGGTTTCGTGCATCTCGCTGCAGACTGCAGGCTGCACCGCTGCTCTGGTCTAGATTGCTAACGTGCTTCTCTCTTTACCGATGGATGGTGCAGCCATCATCCCCATTCTCGTCTTTCTGTCCCAATCAATTGTCCACAGTTTCATTCCTGCCTCCTTGCTTTTTATTTCAACTGCTGTCTGTTCTATCCTTGTGTGTGTGTGCGTTCCCTTTTCCCTGCTCCTTCCCTGGCCGACTGTTCTTCTGCCGCTCTCTCTCTTTTTCTCTCTGTGCCCCTCACTCTATATCAATCTGTTACATATGGAGCAGAGAGACTCTTTCGATTACATTTCAGTTTCTCTAAGCAAGACAAAAAGGAATTGAATTTAAGTCAATCCTTAAGCATCTCATAAATCTACATCTACAGTGGCTTACAAACATTTTCCTTCCTGTTGAAACTCCTCAGACAGATGACGAAACTCAGATCTTACCACAACATGTTCGTCCATCTAAACCAACAGGGACTAACCAGAAAGCCAACCAGGACGTCCGTTGTAAATCTAGACAGGCTGCAGACATACAAAGCTAAAGTAAAGAATCTGAGGCCAATAATTAGATGAAGAAAGATATGGTGACAAAGATAACTTTTTAACCAACATGCATCTAACTATGTGAAGGAATGCCAAAGCTTCACATCTCTCTCAATATCCCACCACAATGATTAAACAGGCCGAGGACTCTTAACATGCAAGTCAGTCACAATGGGTGGTTTAGTATGGGACCAGTCAAAGTGAGAACTTATGCCAAGACCATGTATGCATTTTCAAAGACCCTACTGGAGCCAGTATGACAGAGCTTGAGCCATTTTGTAAAGAAGAACAGGTAAACATATTTCTTTTGGATATGAAGAGCTAAAAGAAATGTATCCCAAGACTTGCAGCCAAAGCAAAGCTTAGCTCTGTAAAGGATTGAATTAGGTTGTGAAATAAGAATAGATGCCACACTTATGATTATTTGCACTGTTGATTCCGTATAGATTTTCCTTGAACTTTTCAATTATACAACACCTTGGATTTCTGTATTACATCCAATCCCAATAGTGTGGGTATCGCTTTAATCAAGGCACTTCACAATGGACGGATCACTGAAACCTGGAACATGCTCGAAAACAATCATTATGCAAATTTGTAGAGAATAGGTAGAAGCCTCTCCTGCAGATGGGTTCGTGTTTCATGTGAAGTTTCATTATTTTCAACGCGCTCTTCGCATCTGAAGACCTGAAGATAAAACATGCCTTTTATTATATTTGGCTTAGGAGTTTGTTACATTAGTGGGAAAAAGGGGAATTGACACTTCTGAAATAGATTAATCAAAAAAAAAAAAAAAAGACCAAACAAAGCAGTTATATTTTTTATTTTCTTTATTTTCTTTGAAAAAAAAGAAGGGAAAAGGTATCAAACATGAAGGTTTAGCCATGTTGCTATTATGAAATAATGAAGGGATACATGGTTTCTTTGAAATGATAAAAGAAAAAATATATTTTTAAAAACATTATATATACATTTAGAAATATTTTTCCCCCATACAAACCAACAAACACACACAGTACTTGAAAGTCTCATATGTAGCCTGAAAGTTTTGAGGGGGGGGGGGGTTCAACTCTTTCAACAAGGTTTTATCATAAAGTCGAGAAATGTCCTCAGCACTGGGCTACGAAATAATGGCCAATACTAAAAAGTTTGTGGTTTTTCTTTTTAGGTGGAAATGTCTGACTTTAGGTTCTGACTACGACCTGACTTTTGAGGCAATTTTTAGTGGGGAAACTATCAGAAAGACTCTTGGCAGTAAAAAAACAGACAAGAAAAGTCAGATTGTGGAAAAAGAAAATGCACCAGGTGACATGCAGAGGAAATGATGGGTAGACTGAAAGCAGCAAAATGTAAAATGTCTAAAAATGCTAGAAAAAAACAACAAATTACTGAGCACAAGTGATGTTCAGAGCTCTAAAAATGAAACTCTGCGCCAAGCTCATAAAAACACTGCAATATTAAAATCTATTTACATCCATGTACACGCAAGTCATAAATGTTTTACATTAAAAATATTTAACTCATAAACAAAGCCATAATAACTGGGCAGACCGGGAATAAAAATAAAAAAATTTTCTTCTGAAAATCTGAAGGTGCTCTTTCAGTCCAGTTCCAGGTCTTGTAATTTTTTTCATTTTTTTTTTTTTTGGAGTCCACAGCTCTTTTACGGCAGTGCTATAAATGTGGCTTAAAATGCTGGCTGCCCTTCTCCATCCTTCGGGGGGTTTTATACTTCGACGAGAGTCACTAGGAGCTGACCGGCTGCCATCTCGGACATCTCGATGAGGAAAGCTGACTGGTTGCTGTAGTGTTCGATGATGTTGTCATCCATGTTGACCAGTATTCTACAAGATAATGGGGAAAATAAGCGTCACGTCAGTCCAGAAATATGCTGATCCTTATGGGGTCCTTTTTCCAAATAACACACAGTTTCATTTGTGTGAAGCCTTTTCTACTGAAGACAAGTGCTCCTGTTTAAAGTTCTGGGTAATAAACGTGGCCTCTTACCACCTTTAAGTGTTCGGTGCTTTAATGCTTGAGCTACCCTGCGGCTCACGCAACCTGCCTACGGGAACTGCATTGATTAAAGGTAGCAGCAGAAAAAAAGGGAGGGAGCAACAGGCAGAATGTAACCCAACCTGTTAAGCTTGTCTGCTTCCCCCGCTGATAGCTGCCAGGAAGGAGCAGAAAAATAAGCCAGAGGTGTTCCAGCTCATCTAAGCAAGTAAAAAGCGACGACTTTTACATCTGCCCTGATTTAGTGCCGGAAAACGACCCAGACTGATGTAGGCTTAAGAACCCACCGCCAGCCGTTCAATGCCTTTCTGTTTTTCTTACTCAGCCGGATGCAAATGACGTTTCAAACAGGCATTTCTGAATCTGCAGCCACGTCCGGGGTTAAGATTCAGCAAAGCAGACGTGCAGGTTTCCGAAAATAAAGTGACTTATTTTTTTTTTTCAGATGACCTGAATGACAACATTTAGTTTGTAACCGGAAGCCCTGGTGCCTTCATCTAAAAAAGGTTGCTTCCTGATTTTCCAGCGAGATACAGTTGTGAAAGGAGAAACAAAAAAAATCAATAAGCTAAACAAGTGCTGGTGACTCATCTGACTACCTGTGAAATCTTTTTTTTCTGCTGGCTTTTTGAGGAGGCACTGCAATTAAAACATTCCAAAGGCCAAACCAAACCTACCTACCCGGTCTGTCAGCATGAGTTTGCTTTAGGGAAGATGAGATTAAAGCCAGAAACTAAGCCCGGAATATATGCATCCAGTTAAGTTCCTTTAAAGTTACCCAAGAGTCAGACACTTACCCTCTCTTGCATTTTTTGCAGATTTTCCCAATGGTGTCTTTTTGCAAGCCATACTTTTCGGAAATCTGAGGAGAGAAAGGTATAGAGATGAAAGTGAGTATGATCTCGCTCAAAGAAAGATAATACACTTGTGAAAAATGGCATTGCTCTGATTGCTATCTGGGCCCGAACAGGATAACGTCAAGCAGCATCTTCATTTGATACTTACAGCTTCTCGCAGGCCCGACAGCGTCGGCGAGCTGAGCATGAGCGCGTCGAACACCTCTTCATTGCCAGTTCTCACGTACAGCAGAACTAGCAGAGCAAGAGAAACACACGTTCAGCAACATGGAAAACAAAATACTTTACCTATATGACAAATCCTTTTATAGAAGGTAGACATGGGCTGGTTCCACGTACCAAGCATCGTAAAGAATTAGCAACGCTAGAATACTCTGTTATACTTTTCCTAGAGTTTAATGTGCTTTCAATAAAAGGCAAACCAGTGTCAGAATAAAATTGGGTTTCTCCTGTTTGATGAAGCTGCCCCTCCCGCACATGTTGCTGCACACTGCCTCTCAGCTAACTCAAAGTAAGATAAAAGAGCTTTCAAAAACGAAAAACCTCAGCCATGTTGCGGCAATAACTGTGAAGGAGTGCCGCACACCTGTCATTAAGTTACTAAGCTATGAGCACCACCAACCAACTAAATGTTCAGAGCTTCCGGTTTTTAAAGAAAGTTGTCTTCCATTTTAAGTAATTTTGGCAGTCCATGTGTTTTAATGATTAATAGGCAGCAAAAAAAACATATTTTTGATTAAAGTGTTTGGATAATGCTATGTATTGTTTTTCCTTAGTGTTATCAAGGTGCGAGAACGTTACCCAGCCCATGTCTAATTTAAGTTTCGGTTTTTTTTTGTTCTACCTCTTTGTGGGTCTTCTTTGCGGGGCTGTTTGTTGGGTGGAGAGCTGTTGTGTTCTCTGTCTGGATACAGCCTTTTCAGACAACTCCTGCAGACACAAAACCAACAGACACATCAGGCAAAGCAACTAACGGCTTCGAAAGTGACAGACATTCATAAGCTGATGTGAAGTGTTTTTTTTTGATTGTTTTAACAAGTGCTTACCTTTCAGAGTCATCCATAGGAGTGACCTGGTGACACAATGAAGAGAAGAAGAACAGGGATCTGATTAGGTACAGTACAGCTGATAAAGACGTTGCCTAATGTCCTTCTTCACTAGAGTTGTTTTTTTCCCATGACCTCTAGCAGAGCCACACTGACGTGGACACTGATGAGAAGCAGATAGCTTCAAAGCCCTAACCAAACTATTCAATCAGCCATTCAGTTCTGACTATGATTCAGCTTTTATTCAGATGTGTTGATGCGTCTTAATAAACTCATATTTACTTTCCTCCAACACATGCCCCTGACAACCTCTGATTGTGGGAAAGCTGGCCTGCCTGAACAGCTCTCTAACCACACTGTTTTTGTAGCTCTGATGAGTGATGGACATTTGAAAGAAAGATGAGGGGGGCGTGCTGCGGATCGACCTCGAGGAGCTACGCTGGCTGTCTGCGTGCCTTCTTGCAAGCCCCCATGGCTCAGAGGCGACGTGTTCAAGCTGAGGACGCTTGAACTTGTGCCTGGTTTCGACTCCACTTGGTTTATCTGATCCGGGGCCTGTGTTTAGCTTCACTTTCACTGGTGTTAACAACATCTGTCGCCCCCGGTTTCCCAGGCAGCCTCCCTCCAGCAGTCCTGCATACTTTCCCACAGTATTTTCCTGCCTCGCTCGTGCCTGTCCCATTACCTGCAGGGCTGTGTATGAAGACAAGAGGAGTTATTAACGAGGGGCTTACCATGCGTTGTAGGCTGGTGAGGTGTGTCTCTGGGATGAAGAGCACTGGCGGAGTCACAAGGTCGTCCAGGGTTTTGAAGAAGGTGCACTCAGTTCCGATAGAACTACTCACGACAGACTTGGCTGTAAACAAACGGATACATTTAAAGTGAGATTACACCCATATGAATAATACAACTATTTGAATTTTTTTTTAAAACATGACTCACAATTTGCATCATTAGTGTTCTTTCCCCTCCTCTTGGATCTCTTTTTGTCCTCATCTCGCATCTTCCTTTCTGCACCCTGCAGACACAGAAACAGAATGTTACAAAAATGGCACAGATCCACAAATACCTGTTTTACATTGCTTGTGGAAAACGGTGAATGAACCTGAGTGGATTACCTTATCGCAGAAAATCTTGACCTGGCAGGCAGCTCTGTGTATGAGCTGGTTGTTTCCCGAGCTGAAGTCGTAGGTGTCGATCTGCAGGTTCAGAGGCAGGCCTTTTACTCCTTTCTGAGATGAGAAGTCGGTGCTCAGGGAGTTTATCCCGATGTAAATCTGAGGGTGGGGAAAAAAATTTAAATTCATTGTTATCATTTATTTAGATCATTTACAAGGTCAGAAAATATGGGACAGAAATAATTGTTCTTTTTTTCTCCCGAGGGAACCTCTAGGTTGATTAAAAACCGGAACACCTGCAGCACTTCTTTTCCCTTTATCTATTTTTTTTCATATGCTTTCACACTTGTTCCCAATAAGAGCAGGTTTGGTGGCCCCACCAAACAGCTAAGGGCCATGCAGAGACTCTGTGGCTGCAGTGGATGTTCGGAAAAAGGCATTTTTTGCATTCCTTATGTGACTCTTCAACCACTCCTATGTTTGTTTTTTTGGTTGTTGTTTTTTTTTGGATTGTTTTATTGGCACCATTTAAGTTGCTGTGCCGCTCAACATCTCACGACAGTCGAGAAATCCAGTGTGCACGGTGACAAGTTGTCATCTTTACCTTGGCCTCCTCGTTGGGATTCCACACAAAGGAGAACGCGTTGAAGGCCACCTCCTCCACGTTGCTGATGCCACTGAACACTTCTTTATAGTCAGCTGTGGGAAGATAAGAGAGACATCTTTAAAAAATCTGTCCAGAGTGAAACTCTCTCTTAATTTTTCCAAAAAGAAACTTACAATTTAACTAATGTAAATAAAATAAAAAGTACATGGTACATGCAGATTTTGGTAATGGTATCTTCTCATTAGAAAAAACCAGTGCGAACAGCGCCCCTATAGGTCACAGTAGAAAATGGCCACTGAATTTGTACTTTCTTTTGAAAATATAAGGACAAAACAGGCCAATTAGTTGTTACTTTGCTTCTTATTTTTTTCAACCGAATAAGAAAAGCAATTTTTGATAGGAAAGTTTGACATACCTTAACTATTAGATCATATTCAGTTTGTGTGTGTGTGTGTGTGTGTTTGTGTGTTGTTGGTTTTCGGTGAGATAATTCAGACACCAAAAACATGCACGGACAGATCATGCCTTCACATTTTGCCGTGCGACAAACATACCAATGTCAATAACCCTCTGCTTGACAGTTGGCTGGCGCCCGTGCCAGTGATTCCAGAAGCGAAGCTGCATTTCCGGGCTCTTGTCATTCTCAAACACAGCCATGACCACCGTCTGAGGACGAGAAAACATGGGACAGGCGAGGTCAGTGATAGGTCCGCTTGCCCTTTTTATTTATTCACAGGAACAATATGTTTCATTCATAAAAGGAAATCCTTCTTTTCTCCTCTGATTTTACTGACAAAGAGCGGGGAAGACGCCACACCTTCCCCCTCCTTGTTCTGTCTTTTTATTAGCACAGCCAAGCTGAGCTGTCCTCCACTTTTGCCCCATTTAATTTCCATAGAAACAAATTGTACGGCACAAGCCCTGTCCGTAGGCTGTCACCAGGGCATTAGTCACTGACAGAGCTGGGTTACAGGGAGGGACAAACAGTTGGGAAGGGCATATAATGCTGACACGAAAATAAAAAAATATATAGTTGCTCCACAAACAACAAAAAAAAAGACCTTAGGGGAAAAGAACCACAATAGTTCCTCACGTCTTTACGTAAAACTAAACAAAACTTCAGGGATTTTGTTTTAACACCATGGCTCACCTTGACTTTGGTGGCTGTGAGGCAGGCGCTGCAGTCTACTCCCTGCAGAGTGATGGGGTAGAACTGGCCTTTGTTCAGGTAAACCATCGGTAACTCGCTGGACTTGTGAGGCAGCGCGGCAGGAGATCCGAGAGCAAACTGGAAGTCATTCCTGGTCCTCTCAGGAGAGGAGCTGGCATAAGAGCCGGAGTAGACGGGGCTGTTGTGACTTTCAGGAAAGGGATCGCTATAGGGAAGAGTCTGAATGCCACACGTGGGAAATACTTTAGTAAACAGGCCTAATTACACAATGAAGATGGCTTAACTTTCATCAGAGGACAGTGAACCCACCTCAGCGCTGGGGTCGGAGAACGCACTGGTGTCTGGCCACTTCTGCATCAGGTCGAAGATGTTGCTGAGCTCCTGCTTGTCGTAAGTGTCGGCAACAACGCTGTTCAAGGTGGCGTACGTGTCAGAGGAGCCGGGACCGGAAATGGGCAGGGAGGAGAGCTGCTTCAATCCCATGACCTCCTGGGGTTGGGAAGTGGGAACGATCTCAGAGAGGATCTTCATGACGGGGTCGTTAGCATTGGTGAGAATCCTGCGGGGTTAAAAAGAAGAACTTTAACAGATAGCCAGCAGCTATTAATGATATTAAAAACAGTGGTAATAGGGAGGGATGTTAACTAAAAACCCACATTTTTTACAGTTAAGTTTAAAGCAAAGTTTTACAAACAGAATAATAATTCGGTCCATGTATGATCCGACACTCATCTTTTACCGATAGGTGTAAGGTTTTATGCGTTGTTTCTGTATTTTACCCAATCTTATGTTCATTAGGGAATATCAAACATACTGATTTAATTAAGCAAAAAATATGAACTTTATGAAATTAGCCATCAGTGGTCTAAATTTTGTTGGCAAGGTTTTCACTTCCGCTTAATTCTCAATAAACTCTTAATAAGCAACTGAAAACGTATTTAGGATGCAAATGATAGAACTTCTTGGCATCCCTGTCAGCATAAAGCCCTGGGTGGAGAGCCACATATTACATATGAGAAAAAAAGAAAACACACGACTAAACGCGGCACGTGCAACAGGTACAGCAGTGAGTTAAAGAGCTAAAAGCTGCTCGCAGAACAGCAGGCTTTGAGTCTGGGTGGGAACTATTTGTTTCTTAATCCTGGCCTTCTTTTCCTGTCCCTCTGTTTGCATTTCTCCATTGAAAATGTTTGAGGGGACAACACTGCGCCCCACCAATGTCCTTTTCTCAGCCACCTACGGTGGAACGAGGAGCAGCAACAACCTGTTGTGAAACTGTCAGAAAACGGAGAGAGTGACGGAGAAAGAATCTCTGGGTGGGAAGGCTGGAGACAAAAATGCCTCTCACTCTGTTTGGCTACATGATTACCCACTCGTGTGTTTATGGTCTTCTAAAGCCGTGCGATCTTCTCCATGAATTGTGAGCATCATGCATTTTATCCAGTAAGGAAAGAATAAATAAGTGGAAAACATTTCTGATCACAACATGAAGGAATTCTAACTCTAAGTGTTCTCACTGTCCTGGTGTTTTTTTTAAATCATTATTAGAGTTTTTTAGCGGAAATTCTGTAAACTTATTAAAATGGATCAACCCACCTCTCTGTTGGCTTGCAGATATTGTTGCGATTGAAACCTTTCTGGTCTTTCTGGTTCTGAAAAAATAAAAATAAAAATAAAAATTAAATAAAAAAACAACAAAAAATAAACAAAAAAAGTGCTTTTTTTCTTTTAAAAGGTGCAAAATGTAAATTATTTACCCTGCACTGCTCTTGAAGCATCGTCAAGGCTGCCATGGTTTCTCCCGGGTTGAGTCGAAACTTGGAGTGGTTGGGCTCGGGGTTGGGGGTCTCCAGGTAGGGCCAAGAGTCCATGATGTTTGTGTAGTGGTTATAACTAAAGTTCTCACTCTGAAAAACCAGTCCCAGAGTCCTGCAACAGAAGTCAGAGTTTAGACTTACTTCAAAAATGAAATGCAAAGTCATTAATTTATTTATGTTTCATTTTTAAGTGTAAGAGGGTTTGACAGAGCAGGAAGAAGCTGAGGAATAGGCGCAGTGGTTCCTGAGCCTTGGAGCACTGTACATACTTGCCCTGTGGCATGGAAGGGTTTCGATTGCAAAACCACAGAGCTGAGTAAGAACCCTCAGGAGAATCTGCGTTTTAACACACACAAACCTGCACGCTCATACGTAGGTGTAGCGCCTTGTGGTTTCAAAGGTGAACAGGCTACAACCCACATGCTTAAATCCTACATAAACCTCCTTATTTGCCTGAATCACATCACGTAAAACCTGAGTTATTTGCTGCCGTTCTTCCATAAATAGGAAACCAGCATCTACAACAGAGGCGAACTCTGCTTTTCCAGTTCAGTTGTAAAATAACTAAAGGTTGGGATTGTGAGGATATGATTTGTTTGGAAAGACTCACGGTTACATTGGATAGTAAACATGGATACCCCCCCCCCCTCTTTAGTGTTAGTCTGAAGCCTCTAATGAACAAACAGCTGGCGTTTAGCCTGAATAAACAGTTAATAAAATGTGCTGACAGACACAGGGGACTGCAGGTATTCATCAGCAAACCTACATCACAGAGGGAAATTTAATTATTTTCCCAATTATTTTCAATTAAGAGAATGTTAAAACTGAAAGTTTGGAAACTTTTACTTTTAACTTTCTTCCTGTCAGAAATGCGACATTTCTCGAAGAAACTTTCCCCCTGCTTGTGTTTAAAAACCCAGATTGCTACTTAAGAGTTGCACCTGCAGCTTTAAACCCGTTACAATGATTAAACTGTGTACAATCAGCTGTTCCGCTCAGACTTATTCCGTATTTTATCCAGAAACCAGGACTTGATTCGAGATGGAGATAAGGTGGGCAGTTGTGTAAGGTTTCACCATCATGTAACTCAATGCATCGTTCGCTCTCACTGTGGTCCAACACCTTCAGAGGAGATCCTCATTACCCATAAGCCCTTTATGCTCTGTGGCCCCCTAGGTCAGTGACAACACAAGCTGAAACAGACCCACTGCCTCAGATCCAAAAGAAAAAACATTTGTAAGCCTGAATTTTGTTTTATTTTTTACGTTTTTATACAAACATCTATATCAATTTTTTCCTTTAAATATCACAGTTAGAAAAGCAAAGATCCTCACATTGCCAAACAAAAAAGAAGGTTAGAAAATTAAGATTGGGATTCAATCTCATCAAATATGCGCCACTAAATCTAAACGAATTTAAAATGAAAAAAAAAAATTAATTACATTATCTAGCAAAACCTTCAAAAAACTCCACTCACTCAGTCTCTTTGGTCATCTCTCCTGTACCAGTTAATCTGAAAAGGCTCCGTTAGGTGTTCACTGTGTCTGTGAGCTCTTCTCTCCGTCTCAGTCTAGCAGAGAAGATCAGACACACAGATGAGTCAACTGCAGTGATTCCCTCTGAGCAAGGCCCAGTTATATTTCATGCCAGAACACAGTTCCGCTTCTTTCATCCGATTGGTTGAGAGCTCTGCAACAGGTGTCTGATAGGACAGGTGGAGGGGGGAAGCTGCATGCTTGCACATGAGAGTGTGCAGCAAGCAGGTTATTTTGCATGATAATCCCAGGCGGGAGGGGCTTGCATCTCATTAAGTGCATCAGAAAAATAGAGGGAGATTGCTGTTAATGTTTGATAATGACTCTGAGAGAAGGGAACACTGGGAAGGTGTCAAGCTTTAGCATGATAACAGTTTTTTCAGTTTCATTTTTCACCTCTGGCCGTTTGTAATACTCTGGTTTTGGTTTCTTTGGCTTTGGAAGTTTTGGAAGGCAAAAATTCAGAGTTAAAAAAATAAATATGCATGTTAATCTAAAACTTTCTGCTTTACTTAATTCCCTGTAAAACAATCTTGACTGAGCTGAAACTGGTAAAGGAAAGTAATAATAATAATAATAATAACAATAATAATAATAAAATCACAATCTAACTGGTTTTACTGATCAAACATGCATGTATATGTTTAAGCAAATTTACCTCCATTATTGGATTTTTGGTTTTAGACTATAATTAAATTGCATGTGATGCCTTGGTTTTTACAGGAGTTTTTAAATTTACAAATAATTTCAAAAAAGTTTTTTATTTTTTATATTTTAACTTACAACAAACATGTTTGTTGCACAATAAAATGTAGCATTCAGATATAAGTAGAATTTTTTTTTACTATTTCCAAGAAGACTGTCAAAACTTTTAAACATTAAAACATTTTAGGGGGTTTCATAATCAAGATCAACACTGAGGAGTATTTAGATGTGAGTTGGAAGGAAAATGATTAGTCTTCACTGTGATGCTTGCAATCCATTTGCCAGATGTCACCTAATAACTATACATAACTAATCAGTGTGTAATTTAATTCCAGTGCAACTGCAGCTGTTCTGTGGAGACCTCTGTTTGTTAGAAAATAATAAACCCAGGGGGAAAAAAACAGCATCATGAAAACCAAGGAACACAGCAACTCAGGGGAAAAGTTGTGGAAAAGTTTAAAGCAGAGTTGGATTCTCGAAACACCGGTGAACATTTATCGTGCAGCTGGAGTCCAATCGCAATCTGATCGCAACTGATGAGTAAAAAGAAGAAGAAAGCCGTCTGAGATCCCGTTGCAAATACATGTACGATTTAGCCTGAAAACATCAACCTCATTGTGAAACTTTCTGATAAAGGAAACATGTTGTTGCAAAGCCTTTTTCCTGGTTAGGACAAATCATCTGGTAAGAGTTGATAGGACTCAGCAGAACACCGACCACAAACGAATTCAGACACAACTACAGTCTTTTATTTAAATTTAAATTTCCTTTTTGAACTATATTGAAATGGGGAATTTGTTAGAATGGCATTTGTTAAAATGGCCAAATGAAAGTCAAGAACAAAATCAAGCTCTTCATTCGTTCTGAACGTTCTTGAGCTGTTTGGCAAATTAAAATCAGACTTCATATTTAGTAAGGATTAAATGAAGGATGTTTGTACGATGAAGGTTTCTCTTTTGACAGGACAAAGTGTGAAAAAGTTGCAGGTGTCCAAATGTTGTGCAACGCACCGACCGGAAATTCAACAACTATGTGGAACAGATCTTATTAACTCATGGAAGCAGTAACAGATCGGTATTCACTGATGTGTGTGCGGACGTGAACGTACTTAGATGAGTGGAAATCAGGACGAGTATTGTTGTGTTTCACAGTGACTGTGCAGTTAAACGGCACACTTCGTCTTCCTTCGGCCAGGAAGACTATCGCCTGCGTTTCTCCTCGTCACGATTTGAGCTGTGATCTGCTGCTTTATCGCCTACAACTCTAAGTTTTTACATGACTGCGTAGGAGTCTCAAGACCTGAGGGAGTTTGGTGTGGTAACGCTTCATGGTCCCAACACGGCCTTGTGCACGAACGCGGACGCACGCATGCATGCTCATGCACGCTCATGCATACTCGCACGCACACATACCGATGCACAACACCCCCTTACTTTTAAAACAAATAAATACACACAGCCCTAGAGGACAAGTTTGAAAGGAAAGAAATATACAATTACTCTGTGGTACATACCTCAAAATTAAAAAGACATTAGTAGGTAATCTTCATTGGGATCTTTAGTCTATTCTGGTAAACTGTGACATCATCTCCACTTAAATTTATAAAGATTTGCAGAATAACAACGCCAACCACATAAAAAAGATACATTTTAACATCATGCTTTATTTGACCAATCTATACTCCTATGTTTGCTGTCAAATGCTGCGTAATCTGTGTGCCGCCCTTCTTTGTGTCTCTTTTCTTTTTAACCACAGCATAAATCCCATAAGAGCCTGCTAATACCAGCTCTCCAGATGTTCTCTGGATGTCAGTTAGGATTCATTTAGCAAACGTCTACAGGAAAAATGACGTCGCGAACATATCAGCTCTCATTTTCAAATTAGAGGGGCCGTGATTTGAAAATATCAAAACACAAATGATTTTTCCCCTCTATCTTTAAGACAACTCTGTCAAATCTTATTTATTAACCCCCTTAAAAAGCCCTTAAAGGGAACAATAAAAGTAGGAATACCACTCATTAATATAAAAATGAAATATTAAAAAACCCAGTCAACAAATAAAACAGGTAAATAAAGCCATAGTAAAAAGATTAGTTTTAAGTAAAGATTTAAAAGCAGCTAATTCAGAAGCCTGACTGGCAGGAAATGAGAGGCAATTCCCTAAACTCGAATCCCAACGAGCTGGGTCTGAGTCTCTGACCTGATTCTGGCTACTTTCAGAGAGAGAAGATAAGCATAAGGGAAGGTGTGTAAATGTGTAACAGCTCGGAAAGGTATGGAGGAGTAATACTATTTAAAGATGAAAAACCAACGCGAGGAATTTAAATTAAACGCCGTGACCCAAATATAAAAAAAAATCATCTAGAAAAAAGGTTGTGATACAGAGCATTGGCAGTTTCCCTTTTAGATCAGAGGTACTTAAACTTATTGAAGATGCCACCTTACTGAATGCAGCGCTTTTACCAAAAACTTGTGACAGTTTCGCCAACGGAACCTTTTTCATTCTTTGTTTTTTAGTTTTGTTTTTTAAACCAAAGTTTTTAAAACAACAGACAAAGAAAAAGCTCCCGTTGGCGAAACCATCACAAGAAAACTGAGAAACGTAGATCCCTTTAAAAAGCAATCCAAATCTTTCCGTCAGGGATCGTTTTTGCACCCTCAATTCACTTAGTTGTAAATTTAGGCTGCAAAAACTGTCTCAACAACACTTTTATTTGCAAATAATTGAAGTTGAGATTACAAAATGTATTCAAGGATAACAAATTTGGATTATTATTAATAATTATAATTGTTTTTACTTTAGGAAAAGCAGTGAAAGACGAAGCTGAGTTGACTAAACAACAAGTCATCTCTTAATATAATCAGAAACACAAAGGTTTAGTTCGAATCTGTTATGTGCGAGTGACGGGTAATCTGAACGTCAGCATGTTTGACCGAGGCCTGCAAAATCAGACCCCAAGCTGCCAGAACTGCTGTTTGGCAGTTTGCAAGTATTTTCCGCCACGCTCTGCTGCACACAAACAGACGTCGGCATCGGCTCCATGCACGACTGCTGCTGAGACGTCTTCGCTCTCATCACCTTTATCTTCTCCAAACCATTGTCTCCCTCTTCCCTCTCTCCTGTGTGCCACTTACTCTTCCTTTCACCCACCTTTCCCACCCGCCCTTTTCCTTGCGACTGTTCAAACAACAGGTCTAAATTAAACATGACCTGAACGCTCAGACTTGGATCCTTACAGAAAGGGACTAAAATACCTCCCAAAAAACCAATAGAAGAAGTGAAGCTGATTTTGTGTGTCGACTCGTATAGGATACTCGTATGACGTTCTAGCAATTTAAATTAATTTCTTGTCGAGTCATAGAGGAATGTGTGCTTACGTTTTAGGCCAATGCAATGAGCCCCAGGCATGTTGCGCTCTTATTTCTTAAAACAGAAAACTTTGCATGCAAATGTTTTGCACTTAATACAACAAAGACCTGTAACCTCTACACTGACTCCAGCCATGGTTCTCAAAATGTTACTCTTAATAAATTCCTTTAATTCCTAAACTAAATATTTTCCTTCTCCTTTTGACCGGCACCCCCTGTAGAAAATGTCACAGGTTTTCTGTTTGTCCAAACAGTAACATATAAGAAACCCCATGCAGGGATATGACATGCGGGTCTGGAGCCAGACATCACTGCTATCATAAACTTGATAAGCATCAGCAGCAGAATGAGGTTTTTGTTGTGAAATATCACACCGCAAATGTTACTCTAAATCCATGGAAACCAAGAGACAAAGCAAAACAAGTATTGGTTATCTGTCAATGAATCCTGCAGGAGCGCAAACGGACTGAGCAGACCACAAATCATTTTTTCCTGTTCGATAAATTTGTTCATATCTGCCGCTACGGGAGGATGTCCCTTCTTTTTTAAGGGAGACCTGGCCAAGAACTATAAACTATAACTATAAGAATTATAAAGCAATTAACATGTAAAAAACCATCCAAAAGAAACCGTGCAATGTTATGGAAATATCCTCAAGCTTTGATTCAAAGTGAATGAAATGAAAATGACCAATTCTGCACATTTAATATACAGCTGATATACTCTATGCATCCATACCTGTAAAAGAAATAGGGTTTCAGTGATGCAAAACATTTTTCACCCCCAATGACACATATCCCGCATCATTCGAATGAAAAAACATGTGAAAGTCTAAAAAGGCCCAACGACCTGCTTGCTAATTTCTGCAGGGCCTTAAACAAACATTTCTAAATCATCCTTTTACTTTATTCTATTATAGAGTTTTCAGGAGTTTACGACCGCATTAATTGTGAGGAATGTAATTAAAACTTCAGTTCTTCCTGCAGGATTTCCCTGATGTTTGCTCTTTCACATTCCTCAGCTAAAGCCATAATCTGCAGAGGGCCTAAAAAAGGATCAACGTATTGTGTGAAGGCATCAGTCAGAGAAAGAATTTAAAACTCAAATCAGTGGAATTGTACGGGATAAATGTCACATCATGGAAGAGAAAAAAAACTTCTAAAATTTACTGTATCTAATTTTCTGCATGTAAAGCATCAGCCATTTTAGAAATGTCACGTAAAAGTATAAAAAAATCTGACGTCAGTTTTGTTTTATAGCATGCATGTTCAATACTCAAGTCAAATCTTGCTTTTCTGCTTTATAAAAAAGGGTTTCTCAATCTTTTTATGAATAAAAAAAATATTTTTACAATCACTTCAGTGCTTCAAGTCAATTTATTACTTTTTGTCAGTATTGTAGAAACTTTCAATATGTTTCTTTGCAAAGGCTTATAGTGCATTCTTGTTTTCACTCAAAGCTAAATTTCTTTTTCAAATTATTCTCCAAATTCTTACCGGAACATTTGCCTATTGACAGAACATACCTGAAATATTTGACAGAAATATTTGACAGAAATATTTGACAGAAATTGCATCTTGGGGGAGGAACTCAGTCTTGACAGACGGTTCTCCTTTCTTTTACCTTCTTCATGTCTCAATCTATAGGGTTAAGTTATTTAGGTTATTTCTATAGTTCTGCTGCTATAGGCTTAGACTGCTGGAGGACAAGCTGACCACTTCTCTCTCTGCTACTTTCTTCCTTTGTCCAATCTGCTTTAGTTACCGTTATTTCAACCTTGTTAACCTTTTGTTTTCTCTTAGTGTTCTTCTCTCCATAGTAGCCACACCTGGTCTGGCGTTCTGTTAGCTGAGACAGCTTCTTGGAGGAGAACATGGGCTTAGATGCTTCCAGTGACGTTCTACAACTGCTGCCATAAACTCTTTTTTTTCCGTATCCTGTGCATCTAATTTACTTTTCTGTCTCTTCAAACCTCCATCAGTCGTGGCAGACGGCTGCTTGTACTGAGCCTGGTTCTACTGGAGGTTTCTTCCTGTTAAAGAAGAGTTTTTCCTCTCCTCTGTCGCTACATGCATGCTCAGTATGAGGCATTGCTGTAAAGTCAACAACAACACAAGCCATTGTTTCGGTCTGCTGATTCCAGAGGAGTGAATGCTACAAGTCATTGACTCGATGCAATCTGCTGGGGTTCCTTAGACTGGGAACTTTTTCAAATTGATTTGTTTATGGTGCATCTTTGATTTTAATAGATTTTCTTGTAAAGTGCCTTGAGACATCTGTTGTAAATTGGCGCTATAGAAATAAACTGAGTCTTAAAACTGATTCTTGATTCTTAACTTAATGTTGCTTCATGCTACTTGACACAATATTGGCTGGTGTTGCAAAGCTGCCAACCAAGAAGCGCTAACTATTTACCTTGTTATTGATTTTTTGTACGCTTCCTTATGAGAATAAGGAAGTCAGTAGATATTAATATCTGCAGTAGTGACAAGGTGGTTTCCAGTGTATGTATTATTGCACACTGAAGTATACTTCTGTAGTAGGTATAGGGTTTTTGAAAGAAGGGTTTTGAGCATTTGCAGGCAGTTGTGGACCTTCATGATTAGCAGCGCACCACTAGACAATCAAACTTGGGAGTTTCAATTTTTGCCTTGTCAAATATTTAGTAGAATTGTAATGCTGGGTTAAGCAGAACCAAAACACTTTTAAAGTCTTTAATAAAAAGTTTATTTCCAGGTCTATATCAGGTCATGCACAAAATGACAAGAAAAAACAAAACGTAAAAGCTCATTACCAAACGGCTTCCATCAATGAGACAAAAGATACCTTGAAATAAACCAGGATTATTATAAAATAAAGTGTTGTAATGGGGGATTTGTGGGCCTGTTTGCATGACTTGTTGGTCTGCCGAACTGAAGAGAATGTGGAAGCCTCATCAGCAGAACACTGTTGTCACTCGGTTTGATCTACACCAGAGAGGCTCCAGAAGTCTACTGAGAGTAGAGAGTAGAGTCCCCCCACCACCACCACCGCTCTCCCTTGCTCTCTTTTCTGTTCCCCCCAGCATGAAGGCAGCAGCCACTCCCAGAAACTCTGTACTGCCCGAAGTAAGGATATGGGTTGGGGGTGGGCGGTAGGAG
Organism: Orestias chungarensis; assembly: GCA_032876305.1. Classification (NCBI taxonomy): domain Eukaryota; kingdom Metazoa; phylum Chordata; class Actinopteri; order Cyprinodontiformes; family Cyprinodontidae; genus Orestias; species Orestias chungarensis. The sequence goes on along the minus strand of JAVLVB010000569.1, from coordinate 2,975,456 downwards.
AGGAGGGTGCTATTTGCAAAGATAGAGAATGTAGAGACAATATAAAGCATATGGAGGGGTTGCTTCATATACAAGCATTACAGAGAAAAGTGTTTAAGGCTAACTTTATTGGTC
>JAVLVB010000569.1:2928306-2948536 GCA_032876305.1 Orestias chungarensis | reverse complement strand
AGGAGGCTGAGAAGAGCTGGACTCGGGAGCTCAGTCCTCACCTCCTTCTACAGATGTGTGGTGGAGAGCGTCTTGTGCTCCAGCATCAACGTGTGGCATGGAAGCTGCTCTGCTGCAGACAGGAAAGCTCTGCAGAGAGTGGTGAAGGCTGCACAGAGGACTGTTGGAGTCAGCCTCCCCAGCACCACAGACATTTACATCTCCAGATGCAGGAAGAGGGCCTCCTGCATCAGGAAGGATCCCACACACCCAGCACACTCACTTTTTGTCCCGCTCCCCTCAGGCAGGAGGCTGCAGAGCATAAAGTGTAAAACAACCAGACAGAGAAACAGCTTCTTTCCGGAAGCTGTGAGACTCTCAAACACACGCAAGGACAATTACAAATGAAAAACACTTTCTCATTTAACCGGCACTGTTCACTTTAATATCACACTTTAAAATGTCCCTTTAAAATGTCAATTAATATTTCACTTGCACTCCGAATTTTGATTGCTGCTATGTCCGAAGTACTATATTGTAGATTCCGTGTCCATATTGTATATTCTGGGGAGTCAGATCATATTTCATATTATTTAGTATAATTTATAATTTATTATATACTTGCATTCCGATCCTCAATGGTGCTATGTCCGAAGTCCCATATTGTAGATTCTGTGTCCATATTGTAGATTCTGTGTAGCTCAAATCCTAGTCTCGCATAGTTATTATATTCTTATATTTTATTACATTATTTAAAATTGCTATCAGGGTGTAAACTGGACCGGGGGATTAGAATTTGGTCCCACCTCATGTACCACATGTGATGTGATGACAAATAAAGATTCCTTGATTCCTTTTCCTTATTTGCGCCACTAGATGGCGCTCTGCTCTAAATCTAACGTCGACACCTTGTTCCAACCAATGGAAGAAACGAGGTCAGATAACGTGTATGAACATTTCAGCCAATCAGAATATTTAGATTCAAAAAGTAATTTAAAAAAAGGTTATCTACAGATGTTGATCTATTACAGGCACATATCTATGGTAATTATGATTATTGTGGTTTTCAGGTAAACCATAAAAAAAAAACTTTACAAAAGTTTTATTCCTAAAAAAGAAAATACGTATACGCTTCCAAATAAAGGCTCTTAATACTTGGTTGTGTCTCCTTTTTACATTAATTGCTGCATCAGGGCTGCGTGAGATGAATCTGATCAGTCTGTGGTTCAGCTGAGGTGTAGTTAAAGTCCATGTGGCTTTGATTGCAGCCTTCAGCTCATCTACATTGTTGATTCTCTCATTTTCCTCAAGGTGAGACCGGATCCCATGATCAGTAGATTACATTTTAAACCATTTGGTACTTTTGGCAGTTTGGAAGATGAAAAGACCTGCTGGTAAAACAAATCTGCATCTCCATAAAGTTTGTCAGCAGAGGGAAGCGTAAAGGGCTTCTAAAATTAGCAACTTGAAGCTTAATTTCCAAATGAAGACAAATTTTCTTCCTCATAAGGCACTTCTCTGGTTCAGGAACTAAAGCCAATGAACTTAATAGATCTGTCTGGTCTTGTGTGAATCTGCCCTCAACCCTACACAGTCCTCTTAAATCTGCAGTTATTCCTGTGGCTTGTGAATCATTTTCTATTAATATCCTTTGATACAACAATGTGAATTAAAACAGTTTGTTCACAATAAGTCAAATAATTTGATGTTTGCGACTTTTTTTCTGGGACATCCGTCTTCCCTATTATCATGTAGCCATACCCTGAACATAACATATTTATGTCATAAAAATCCAACTTTTGGTGTGTATATTCTAACTTTTATGGATTCAACATCAAAGTAATTAGAAAATAAAACAGCTTGATCTTTACTAGTGTGTGTGATCAGTATGACGTCAAACCTGTTGTGACATTCAAATAATACTATTAAGATGCGCTTGAAAATATATTTACAATTTTTTTTGTTCATTAAATTAAGATTATCACGTCAAATAAAAAAAATCCCACTGTAATCTTCATGTGAATTGTAAGAAAATAGGAGTATAAGAAAAAGTTTTAAAACTGCCTCAAAATCAGTCATATCCCTTCAATTTTTATCTTTATTTCTTTGTTTCTTAGCTTCGGGAGCAGTGACCAGCAGCAGCCTCCTGAAAGGCCTCAAGATGCTGCGAGGGAACTTTAAAGCATGGAGCAACGGCTCGGAGGCTTACAGCAGCGACCCTGAGGATGATGAGGAAGAGGACATGATGTTCGAGGAGAGCGACCAGGACGGCCTGGCGGAGGAGATGATGGACCTGAGTGACCTTCCCACGTCCCTCTTTGCATGCAGCGTCCATGACACCGTGTTTGAACAGGACGGGCACAGGGTCAGACGCGGCTTTCTGCTTTCTAATTTCTGACATACAGTCTTTGTGTGTGTGTGTGTGTGTGTCTGTGTGTGTGTTTGCTTGAGTCACTGCATCAATTTATTCACGACTGAGTCATCTGGTCTGGTGTCTCAGTCGATCCAAGATTCAGAATCCCAGCCACACGAGTGTGTGGTGTTAGTCAGAGCTTACACTCCAAACCTGACCTGTTCTGTTGATCGCTCCGCTTGCACACACACCTGACGCTGCTGAAATGAATTCAGCAGGAGGCATTAATGCAGGTCAGAAAGATTACAACACGACCTGCAAAGAATCACGAGTCACATCCGGGCCTAATCCCTGGGTTTGTGCATATCGCTCCGTCATCAACCCATGCTGCATGTTATACATGTCCAATTATGTCTTCGCAGTTTATGCCTCTGCAGGCTCAATGTAAGAACCCACGCTTCTGCATGTTACAAGCAGATTTTTTGCCTCTCGAGGATTTTTGTACTTTTCTCCCACAGCTTGATCAAACTCCTGAAGCACGATGGTTCTGTATCATCGGATTGTATTTTCTGGAGGAGGAGGCAAAGAAAGTACTTGTAATTTTCTGCCCCCTAATCTAATTATGTTGTCCTGAGATTCATCATCTTTCCAGCTGGCATCCTTAGACCTCCTCTCCTTCCAGTGTTGTTCTCTCTCTGTCAGGTCTATCCATCTCCCTCCTCCTACTGCATCAGCCTCTCAGAGCTCTCCAGCTCGCCTCCCGCATGACACTTTCTCTAGTTAACTTTTTCCTCCTCTTCTTGATTGATCCATTTTTTTTGTAGAGGCTAAATCTGGCTCTTGCACAAAACATCCCTTTAAATGAATCTCTCCTGCTTTGTGAGGTTGCCGTTTGTAGACCCGTTGCTCCTAGCCGTGTAGTCCTCCCTCTTGTCCTCGGTTTGTTTTGCCGTCTCACTTCATTACGATTCACGCTCCGGCTTTTAAGTGGAAATGACACCCACGCACACTTCAGACAGAGACGTGTCAATGGAGTGTTTCTCTGTATGTTTTAGGCCAAAGAGCCGGATGCTAAAATATAACTTTAAGCATGTGTGCAAACTTGGTAGATGAAAGCTTAATAAAAAGAAACAAACATATATTTTTTTATCTGACTAAAGTTAAATCTCTCTTATTTTTGTTTAGTTAGAAGTGCAAATAAATAATATGATGGAGATGTATTTATTTTTGTCTTCAAAATCAGAGGCGTTATGTTTCCTCAGTATTTGGTAACAGAAACAGTTTTGTTCAATTTTGGTGGACAGTGGACAAAAGCTGTAGAGTTTTTGCCTGATGGAAGACTGCATTTCCAATGAGCACCAGGGCATAGCGTGGTAAAATCCTGATCTCCCGGTCGCCTACAGTTGGATTGAAGTTCATTACTGTTTCCAGTGTCTGTGTGAAGGATGAATAGCGATGAGGTGATGAATCTAATTGTGGAGAAACAATGTCAGATGATGATGTTGAAAATAAGAAACGGGGGAAGTGACGTATGCAGTAAAGCAGTCAGAACATTTGTATTTGTTTTGTGTGGATGGGTTCCTGCCACCCTCCTCAAAGTTCCGTAGTGCCTGTTAAAGCGATACGGACCCCCTCGGTCCATGACAGAGGTGCCATTCAATGAGCTGTAAGTCAACGCTCTGAAAATAATTATAAAGGTTGAAAAGTTACTTAGTCTTGCTTTGAACTGCATGACTTGGGTAAAAAGTTTTGGGTCTCCTTTCACACGTTCTCATAAACCACGCCTTTTCGGATCAGCCCCTAAAGTCTGTATAAGATCATGATCGGGGCTTTACTATCATCATTAACTTGGACTTTGTTTTCCCTCAAACCACTTTGTAACAATTTTCAGATCGTTGTATCTCTGAAAGGTTTGTTTTTTCCACAGCTTTGCAGTTTTGCCTGAGTTTCGTTGACTGTTGCTTCGATACTTCCACATCCTTATGATGCCATGTATTTTATTAACTTCACCCACTCCTCCTGCAGTCACACCCTTATCTATCATTCAGGAATATTTGCAGAAATGAAGGTCTTTTTTGCAAATTACAGTCTGGCTTTTTATGTTTCCTTACAGAGTAACGACTTCTTCTTCCTGACTGAGCGGCATTTCAGTCTATGTTTTTACAGGACATGTTTCACTGTGGATAATCTCACTGTTTACCAGTTTGTGAGATCTATTTAAACATTTCGAATCGTAGCATAATCTTCCTGAACAGTATGATGTTTGGACATCCCCATCGTCTCTATCCTTGTGTATAATTGATTAACCAGATGTCCCAGACTCTTCCAGCTCTAAAATTCTCCTCCTGACCTCTTGGCTGATTTTTTTTGTTTTACTTTACCATCCAGTCAAACCAGAAAGCAGTTTGTTTCAGGTGTTGCCTTAAACTATATCAACATGTGTGCCTCAAATTAATTCAAATGAGCCAGAAAACTGTTCTGAAGCCTGATATCATCATCTTAGCTTTCCCTTAATTTTTAAAGAAAAAGCAATCTTTCTATATGTAAACTTCTGATTTTTAAGACTTTCATGAAAAAAAATCTCCGTCTAATTATTGTGGCTATGACATCTAGTCAGTTTCCTCTTTGATGAAGAAGAACATTGCAACCTACATTTTTTGTTTCGTCTTTGGGCTCTTGGCTTTCTTCCAATGCAGACATTACCTTCTGTGTCTGTTCTCAAAAGCCTGCGTGCAGGAGGACGGACAGTTTCTGTAATCACACTCTTTTAGAAGGAGGAAGGGAGGGGCGGCATACGGGAAATAGAAAGTGCCTCCGCATCTAGCAGAAGCTCTTTGCACACTTTGTGTAAAAGCCTTTTTTTCTTTCTTTTGCATTGGCACAGTTTTACTTTTCATCACAGGTTTTTATTCTCCTGACCTGCTTTGAGCTGAAACAGAGATGCCATTAAAGTTAAAGTGCTCGGTGATCCAGATCCTGAATTGTCCCACTGATATACATGGGGCCATTCCTTTTTTACCACTTTAAATTAACTGTTTTGATCAAAACAGAGCTACAGCCCAGCACTTAATGACTGTACGTACTAGCAAGGCTTTCCATTTTATTCTCTTTTTCCCCCCCTCCCATTTGAAATTGAATGTAACTCTTGTGGTTTTGCTGTGAAATGTTTCAAAACAGTCACATATCCGGGTTCCTCCACGAAGTGCAGGAAAATTTTTGGCCCTATTGTTTTAAAGAAAACATAACATAAATTTGTTTTAAATATGCAGATCAACCACGCAACCAAAGCCAACGACCTTGTAAAGAAGCTGGCTGTAGCTGTTAAGACTTTGGAAGACATTTGGAAGAAAAGGGTAGACGCACGTTACCTTGGGAACACCTACTGTGAAGTATAGCGGTGGCGGCATAATGCTGAGGGACTGTTTTGCTGCAGAAGGAACAGCAATAATAAAATATTAAAGTAGCATCAAAAGACATCGGAAAGGGAGTTACAGCTTAGGTGAAAATGGTTGTTCAAGTGGTTTGAGAGAGGCTTAATGAAAATCACGTTAAGGTGGAGAATTATAGAGAATTTATGTGCTAAGGGTGAACCAGCCTACAAATCTAATGCAATTACACCTGATCAGTAAAGAAGCTAGTGGAGGAAACCTCGGAATTTTTAAACAAAGTCATACAGTTATAAGGAAATCATACCAAAAAAATGAGGAAATTAATGTAAATTTCTGAAATTTCGGACATTTCTTAACCTACTAGAGGTTTCCAAAACCTTAACATGGTAATCTGGAGTTTAGCTCAATGTTTAAAGAGACAATACTCATTCTGTATGCAAAACTTTTATTTTGAAGACAAGTAAATCTCTAAAACATTATTTCTCTCATCATAGCAAACATATAATTTCTGTAATTCCAACTCACCTAAAACAAGAAAGTTACGGTCTAATTTTAAGCTACTTTAGATAACTTTAATATATAATACTTTTTTTTTAAACTGTCACTTCTTTGGGACAGTATAGTATTAAAATATGTAAAAAAGAAAAAGAAAATCTGTGTCCATGCTAATCAATCATCAATATCAGTCAGTAAGAGTTATTAACATTATAACTTAGGGTTGTGACTTGACTTGAACTTTTACAACAATGACTTAAGTTTGGAATCATATAAGGGTTTATGGTGTTCCTTTTTTCCAGCCTATAACGTACAATTGCAGTCAGGATAAATTTTGATTTGGACATGATGGATTGCCGTAGTAAAAAAAAGAGTGATGAAGAGAAAAAAAAAGTGTGTTTTGGCCGAAAAACAAGCCATCGTGGTTTCTGTGTTTGCTGAAACGAAGGTCAGAGAAGCCATTATAAATCTTCCATATAGTGCCTGGTGCATATCAGGCCTAATCAGCACCGAGCAACGCTTTCTGTGAGGCCCCTGCTGTTCTCTGGCTGGGCTTTGCTTTGTCCACAATCAGAGCAATCAACCAGCTGCAACCGTTATGCAACATGAACATGTTTTTTTTTATCTTATGGGCAATGAAAATCCTAAATATTGACCCTGTGCAATATCTAGTGCTTACTGGGGTAGCAGCAACATTCACAACATTTCCGTTTTGCTTTAGAGAGTCCATTATTTGAGAAATATTATTGTAATAGTATTATTCTGTGTTTTTGATATTATTCACGTAGTTCAACATATTTATGTTTACAAAATATGAAAAGCTATAATGTACGATGTGGTGGGGTGAGAGGGATCAACAGACTAAGCTTTCTCTGATCTGGACATAAACCTCAGTGTTACCCCAAGCATGACATATGTATTTTTTGTTAAATATTACTAGAAACATTATTTTTATTTTCTCTCCCATGTTGTGTTTTAAAATGCAAACAAAAATAAGGCCAGTATAGTGTGTAATATCTTCATTGGGATTATATGTAACGGTGCAAAATATATTGCAAAGAATTGTAAAGTGAAATATTTGTATACTGTACATAGTTGTAACAAACCATTTGGTGGATTTGCATTCGTTTCCCCCTTAAATAAAGTAAGTCCTGAAAATTAGCCCCTGGTGAACCCCAGAGGGGCTACATAAATACGCAGGTATATATATTTGTTAATATCTACATAAAATCTTATTTTTCAAGGCTAACAGGAAGAAAATCATTGTTGAAGGGGAGCCTCATGACGTCTTAGTTGGAGTTTGCAACAAGCCATGTAGAGACAAAGTAAATTGGTTTAAAAAGTCTGGCCAGGTGTTGGACTACAAGCGACAGTTGCGGTGTGAAAAACCAATTTCAGAACATCAACCTTGGAGGAATCTTCTCTTCGGAAGGGGTAAGGAAACTTGTCAAAGTTTTATAGGAGGATAGATGAAGCTAAATGCAGGTCAATCCTGAAAAAATGAAGCTGTAAGGCTAGCAGAAGTATTTAAACTCAGGCCCTGGCATTCTGCAACCTTTCCATTTGTCTCTGTCCCATAATTAGGTCATTAGCAGGACTCTGGAGATCTTAACTACATACTGAGGAGGTGATTAAATAATTAGATTTGGGCATGTTTTAATAGTCGCAGTATAATAAACCTTAATGCCTGGATTTAAAGGCTTGTGCTAGAAGCTATAATGGTCTTGAAACTGATTCAGACGTTTGTTTTTTTCCGGATGATGACTGAAAGGGACAAGGCCGTTACGCATACTTTTTATCTAAGTCATTCTAAAGTCTAGATCTAAATGCAATTTAGTGTCTGTGGGAAGGGCTGAAAAGTGATGTTCAAACCGTCTCTATCTACCAAGTGATTTTTGTTTTTAAAGAAAGAAAGGGCAAAGGTTTCTGTGTGTTGGTGGTAGAGAAACATCCTAAAAGATTCGCAGCTGTTACTGTAGGGGTGAAATAAAAAAATCAAAATCAAGTCCGGTTCTGAGGAGACTAAAGTGGAAAAATAAGAAAGCCTAATTGTAAATACAAAACGCACCATTCTTTTTTTTGTAAAACCATTTCCACATCCTTTCTATGGTTTCCAACAAAAACACTTAGTATAATTTTTTGACTGCTCAGTATCGATTTCTCTCTTGAAACTGTGACGTGGATGTTTGCTGAGGTTATGTCACCATCTCAATTGCACGGGTGGACCTTGTCTGCCCTGATTGTGTGTGATGTCTGATAATACAGTTGGCTGCACATTACGCTTATTGAGCGGCACTCTAAGAAAACTCCAGCACGGAGCGTTCCTCGAACCTTGGGGACTAAAAATAGAAAAATAAAGGATGTGAAAAGTGAGACGGTTACTCGGTGTCTGCGAGTTTTATAAATGCATGTTGGTGTTTGTGTGTGCGCTTGGATAGTAGTAGCGATATGTTTGGATGTGCAAGACTATAATCTATTTTTGGGTATTGTTCCTTGGGGGGGGGGGGCTGCTTGGCAGACTGAAGGTCAGACATAATGCGGTGGGGAATGAGCAAATGCCCCCTGGACTCCCTACTCCTGCAGCAGCCTGGATTATTATTTTTGGTGTGCTGCCCAGCAAAGTGTGCTTATTTCCCCTTTATTTATCACATACAAGAAAGCAGAAAGCAATTTCAGGCACGTTAACGCCAGTAGATGGAACAATACAGCTAAACTGAGCTGGATCAATTCTAAGATTGTTAACATGACAACTTTTTTTTTTTTTTTTGCTTCCCTGAAGCTGTACAATTAATAATGGTCGTTGTCTGGGGCATGAATAATGTTTTAATTTGGATGGCTTTCCTGAAGATAATTAAAGCAGATAAAGAAAATGTTATCTGAAGTTTCATCTATTAAGGTGAAGCAGGATTCACCGTAATGGTCTGCTTCAGCTTTTAACGGCCTAATGAGTTTAGTTTGAAGGTGAGAAATGATTGTACATGCAGCCAACTATCAAAACACAGCTGTAAGCAAAGATTATTGGGATTCATTTTGTATGGGTGATATTAAAAGCACTTTTTTTCTATTTTGAATCACTGAGATCAGGTTGCAGAGTTGTGAAAATGTATGGATTTTCCCGGATACATTCGCTTTAAGTCATGAATTTGTCCAGCAAATATATTCTTAGGATTTTGTACTTATTATATTAATGCAATCCCACCATGTTTGACTGTCAGTATGTTATTTTTCTTAAAATCAGTAGTTTTTTTAATTAAACATATTCTTTATTTTTTAAAGCATTTTTTTACTAAGTATTTTCATAACTTTTGTGATTGAGGGCGTTCGTATCGCTTTAACAGGCACAAAGCAACTTTAAGGAGGGTGGCAGGAACCCTGCCACACAAAACAACTATAAATGTGCTGACTGCTTCCTCCGTTTCATATCTTCAACATCAACATATGACATTGTTTCACCACAGTTGGATTCATCACCTCATGCTATTCATCCTTCACACAGACACTGGAAACAGAAATGTACATCAGTACAACTGCAGGCCACCGGGAGATCAAGATTTTACAACGCTCATGGGAAATGCAGTCTTCCTTGCTTTAAGTCTTGGGGATCATCAAGATGATTTTTTTTTTAATGGATCTTTGTGGACTCCAAACTATTTGAGAAATGTCATTTTTGCCTATTAAGCCAGGCAAAGGTTTAGACCCATGTTCTGGATTTTTTTGACTACGTGCATCAATCGAAGGACTCTTGAAGCAATTTCGTTGGCCGATAAATTTCAATGACTTCTCTCTTACATTTAAATCTCTTAGGCTCAGATCAGGTTTTATTGTTTATTTTTATTTTTTTATGAGATATTTTAAATTGTTTTATAATGTTAGACATTTTCTACTTGAGGGTTTGTTTTTTTTAGATCTGGCAGTACGTTTTAGTGATTTATTAGTCACAAAGGGCCAGAAAACATATTGTTTTGAATAGGTTTTCTGCATTTCGTATTTATACTGTTCATATTTGTTTGATTTTAAAATTGGTTCAGTGACATTTAACTGTGACGGAAATTTGTAATTAGGCAAAAATCTCTTCCACAGCATGTAAGTTAGACACAAGGAAATGATCGGAGCTCACGACTGCGTCAACAGTGCATCACATAATGGATTTTGAATGTCAGCTGGTAGAAATGTGGAGTCTGCACTCTGTGTCTCTTCTCACGCTTGTTTCCTTCCACTGGAAAAGCACAGGTGGGTTTCAGAACGGAGGGGCCTGTTGAATGCTTCAGTTGTTCAACCTTGCCGCCGTTCGGTCATGGCTTACTGGGACATTTGAGTACACATGGGTAAAGCTCTGACACATGCTCCGCTAAAAGGTTGCATCCTTAAAAGGACTCAGGTGGAGGACCTCAGAGCTGGCCTGGAAAAAAAATGTCCTAGTCATGCATTTAGATTACAAGTCCGACATCAATACCGAGCCATTTCTAAAGGCGGTTGTAGCTTTAAATTTTTCTCCTCACATGTATTATTTATTTTACATATTAGGCCTAAATTTAACATTTAGAAAAATTTAGTGAACCAATATGAGATGAGACCAAAACTAATGGGGGGATGATAGATAGAGATACATAGAAAAATCCTGGAGGAATAACTGTTGGAGGCTGCAAAAGACTTGAGTTATTTAGATCAAACTATATTTAAGTCTTTGAATGCCTCGATATTCCAAAGTCAAGGACAGAAGCTGTAGGTCATTAAAGGTTTTGCACTGCTTGTTTTAACAAAACAATTATTTCTTTACAGGAGATTTCCTTGTTTTGTGTATAAGTTGTTGCCACTAAAAAGAAAAAAAAATCGAAAAAAGTAAGAGTTTCATTTGCCATCGGTGCTTTAATGTCAACTGTTATTGTGTAATATTTGTTTTTTGGTTGCTAAAACAGCTAAAACATGAAAAAGTGTAGTTGGAGAAACATTCAATCCTGTCATGCCCGAAAATGTTTACGCGTCACGTTGCATCCATTTCTGTATGGTGTGTATAGTCGGATGAAGGACGTAGAATTTAGCGGGCTACTTTGTTAAAAGTATTTATGTCATTGTGCTGTTTATTGTTTCTACATTTAATGAACATCAGAATTTCTGTGTAGCAACGTTAAATGGACAACCCTCACATTTTCCCCAGTCTGAAAACTTGATTTTACAAGCCTCCTACCTGAGCTCATCAGTTTTAGATGAGAGGTGTTCATTCATCTAATTAAATTATTTGGATTTCTTACCTATCGTTTTTGTTGCTGTGTTTTGCCTCAGAAAATATTACCAACTTCTCAAAACACTGAGTTGCACTCACAATATTCATAACGTAGGTCATGCTGCTGTCAGTTGGAGCCACTCCACAGTTTTCATTGGAACAAGGACATTAAAGCTCCACAGCGTCTGCGTATTGTAGCATTAGATTAAAATTCATTGTTTCTTCAAACTACAGCATTTAAATTTAGTAGTAGAGGTGTGACACATATAAGCATTTGCAATAAACTGAGTGTATAGGAGCTGTAACTATCTTGATGAACACTAGTGCAATGAGGGAAAGACATTAAAGCAGCACAACGTAGACGGTTCAGCTAATGACAGACATTTTTAAAATCTAAAGTTGTGTTTAAAAAAATCCATCATGCCAGTTTATTGCCTCCTTGATCTGCCGTTAAGATTTTCTTCAGAGCTGTTCTGTCAAAACAGGACATCTTGTCTTTCACCGATGCCCCTCCCTCGCCCCACCGCCGACGCCCACTACACGTAAGGGGTTGATTATAAAACCACAAGATTAAGAATCCTGCAACTGCGATATTTGATTTTTCGTCATGCCTCTGTGATGCTATTTAAGTCAAGATTATTTTGTGGTTCAGTCAGTCCTATAAAAAGGAAAGATCCTCTGTGGGCGTGCTCAAAAATAACTGCACAATACAACGATGAGCTCTTATTTAACAGAAGGCAGGAATAAATGGACTCTAAGAAATTGAGACATAAATGCAATCATACAGTCCATGAAATTGAACAATGTTGTGCTGGTGATTGCTTTTAGGCATGAAAGAGGAGAATTGAGGAGCTGAAATAAACCCACGGTGAAGGGAAGGTTTAGTTAAGCTGTGAGTAATAAATGCCAAACAATCCAATTTTGGATTGGCATGACCTTCTTTCTGTTTTTGCAGCAGAGACGTTTTAAAGTAAAGATAAAGAACCTGTCCTTTACAATGAACCTTCCCTAGGTTTATGCATTCAACATCTAACGATGTGACTTTTACCTGTTTGTTAAGGTACACAAGCTTGTTGCTGTTGTTTCAGTTACTGACTGTGTGAGGATGTTTTTCCATACGTGTTTTTCAGGAGAGAGGTGTGGAGAGTGACGTTGTAAATCAATTTCTGCCACTTGTCTTGTACAGAGAAGAACTATTGACGGAATAATGATTTTTTTTCTTTTTTGTGGTTGTAATTCTCTGTTTTCCCTCTTGTGTTTTTGCCTCTGTCACTTGTCTCGGAGATGGAAAAACAGTCATGCATGTCACGGATTTCGATTTGTTTATTTCTGTCTGCCCGCAAATCTTTCATGCATGTTATTTTCTTGCTTTTATTCGCTGTCATTTAAGTCAGACTGTGGGTCTCAACACAGGGACTCACCGGATGTCAACTCTTGTTGTGAGCTTGCTGTTGCCATTGTCCTGACCTGAATTGTGCAAAATATTCACTCTTAAAGGTGAGAACCTTTCTATTTTGGTTGACAATTCCTCTGTTACTCATCAATCATTGGTTGAAAGTCTCCGTGTCGACTCTGATTGTTCTCTCTCATGACAGTTCTTGCCAAATAACTAACACTCGTCAGCTTACTTCCAGGTAATATTTCCTGTCTGTACCAATCTTTCAATCCTAATTTTACCCTCATACTGCGGTTTTCCATGTCTGCTGCTTGCATGTCTAAAATGGCATGTAACTAAGGTTTTTTTAGCACACTGACTAAATGTATTTCCATTAGTTTCGGTTCTTAGACACTCCATTTACGGTAGCCATGCTGCATCTGCATGTGTCGTTGCACTGCTGAAAAAATGAGCTGATTCTCATACTATGCTATGCAGGCATTCTGTGCGCATTCTTAAAGATACACTTAGCTCAGCTTACCAAGCTAACAGGTAGCCTAAGTTACTTAAAGCAACACAAAGTAACTTTTCAATCTTCATAAAATATCTTCGTAACTTTTGTGATCATACGTCGACTTACAGCTCGTTGAATGACGCCTCTGTCATGGCCCGAGGGGGTACGTATCACTTTAAATGGCCCCAAGCTACTTTAAGGTGGGTGGCAGGAACCCTGTCACACAAAACAAGTACAAATGTGCCGACTGCTTTACGGCACGTCACATCCCCCGTTTCTTATTTTCAACATCACCATATTTCGACACAGTTAGATTCATCACCTCATCGTTATTCATCCTTCACACAGACACTGGAAACAGAAATGTACTTCAGTCTAACTGCAGGCGACCAGGAGATCAGGATTTTACCACGCTATGCGCTGGTCGTCATGGGAAATGCAGTCTTCCTTCAAGCAAAACTCCACCAATTTTGTCCATACTGGGCGCCAAAATCGACCAAAACTGAAGCGTCTTTAGTGTTGCTGTAAATAATTTAATTCATATTTATTTCACAAGTTAGGAGCATTCACCCTGTGTTTAGAGCTTTCATTAACAAATGACTGGGTCATCATTTACAATAGGTAAAACAATAAAATGTTAAAATACCTTCACAAAAAAGTAAGACACACCTCGTAATGCATGTAAAAAACTATTTCCAAAAACCGTGCATCAGGGAGTGCATCAGTAATGACACAAACTCCAAAAATACCAGTCGTCAATAACAGCCTTACTAACAGAGGTTTGAGTTACGTTTACCGTATAGTAACTGGGACCTGGGTGTTGGGAACTCTCAGCCAGGAGGGCTGATTTTATTAAAAAACGTATTCAAAATAAAGTTACGGTTTGCTTGATCAGAGAGACGAAACATCCAGCATCTCTTCCTTCTTGCTACAGTTTGAGGTAAAACGTCACCTTTCGGAACGACGCACTTCTATTGTGTTCAGGCTTTCAGCAGGAGCTGGGATTATTTGTTTCTAGCACTGTTTCTTAATCTAATGACGCTGTAAATTTGCTAATCTGTTTGGGTGTCTGTGTTCGATTTGTGGAGGTTAAACATCACTTTCTCTGTTTGCCTTTTGTGGAAGCTGATGCTTAATTGTTTTTTTTTTACTTTCCATTTGAACCATAGTTATCACTAAAGCTCTGCATATTATATTTTACAAGCTCACTTCTTGAGCTCTTCACTTTAGAATAGAGATGTTTAATACTGTACGCTTCTTATCCTTTTGTAAAAATCTTTGGAGTTCTTCCTTCTTGTTTGTTTGTGTGTCTTAAAAAATGGGACCCATTTCCTCAGAGCATCAAGTTGCCTTCAAAACTCAGAGACAGCATCGGGTCCTTTCATGCCCAGCTTAGATTTCCTCTTTGTTGTTTCTGTCATTTTCAGTCGCAGTGATGTTCGCATGCAGGTCAGGGAGTGTGCCTCAGCCCGTACAAAGATTTGACCTGATTTCTAAGCAAAGCAATCAGTGGGACCATCGGCACGTGTCTGTCTGCGATCACCCCCCCGTCCTCCGCCTACCCCCTCCACTCTCACACAGCTATAAGGCAGCTCATCTCTGCGACTCCTAAGCCGCTGGACCAAGTTAAAAAGCCAAACAGCTGCTGGTGGCACACCAGATGTGGGCTGTGAACCAGAAACACACAAGGTTGTCAGTCCCCATGTTCCGGCCGTGTTTGTGATGACTGTAGGTGAAAGGATGGCACCGATTGTTTGTGCGAGTTCTGTCTGAATCTGCAGCAAATGTGTAGAGCTTTTTAAAAGTATTCCCTCCCTTAAGTAAGTCACGTTGCGAAAACGATCCTTACTTTCTTATCAGAATAATGTCTAAAGCAATTGTAGTGCGAACTGTCTGTCACTTAAAATGGGAGAAAAACTGTTCATGTTTTCCATTTTTTACACATAGAAACATGCAAACTATTAAATATTTAGATCACTAATTCCATCCTGCCTAAAGCTCCAAGGGATTTTCTATTTCTACCAGGTTTACTGATATAGAGATGTGAGATTTTCGTCCATTGTCATTTGCAGGATTCCTCAGGCATCAAATTTTAGGCTTTGCCAAAGATTTTAAATAAATTTAGGTGTGGACTTTTTGGGGTATTCTTACACATGAATATGGTTTTATCTCATCAATGCTGTTGTACCTCCGGCTAAATGGTTAGTGTAATTATCCTGCTAAAAGTTACCCACAATCCCTTCAGCATAACGCTATCTTAGCCATTCTT
Organism: Orestias chungarensis; assembly: GCA_032876305.1. Taxonomy (NCBI): domain Eukaryota; kingdom Metazoa; phylum Chordata; class Actinopteri; order Cyprinodontiformes; family Cyprinodontidae; genus Orestias; species Orestias chungarensis. The sequence goes on along the minus strand of JAVLVB010000569.1, from coordinate 2,932,941 downwards.
CACCGGTGTTAGAAGCTACGTGTAATATTGGTTTTGCATGAGACTTGGAGTTACATTTTTGTCTCATCTGACCAGAGACCCTTCTTCTTTAGCTTCCTTTTAGTGTCTGAATGAAAACTGGCCCAACTTCTCACCCCTATTCTACTCACCTATGAAGGCCAGAAAGGCCAGTTTTATTATTTGTATTATTGTTATAGTTTTTTTTTTTTGTAGCTCTTCGTGTTGCTAAATGTGATGTTTAAAGATGTTTTCCACCGAAAAAAACGAGGTTTCAGGCTTCAAATCAGAGGTTCTCTCTGGAGTTTGTCGCCTTTGGTTAATGACTGAAGCTAGAGACATTCACGCTGACTCCAGCACTCAGAAGTAGCACACTGACACATTGTTTTTGTTTCTTTCTGCTCCATTTTTTTACTATGTTTAGTCCCTCCACAGCAGCGCTTCTTATCGCCGCCGCACTTACTCACCTACGCTCTGTAGATCTGTCTCTCTGCCCTGTAGACATTCTTTTATCCTCCCATCCCTTTGTCTCTCTCCATGCTCCCTGTGCCTTTACTTGGCTGCTTGCTTTATAAATAGCTTGGCCTAGATTAGAGCAGCTGCATTGGCGCTGGCACCGTGAGTTGGTTTTGCTGGGCCAAGTGAGGTAAGGAGAGGCTGGTAGCAAGAGAGAGAGAGAGAGATGGAGAAGGCAAGTTTGCCTCTGTATAGGTGTGTTTGGTTGCAGCCTTTTTTAGACTACGGGGAGTAAACAGCTGCAGAGTGTCTCTGCCTTTTCTGCAGCTCTGAAATTAGTTTTGAGGATTATTGTTTTCATTTTTCGGCTTGAACTTTTTTACTTGAGCATTTGCAAATTTACTGTTTTCTATTTTCAGAGGGGGATTTTTTGTTTTTGTTTAAATGTGTCAGTGTTTCTCCTTATAAATAGTCCGGCGTTCCATTTGCATGTACGTGAGCACCATGATGATGCATAAAACCAGAGCACCATGATGATCCACTGCCCTGATTTCCCCCCTCCTCTGCAGAGCTCTGCTACAGATTACAAATTGTGCGTGTCAGTGAGTTTGAAACGCAGCATATTATCCTCTGAGCAATCCTGCTGCATTCCTGCTCCCTGCCTGCTGTTATAAGTACAGTCTTGTTCAACATTTGATGCCACCCCCTGGCTAAAGACACACTGCTTAATCTAAGGGCACAAATTAACTGTGACCAAACATTCTCTAAATTAATATATTTTTACTTCTGTAGATTTACTAAAAAGACTTATGTCTTAACACTTTTCACTTCACTAATTACAGCCTTGGTTAATTAATTATGCTTAAGGGAATGGGTGTATTGTATTGTATTGTTTCATTTTAGGGATGATGCTGCTCATTTTTGTTTCCTTTTTATTATTCATTTTTGTGTGTGTGTGATCCTGGATGAGTTGCTGCTTCAGTCTTGCAATAACATTGGTAGGCCGCCATTTTTCTGGTAAAGGTATCCCTGTTCTTGAATTTCTTAATTTTGCAGAATTTAACTCGAGTTTCCAAAAAGTTGTGGTAAATCAAAGGTAATTGAAGAATTAAGAAGTATCCTCATTTTATACAGTGATTGGATGTTGTATTCACTCCATTTATCTTTCTTCAATTTACATTTTTTTTTTGGTATAAAGCTTTAAAGTGATTTTAAAAGTAAAAATGAAAGAATTTGCTAAGGGGACATGTGCTCTGTCAATAAATTAGAATGCATCTCAAGTTATTACGAAACATACATTTAATAAATTTAATCTGAACATTACAAAACGACAGAACAGTGCGTTAGATTTTGCATTTCTCTGATCCCTTCAGTTGCACCTGATAAAAACTATGGATCAAAGATGATGACGTAAACCAAGGATTTGCACTCACTCCTTCTGTATAATAGAACCATTGTTTGCGTATTTTTACCCACCGTACGAAGAAGTCTGATTGTGGGAAACATCCAGACAGCAGACACTGCTGTCCAGCTGATAAAGGAATTGGCTAATTAACAGACATCCTGCCCTCCACTTGTGTACTTAAACTCAACCTTACTAGAGTCGTGCATAAGTACCGTAGCCCACATCTGAACTACACAAAAAATGAAAGCAAAAGAAAGATTTTTGGAGAGGCCAAGTCAAGGTCTTTGGTTTTCAACAACCCTCAAATGAGGATGAAATAAAAAAAAAAATGTGCAGGCGTAATTTCCTCTACAGTTATGTAAAACATTAATTGCCAGTTTTCACAAATGCTTGATGGCATTGGTTGCTGGGGAGGAACATTAGGCTGCATACGTTTTGTCTTTGCTACTTTGGGTTTTTTAATCTGAATTTGAATTAGTTTAAAAATTGAAGTATTACGGTCTACATTCTCTGCTGGACTGTTTTACATAACTTTTTTTCAAAAAGACTAGCGTAATTCATTGGCTGGATCCTTGGAAGATGATGGTAAAAGTTTTAGTTTCGCTTACATTTGAAAGTTTGAAACTATTTAAGGAAATTTCCCCATATGCTATAAAAAATAAGCAGTATCTTTGACTTGGTGGTGTTAAAATAGCTTTAAAGAGAACAGAGGGGATTTAAAAGTAAAGATGACACCGCCGCACTGCTTTGTTACCTCTGAGCGCGTGATTAATGAGCTGGACGAGAGCCTGGGAAAGAACATCTAAACCTGTCGCATCACATCCACTTTGGTACCTTTTCACGGCGCTGTAAATTGAAGAAATCAAAAGATTTCCTCTCCCTTGAGAGAGAGAGAGAGAGAGGGAGAATCTGACGATGGTCTGCTTGAGTGTCACACTTCCTGATATGTGTGGCCGATTTCGGTGCTCACAGGCACATTTTTCCAGAGTGGAGTGACTGACGGGCCGTCATGTTCTCCGTCTGCTCTGTTTGGACGGTGTCTAACACACACGCAGACACAAATAACTCTAACCGCTTAGGGCTTCAATATTAATGGCTCATGGAGACTTAGCTGTCTCAGCTGCTTGAGTAATTATTATCGTTATGAAATGGAGGGCTGGTAGGAGAGATGATCCGAGTGATGCAGAGAAGACATTCTTTTGTTATGCAACACCATAATGGGTTAGGGAGTTTTTGGAGTGATTGGTCCTCTTTATTGGGATTTATGCTGTTTAACTAAAATCAACAATCCAGCAATAAAAGATTTGAGCTCCAAAGATGTCCTTTTAAAAGTCTCCACCCTTTGAAACATTGCAGAAAGAAACGTCCTACCCCTCTAATTTAGGAGTCGGTGTCATCAAGCTGCTTTTAACATGCAGCCCATTCGCATAAATGCTGGTTGATCTGTTTTTCTGAAACATCAGCTGTGTCAACTAAAGTTATGACGCCTCACATGCCATGTTATACAATTTAGCCTTTGCAGGAAAAAGACGTCCTCATAACGCTGAGCAGTACTGACAATATAAACAGAATACATGAAGCTGTGCTTCAATGCAATATGAGGATGTAAGAAAAGAAATGTAACAAAAACGTAAAGTTTCTCAATGCAAAAAGGTTAAAATCTTGCGATCCACAGAAAGGTTGATCCTGACATTTCCAGTCATTTTTATCCATTGTTATTCCTTTTTGCTATGGTGGTTACAGACGTGAGTTTGATGCACAGCGAGTAGAACAAAGGATGCTGAATGAAAGTTCCCAATTGACCCTAACGGGCAAAATTTGGATTTGAAAGGCTATAAAATACTTGAGTAAAACATTTTCAAGGCATCAAAATATGTAAATAATACAATAAACAGGCCATAATATGATCTGTCAGATTTATTTCGTACAGGAAAGCAAAGTTTTATGGGCCAGAAATAGAGCTGAAATTTCTGGTATGTGACATTCAGGTGATGTTACATGACTGTGAATCATTATTACAACCTGAAGGTTGTGGGTTTACTTCCAGATTCTCATGTTGATGTTTAAGCTTTCATAATTTTGATACCAGAAGTGAATCCCTGTATCGGCTAATTTGATGTACTGTTTAGCTTTCTGCCTATTAGATTGGTGCTCCAAATTACCCTGAACACACCATCTCTAACGTGAATAACGGTAGTGGCAGCATCGTGGTATGGAGAAGCTTTTCTTTATCAGGGACAGAGAACCTTGACAGAGTTGATGAAAAGATATATGGAGATAAACATCCAATAATCCCGGAACACAGCCTCTAAAAATTCAAAAGTTAGTCAGATGTTCATGTTTAATTTGGAGAAAAACACAAAGAATGTCCCAAAATGCTATTTTAAGAGTGGCGAATACGTATGGCATATTGGACATTCACATAACTCCTCCGCATGAGGTTAAGAATAAAAACACAGGAAAACAAGAATAGGAAACTGTAGAAGTTTAACTTTTTTCACATCACGCTGGATTACAAAACAACAACAACAACAACAAAAAACAAACAAACTACAAGACAGACATGCAAGCTGCTACTTTCTTGTTACTTATGACATCTAAGGGGTTTGAGGTCCTATGTTAAGTTTTTTCTCTGGGACCGGTTTTTAAGAAATCGGTGCCTGTGGGGCCTCAATATAAATCCTTGCCACACTTTTAAGATTGTATTAGTACAATTATGGTGTGTCGTTCCATTACCTAAATTCCCTAGGAGGGGCAAAAAAAATTGTTTAATCATC
>JAVLVB010000569.1:2893870-2928206 GCA_032876305.1 Orestias chungarensis | reverse complement strand
GGACCCCACACACCCAGCACACTCACTTTTTGTCCCGCTCCCCTCAGGCAGGAGGCTGCGGAGCATCAAGTGTAAAACAACCAGACTGAGAAACAGCTTCATTCCTGAAGCTGTGAGACTCTCAAACACACGCAACGACAACCAGAACTGAAAAACTCTTTCTCATTTAACCGGCACTGTTCACTTTAATATCACACTTTAAAATGTCGCTGTAATGGTTCACTTTAATGTTCACTTTAAAATGTCCCTTTAAAATGTCAATTAATATGTCACTTGCACTCCGAATTTTGATTGCTGCTATGTCCGAAGTACTATATTGTAGATTCTGTGTCAATATTGTCTATTCTTGTGGAGTCAAATCACATTTCTCGTATAGTTCTTTAGAATTTATAATGTATTATATATTTGCATTCCGATCCTCAATGCTGCTATGTCCGAAGTCCCATATTGTAGATTTTGTGTAGCTCAAATCCTATTTCTCGCATAGTTATTATACTCTTATATTTTATTACATTATTTAAAATTGCTATCAGGGTGTAAACTGGACCGGGGGATTAGAATTTTCGTCCCACCTCATGTACCACATGTGATGTGATGACAAATAAAGATTCCTTGATTCCTTGAAATCTTTATTTATCCAGGATTAAAATAATCAGGATAATAAAAGAAAAAAAAAGAAATAGACCTTTTCAGAACAACAACAACATCACCTTTAAAAATAATTACCCTTAATTAGTCCAAAAGCAGAGAAACAGACTTCCTTTCTGCAAGGCAATAAAAATAAAGTGTCCCTGTTAATGAGAACACCAAGATAAAAATGAAAAAAACCACCCTGCTGTTTTATTTGGAGGCGGATTCTTGCGTGCACATTTTCTCTACCTGAGAGCACAAAGCAGACAATGAAGAGGATCAAGCAGAACGAGCTCTGCAGTGCGTGCAGAGCCGGGTAGGTAGTGGCGTAAAAAAAAAACCCGAGCAACGTAGGGCTGCTGATGACGTCAATGTGGAGAGAGAGAGAGAGAGAGAGAGACGCGTCGGGCTGCTGCTGCATTACTCTGAGCGGCTCAAGCGCACAGACGAGTCCGGCCGCTGCAGCTCTCCACGCCGCGGGGCTGCGCGCTCACAGAGACCCACATAAGACCGACTTGTTTTGCTCCGTCGCGGTTTTCCTCGCGTCCAGGGGGAATGCCATCCATAAACATGAAGCTGGAGATGGTGACCATCATCGCCTGCGAGGTCGACTTCGAGGTGTTCACGTCGGACAAGATGCAGGTAGGCGCCGGGCTCGCCTTTGCTTCCATCGAGGTTGTGCAGCGCGGAGGTGAATGCATGCCGTGGTGACGTTGAATGCAGCCCCACCACCCACAGACGAGGATTTTTTATCAATGGGATCCGCAGCATTCCAAGACGCCCCCCCCCACCCCACCCATGTACAGGCATGAATGAGATGAGAACAGCTGAAAGAAATAGATGCTGGTCTTATTTACTGAATGGTCTCAGCAGGACGCATAGGTGGGAAATAAGTGGGCCTGAATTGAGACGCAGTGAAGAAAGATACCAACACACACCCTTTTCTCCTTTCCTTTCCTTTTCTGTCCATCCCTGCCCTCACAGTAAAGCAGCACTGCAGCTGCACCAGATTTGGACGTGCATAAACGAAATAAGTGAACCTTACAGGGTCATTTCAATGCAGTGTTTCAAAGCTGTAATTAGCTAATTACTCATCGACTTGTTTTTTTCCCATAAAAGAAAAAACTATAAAGATGTTTTCTTTTGTGTGTTGAACATTTAAACTCAACCACCTTCCACTTGCACTGCTGCACACACGTCCTCTAAATATCATCTTCCACACCATGTAGGAAATGCTGGTTAGGATGCAGTGCGTTCATGCAAACCATTGGAAAGACTCTGACTGCGCTGGATGCCCTTACCTGATACGGATTGTAGTGTCATGGAAACTGAGGAAGCATCATGATGACAAAAAAAAAATGGTTTCGTTGCAGCCTGTATCTTCCCTGCAATGGTAAAAACGCAGCAGTTGCATGTTTTCCAGATGTCCTGCAACCTCAGTCGGACCTAATATTGATTTGGTCTCGTTTTATTAGATATTAAATCGCTGGTTAGAGAAGCAGCTGCAGCTACGGGGTGTCAGCACTGCAGCATGTGTGTTACTGCCTTAACCTGCCGGTGGCATGTCTACAGAATTAAACAAAAGTGAATCAAGATCTGCGTCTCGGCTCTGCGTGTCGTTCACTGTAGATTACGTCAAAGGCCAAATTCAGACCGGCCCTCCACCTTGTTTGTCACTTTTTTCCGGAGGCTGCGTGCAGTGCCGCTCTTCTGTTTAGGATGTCACAAGCCGCACAGGCTTGTTTTGATGGGGCCGAAAACGATCTGCGCATAAACGATGAGTGCAGCCCCCTGTGGTGCGCTGGATCCCATCAAGCCAGGCCGCTGCCGCGTTTGCTCCCAACTCTCATTACAACTCCTGCCCACAGCTGAGCAGAGGATCTCAAAGGCACCAGTGGGACACCGTGCAGTTTTTTTTTGTTTTTGTTTGTTTTTTTGTATTCTGGCTTGAAAGTGACGTTTAAGATTTAAAGAAATAATAAATGAACTCGAGCTTCAGTCTTTAAATGTGAATATTATCCTCCTAAATTCCTCACAGCTCTTTACTAAGCCCCCTGTCAGTCCACCTGCTACAGATGTAGCCCCAAAAGTAAGCGCTGGTGCACAATTAAAAGAGCACACAGAGGGATGAGTTTATAAAAGGCGTAAAGAACTACACTAATCCTGGTTTCTGGCGCACAGTCGGTGACGGAGAGATCTGTGGCAGAGTACAGATTAAAACAGGGCATGTTGCCTTCAGATTGAGCTCTCCTCGTTGTCAGCCGGGCGTGTTCTCTCATCTGAGGCTCCTCTTTTTAATAATGTATCTAAATCGGACACCGAGGAGAAACAATCAGACCCGACACAAGCATTGCTGCTATATATAGGTCCTTCAGGGAAAAGATTAGCAATTCCTTTCTTGAATGCAAGGAAAACAAATAGCTGGGTTTAAAATTAGAAGAGAGGCCTTGTCGGTGGCTACGGCGCTGTGGAGCCATTGTTTTGGCACCGTCGCCCATGTCTTGGCTCAGTTCCTGCGCTGGTTATATCATTAATGAGTTGAACAGAGAGGCTTCTGGACGGAACAGGTGTTTATAAAAAATGATAGCAGAGACCTCGGTACAACAGGCTCCGTTTAACCAGTCAGATCAGCCTTTTTTTAATTTAGTTTAGTCAGGCTCAGTGGGACTAGACCTGCATATACTGACGTCTGAGGCCATCATGCTTGCATGTTTGTAACAGGACTAATGTTACCTGGAAAATCTGCTGCTATCAGCAGATGACAGCACAGGACACACTGTGAAGGTCAATGCATGCTGGCAGACGGTGGATCCATGACAGAAAACAGATCATATGCAGGTTTCTTTATTGTTACAGCCTTTGTCGATTTAGTGCTGACATCAGACGCACAGATCCATCTGATTTATCAAAGTATCATGAAAAAAGTACATTTTTGTGTGATCCACTGTAAAAACTGCAACAAATGAAATATTATAAGCGTTGCACAAAACAAATCCTACAAGTCTGTTTCTCAGAAAACATGAAAATTACATAGGAATAATAGAAAATTTGTTACGGCCTCCAAAAGAGAGTATCTCAGCTTTAAATTCAATTTTTACTCCCTGATATCATGTAGCACTCAATGTATGGCACCTGTGTAATCTTAGTTGTAATTGAGCGTTTCTAGGTGAATGTCACACTCCTTAATGTTAAATCCTCTTCAGGTAATTTGTAGTTTGTAAATTGTGTCGTAGTTCAATGTTAGATCCTCTTTTTTTTAAGTCAGTTTGGATAAAACCGTCTGCTTAATGCATAAACGCAAATGCAACTTTGCTTTCCAATCATCTCAAGGCTTTTTGTTTCTTCAACTTTTTCTACTCCACGTCTTCCTTCCAATCAACTCTTCATTAATATAGTTGGATATTTCCCTTTGTGGATAGTCATCGTGTTGAGAAATTATCTTTTGTGGATCCCATCTTTTTTGAATAGTTTTAAATCAGCTGGAATGTTATCTCATATTAAGAGGGCTCTGTACTCTTTCCACTGTGACTCTTACGAAATCGACCAAGTGATTTTAATCATGAAGACATGAACCAAAGCTGGTTTAAGATGTTCTTCTGTATGTTTGATGCCGTTTGCATGGTACAATGCTTTTAAGCAGTAATTTTTCCAGCTTCAAATAAGTTGCGTTTTACTGCAGGGGGTCATAAAGTGTCATTTTTTTAAGAGCCTTTTCCATATTTATGGAAAGGGCGTATTGAATTAAGCTCATTCTACAAAATACTTATTTTTTTCCTTCGTAAATGTTACAAGATTTTTTTGTTCTTAGATCTGGAAAAAAAAGACCTTTTAATTTAATTTAATTAACATTATTTAGTAGCAGCAGGAGCAAACCTTTGGTTCAGACACATCCATTAATTCAAATTTAACACATGCAGGGTTTTTAGGCCCATTATTAACTCACAGATAATGATTGTATAACTCGGTCTGGTTAGTTCTACTGGAAGAACACTGCAATTATGAAACGGCCAGCCATTTTTCAGCTTCCACAAACAGAAGACTTGTAGTAACACCGAGACAGTCACATGCTCCACACACACACCTCAACCAACAACAGTGAGTCAGCGGACTCAGGCCGACAAATCTCTCTGTCAGCAAACACACACAACTATATACAAACAAGGCTGGGCTAAAGACTCGGGAGAAAATTTCCATCGACTTGGGTGACTCCATGTTTGTCCTGCTACCTGTCTGTCTAACGCTGTTTATCTGTGTCTTCTTTCTTATGTCTGTTTGTTCTCACAGTAATTATGTCACTTCAGACAAAGACAGAGGTTTTAATTGAGTTGTGTGCTGTTTGTGCAGCCAAACAGACGACTTTTTTTTAATGCTTTTTTTTACCGCTATGCAGCCTCACATAATATGATGCTGATCATCCTTTATAACAGCTACTTAATGTGAACTATAATAATTATGATCATTTGATCTTGCTAATTACATCCATTGAAACTAAGAAGTCTGATTATTTATGTCTTCTATAAGTCACCCTATAAGTGGATGATTACTTCGATGCGTAAATAGAGATAGTAATCCAAACTTGAAGACCTCTGCCTTTATTAAGGAAGCTGAAGGTCATTTTTATGAGTTCAATAAAAAAATAAAAATAAACCAGTTGAAACCAATCAGCTGAAACCTAAATTTGGCGAAATTTGAAAGAAAACTAGCAATTAAGCTGAATTGATGAATATCAGAATAAAATTACATTTCATTCAAATCAAAAAAGTGCTTTTTTTTCCCCGAAGGGAAGTTGATTGTTTTCATGATTGGAATTTTCTAACTATCTCCAAAAAGGATTTGGAGAGAAATGATCTGCAGCAGCATCCAGTCCTCACAAGAATCTGAAAAAGTCTCTGACTAAGACACTATTGCTGTTTGATCGTTTCATGACTGTCATGACATACTAAAAGCTCAATATCTTGGCCTAAAAGACTATATTTTACATTTACATCAGTTGTTGGCAGACACTGCTAATCCACCTCATTTGCTTTTGACGCTCTGTTTTTTTTTTATGTACGTCTCCGCGTTATGAATGGAGAGATGCTTTGAATTTCCTCCTACTATCTCTTCTCTGTGGTCCCCCTTTGCATTCATGAAGACTACTTTTCAACCCATTTAGTATTTAGGGTTGAAAAAAAAACTTGCTGCCATGGTTATGCTTCATAACAGTCTAAAATCCATCAAGCTGCACAGAATCGAAAACCAGAACTGACACACTATGGCGATTTCAAAATGTGCAGTTCAAGGTTAATAAACAAGTTTTGACCCACTATTTGCTAACATTTAGCATGATGCCTCTTCACTGGATGTCTTACAAAATTTTAAAAACAACAGCTTTAAAGTTTCTAAAAAAGTGATGTTTACTGGTTTACTGCGTTTCAGTGTGTCTCTGTCTTCTTCTTACTCATCCTTGCATCTTACAAGCATCACCCTGGCTTTCTATGTCGATCCATCATATTTTAAACAGATTTTAAAGCAAGACTTTCAGATGCTGACCAGCTTTACTGACGACGGAGGAGCAGGACAGAGCGAATGTATGTAGACGGTGTCATGTTCGGGCGCTACATGGGGAACCAGATCTGGATCCTTGCAGGGTTGAGCGATCCTGACTCTGAGCTCCTGGTCCTGCTGCCGGGCACCTGGAGACGGGGAGTTCGTGTTGACCTGAAACCTTAGAGAAGTGCTTGGACTCATGTGTCGAATAAAGCGTTGGATGCGCGTCCGTTGCGGATACGTAGAACCAAAGGGCCGTCTCCTGGAGGGAGAGTCTTGTTACCGTGTGACAAAAAGGCCTGCGCAGTAATCAGACAACATTAGAAGGTCCTACGGTGGAAGGCATTCGTCTGCTTTTAGTTAACCAAAACTCTGGAAGCAGAAAATGCTTCTGTGTACAAGACATAATACAATTTCAAGTACCAGAAAGCATAATAATAGATTTTTCTTTTGAACAGTCTTGATCGGGTATTAGATGTTTGGATTTTTCTTTTCATTGTTAATTAAATGCATTAATATCAAACAAAATCCTACTTTGTTTGGTTTAAGAATACATATGGAAACTTGTTTAACTTCAAGTCAATTTCTTTCTGGTATTCTATCTAAATAATATAAGAATAATTATTAGCAAATTATATCAAAATCAATATTCTAACAGACACCTATTAATAAAGGAGCATTAAATAATATCTCTTCCTGTTTTCTTTGCTAAAACCTGTTCCGGTGGCATGTTTTTGCTTACATTATGTAATGTTGTGTAACACTTCGCATTAGAGTTCTGTCTAAAGTGCATGGATCTGCGTGGGAGCCCGTTTTCCTACTTGTACATTAAGAGCGTCAAAGGAGAAGGTTGGTGTTTGTGCGAGCGTGTGCGCCTTCAGCCCAACGCCTAAGTGCTGCAGAGCTCCTGCCTCAATAAAATCCATAATGACCAAATTGGTGCTAAGAGGATTAATGTGTCCCCAAATGCCATAAACTGATTTCAAGCTCCCTTATGTGGACACACAGGCCTCAAGGGAATGGCAGCAGCGCCAACGTGTCGGCCCCCTGTCGATACAGCTCCTTATTCCAAGTATTGATTGCACCGTTTTTTTGTTGTTTCGTCATTCCCAGGGTTTGCTGTGTGAATTTTTAACAGCCGTTAAGCCAGGGGAGCAGATATCAGTCGTTCTACCAGGTTACCTTTGCTTTGAGGACCATTTACTTTGTTAAAAATTAACAGAAACAGGGAAGCAAATCTTTGGCAAAATGTAATGTAAAGCCATCTTTGTCCAATTTGCTTTAAATTGTACTTTAATTGTAATAAAATAAACACTGTTTATTATTATTATTAGTATTATTAATATAAATAAAAAAAATTATCAAAATGTTTTTATACATACAGGATTTGGGTTATAATTATTTGGTGGGTAATAAACCATAATTTTTTCTATGTAAACCTCTTTATTAGAATCCTATGAAAAGTATTGTGTATGTATTTGCCAACGACTGCTTGTACCTGGATTTTATGTTATCATTTGATCATTATTGATCTTCTGCTAGTTGGTAAAAATGCTCAACTGTGCATTTTCTAAATTGCAGACATTGGAAACACCCTCTTGCTTTAATGCTGTTGTTAGTAAATTTCAGGCGGTTGAACATGTTGGCTAGATCAGGGGCCTGTAACTTATAATGGTGACTAAAATGGAAGAAAACAAATTGGTACAGTCATGGAAAAAATACCAGGTAATCAGAAAGAGATTGCAGAGATAAATCTGCAACAATGATATGAGATTTTTCTGTCTTCCTCCCTTGTGTAAGTAGTTTAGTTACTGTTTGCCCCTTTAAGAAGAACAGTAATTAAGCATGGTGGTGGAAATGGTTAAGAAATTCATTTCTTATTAATTTCAGCTCAGTCTATATTTGGTTTAACAGAATTTCTTCACAACATAGTTTTCTTTTTTCTTGATTTCCAACTGCATCCTATTCAGACTTGAGGGTCTTCGATAAAGACATGTGCTTGGCTAGCCAATAACTAACCACCCTCCTCAAAAACAAAACACTGTTAATAAACTCATAATTAATGCTTTTTCGTTGTATGCAAATCTAAATTACTTTAATTTTTACTTAAACTGTGATTATTTTTCTTTTTTGTATCGTATTTTAATAAATGTAACTCAAATGATCTAGTTAGGGAACAGGTTACGCAAGCACAATATCAGACTAAAAAGCTAAAAAACACAACAATGGAAGCTGACAGAATGTTGGAAGCTCTACTGAACAGTTTTTGGAGTGGAAAATTCATGTTTCAGTCTTATCTCAGTTAACATTGCCCAGCCAATCGCTGCCTTTTACTGTCCTGCCACCTAAAAGAACAGTGTTGACTTTACCCGATAAAGCTCATTGTTGCTCAAATGATTGTGTGTTAGCACCAGCAACCGGCTCCATCCTCTGTGAGTCATGCCGGTAGTGGTGTGGCGACTGTGATGACAGCCTTTTTTATGAGCCTCAGTAACTACACTGCCTCCTCAACAAAAAGGTCATTGTCTGAGGGAAGTCGCTGCCGATCGTTGAGGTTACAGCGGTCATTCTCATCAAATTGGGCATTTGCTCTCAAACTTTGCCTGAGCCTTTAAAAAAGTTGTCCAATTTAAAATCTCTGAAATGCATCTGTTTTTCTGTTTCTATGGTTTAAAGTCCTTTAAAAGTATGCAAGAAAACTTTCTTGTTTTCAATGAGGTTAGGAGCATAGAGTAAAGCAGAGCTGACCCTCCGCAAAACACAAGTAGTCACAATCTGGAAATCCAACGTGCACCTGGTCAGCCTAAAATTATTTGTATAGAGGGTTTCAGCAACACAGCAGCTCAAAGTACTTTACATGATAAACACATTAATAAACAATCAATAAAATAATTTATGCCTAATTCAACTACTGTTATCAATTGATCTTGATTTTTTTAGCCATGAATTCAAAAAATAGTGTTTATAAACTGCCTATCTTCCTTGTTTTTCCTTTAGAAAAATGCCAAATGTCTGAAAAATGCTAGCTATTCTGCTGGGATTTAACAAAATAAATAAAATGGAAACCTTTATTTACCAGGTAACCGGCCCATTCACCAACATTAGTCTTATAGCACAACATAAAATCACATCAATAGTGGTAAAAACAGACAAAACATGCCAACAAATAAAACATAGATAAAAATGATCACTCTTTTCTCCTTTTATGAGAATATAAAAATTGAATTCAAGACTCAGAAGCAAAGGGCTTTTATCCAAGTTTGTTTTATATAGTTGAGTTATTCTGTTTATCAAGGCAGTGTTAGAGATATAGCATGTTGCACACTCTGTTTTGTAATCGCGCTCACGTGGGAAATAAGCAGACGCGCCCTGACTGTTTCGTAATGGTAACTTATAGAACCCTGTGGTTTGTAATGGTGAACGCAGTAACCACTTTAATTAAGCCGAACTGGGAGATACATTAGAGTTGCGACTCCACAGCTCATTACATCCTGTTCAGTCCGAAATGTGTAAGGTTTCTGCTGTTGCATAAGCAAAACCTACGAGAAAAAACAAACAAACAAAAAAAACAAACACGTGTTGTTAGTTTCCTTGATTCAACTTAAAATACATATTATTATCAAGATCATTTTTTTGTCTATCGTCTTTGTTTTCTATAAAAGCTAAACTTTTACACCTTTTTGCCCTAAATACTGTCTTTATTGTGAATGTGCCAACAACTAGTATTTGTAGTAATCTAACCTTAAGTGGGGAGAGGTTCTGGAGATGTCCTAAGCTTTGACTATCCCACAGAGACTATTTAATCCATTATCTGAAGATGTAGAGAGGCTGCACCAACTGCAGACCTACCAAGACATTGATGTCCAGGTTGGTCGAGGGATAGAGCATTATTTAAAGAAGCAGTCAAGAGGCCTTTTGTAACCCTTGAGAGGTTGGAAGGGGAAAACTGGTGGAGATTGTTAGAAGCAGTGTGGAGCTAAATAGACGAGTAGTATGAAGGTCAATGAATAATAATACAAGTAAATTTGCGCGATTCTGCAAAAGATGGTTTAGATCAGAGTTTATATCAAAATCTAGACTAATTACAGCAGCACTAAAGAAGTTTCAGTTTTGGTTAATTTTGGCGGCCAGTATGGACGAAAGCGATAGTGTTCTGCCTGAAGGAAGACTACATTTCCCATGAGCACCAGCGCATAGTGTCGTAACACCTGATCTCCCTTTTGCCTGCAGTTTGATGGAAGTGCATTTCTGTTTCCAGTGTCTATGTGAAGGATGAATAGGAATGACGCTAATTGTGGTGAAACAATGTCAGATGATGATGTTGAAAAGTCAACGTAAAATCACAATAGTTCTGAAAATATTTTATGAAGGCTGAAGAGTGATGCTTTAAACCAACGTCATCATAACAATATCAACGAATGCAAAACTGTAAAACAGGAATTGTTGTACACTGCATTGGTAGCTCACATACTTCTGTTGCAATTACACTGTGGGCCAGAAGGAGAGACTTTAGTTTCTATTGAATCCCACATCTGATATAGATTTCAGTGACCAAGGTGTCAGAAAATGAGCTGGAAAATTCTAAAAACCGTCACAAATCCACACTTGATGAAATTTTACACGGCCACAGCTTCCATGTTATTTTACTTATAGGATTAGTTTCCCTGCAAATGGCTGGAACATCATACGGTGTAGTGTGACGTTCAAACCATTTAAATTTTCACTTTAATTTTGTGAAGAACTTTGAATTCAGTTGTTGCTGAAAATGTGCAATACTAAAAAAATTTCTTGCCTTATACCAAAACAAATAGCGCCGGTCGACATGAGGAGCATTGCGATGGCAGATGAGTGGGTCTGTTTTCAGCCAAGCGTAACTTAACACCCCTCTCCTGCTCACGTTTACCCCTCAACTCCCTCCTTCCATTCCCTCAGGATGTTCGCTCATAAAGAGCCCATAAATTAGTGATCAGCATGCATACTTGTTAGGCACTAATCAACCGTGGCATTATCAAACATCGATGCTACACAGTGTGCTTTTATGGAACGCGATATCGGAGCTTTCCCGCGTCTCTGCTCATGCCAAAACATCAATTTAGCGTAAAGAAGTAGCCACGGCGAGTGTCTGTGTGGGTGACTGTAAACCATATCGATTTTACTCATGGCGTCTGACATGTGAGTCATAGTAGCTGCGTGTGGCTCATGGAAAATTCACAGGCTAAATAAGGGCTTAAGTGGGCTCTGTTGAAAGGCCACATAAGTGCTGTGTTGTCATTCTCATAAAAAGAAAATCATGATTGTTTTGCAGGTAGGAAGAATATCCCTGCAAACAGGAGCTAATAGCGCTCTGAAATGTAAGCCACTATTTATTTATTTTTTCAACCTCCGCATGTTTCAGTTCAAAGCAGATCTCCGTAGAAAATGGTCCCCTGGCTCTGCAATATCTTTATTTTTCAAACAAAGCATAAATCAAATGAGAATCTATAGTAAATTTGACTCGCATAAAGCGATCCCTTCTGATATTTGGTTAAATGTGCTATCCAGCTTTGGATTTGATTTGTATCACTAAAAGAAAAAAAGAACCATGCCATGATGCTGCCTCCACCATGCTTGTAACCTGAGGTTTAAAAACCGCACTGTGACTCCCTCAAGCAAACATCTTGACACGCTACCCGAAAGCTCAATATTTTTCTCCTCAGAACCCATGTAGCATTTAGCTTAGCCGTGTGAGCACCTGCTGATTTCAATCCAGCTTTAGAGGGTGTTGGTTTTAGCGCTAGTACTTATTTCCTGGTCGGGTGCCTGCGCGTCAATTTTGATGTAAGAGGTCCTTGATGTTGATACTGACTGGAACTGGTGTTCTCCTTGCTTCCAGTTTATGATTGGCTTATGATTTGGTGCACATCCAAACTGGTTTTGGAGTTAATAAAGTTGGATGTTATTAACCCACATGTTTGACCCTAATTTTAAACAAAACAAATAAACAACAGTTTTGCCTAAAAGTCCGGCCTGTGCCTGATGACCAATTTTTTTTAGATACGCTTTACTAAAGATGTCAAAATACCCAACAGAAATATTTGGTAGCCAGACTTTGCCAGTTAAACAAATAAACATTTGCCCAACCTCAATAGTATCCAGACTCTCATGTCTGACTAGCATTTAAGAGTTGAAGGTAAAAATCTGCGTTACATTCAAACCTGTGCATCTGATTCTTATTTTAATGGCCTTTTCTAGCCTTTTATAGGGATGTTTCACTCTTATTTCCAAGTTAGTCCCAGTTTCAGGAAATTCTTTACATTCTTCCTTACTTGACCCTTTTTCCTTCATCTCCAAGACTCACCTTGTATGGAAAGCTAGAAAGCTGCTTAAAAAAACGGCATGTTGCCCTAATAGAGGTTTAAGTCAGCTCTAAAATTAAGCCAACTGCCCACAAGCATTGAAAACAGATGAACAGATGTTCCTACAAGAAAAGAATAACAAAGACAACAAAGAAACGAGACGAAACAAGAGAGCAAAAAAAATGGGCTGGTGAATATTTTTAATGTCCTAATTGTTTAACTGTGGTGAAAAACAACAGTCAGTTCCAGTTTGCTGAATCATCTGCTGCTCGTGCGTCAGTGTCGTTGATGATGTGATGGCTTTTGTCAGAGCGCGTTTATATTTATACATGATATTTTGAGCTAAAGTGTAGTTTATTGACGCCTCTCTCCTGATGATGTTTTTAATACAAGATTTAAACTTCGTTCAAAAACTGAGATGATGTCAAAAGTGTTAAGTTTACAGATGCTTCCCATCAGATCTTGACATTCTACATGTTTTCCTTTGGGTAAAAGTTACTGTCTCAGCTAAATAAGGTAGAATTTTAACTTCCGTCAGCATCTGGCAAAAACAGAACTTGTTTTTAGATGAGAGCTACCATGCATTAACAGGGTTAGGAGGTGATTGAAGAGCCGTGGGCGCCAATTCAAAGTAATGCCTCAGATTGTAAACATGTGGCTCTCAGATCATGTGGAACTTCGGAAGGGGGGGGGGGGTTCCCTCATGTTCCACATGATTTTAATCCTAAATGTAAATTTGTTGACGCTGTTGTGGAAGAGAAACGTTTCGTGTTCAGACGAGTCAGAGATGGAGCTGATCGACCAGTATTTAACGTTGGATTCAAACTAAGGCTTTTTAAATCTAAGAATGATGGGTGTACAAACAATGTTGCCAATGCTTAAAAGTCAGAAAATCTGAAAAATTAAAAGCGTTCTACTATTTCCGCCATCTCTCCAAGTTCTTTGTGATCTTCTGGATGGTTTGTTGATGGTAAATTAGTGTTTGGTTAGCCTGGCTCTCCTAGGAAGGATTAGGTCATGGTTTCTCCATTTGTAGAAATCAACACTCAGTGGTTTGCTAAGCCTTGTAACTTTTGTGAGATTTAAGAACATGGCTGTCTTAAAGCAACACTACATAAGTTTCAGCTTTGGTCGATTTTGGTGCCCAGTGTGGACCAAAGCTGTGGTGTTTTTGCCTGAAGGAAGACTGCATTTCCCATGAGCACCAGCTCATAGCGTTATAAAACCCTGATCTTTCGGTTGCCTGCAGTTAGATTGAAGTACATTTCTGTTTCACGTGTGTCTGTGTGAAGGATGAATAGTGATGAAGTGATAAATCTAATTGTGGTGAAACAATGTCAGATGATGATGTGAAAGATAAGAAACGGAGGGAAGTGACGTATGCAGTAAAGCATTCAGCACATTTGTAGTTGTTTTGTGTGTCGGGGTTCCTGCCACCCTCTAGCCATGACAGAGTCATTCAACGAGCTGCAATTCGACGTATGATCACAAAAGTTATAATAATATTTAATGAAGGTTTAAAAGTTACTTGGTGTTGCTTTAATGCCAGTGAATCTTTTGAGATCTTTTCACCTTCATCATGTAGTCAGACAGTTTGAGGTTCAGTGATTTCGTGATTTCACCGATGTACCAGTAATCAGAAGTGGGTGTAGTTAGTATAGCCAAGCTCTGCTGTTCCCTGTTTATTGATTATTTAATAAAAGGAGGTTGATTACTTCTTAACATGATGCCTGTTTTACTTGGACACTTTACTTTTCCTGCCTTAATACCTGCAGTTATACTGAAGAAGAAATCTGTATGGGGTAAATAGTCAATAATTAGGAAAAAGACATTGAGTTGAAATAAATAAAACTTCCCTAACAGAAATGTTCAAATTGTCTACGTTGTTTTGGTAGCAGCTGATAATGGTTTTTATGTATTATATCCTAAAAATAAAAACACATCAAGTTTGCGTGGTATCGGAATTGTGCAACCACTCCATCCGCCTTCTCAGAACTACGGTCAGTTTTCTTGTGAATCTGAGCTACCCGAGCGCCAGGGAGATGGTCGACAAGGAAACAACGAATAGCACCACTGATTACTGAGAAATCAGCTCTACTGGTGGGCCTCTTCCTTCGTGCCCTCATGCTGAGCTGCATGATTGAGTTCACAGCTGAGGAGGGCAATCTGGGCCCAAGGAGACAAATTAGTTTTACCTTAAAAAACTAAAGGTTAGTGCTTGAGGCTTGACAAGGAGATTAGTGGAGAAAAAAAAAAATTGCAATTTGAATCTGTCTCTGTTATGATGGGCAGTCAGAAATAAATGCTGATTACCTAATTAATCATAGTGCTCATCAAATATTATGGAAAAATTGAATGACTGATTAATGGTCATAAAAAAAATGCTAAAGCATGAATTAAAACGTTTAATTGAGATTATTGGGAAAATCTATAGGTCTTACAAATTATTTTAACAAGAAGAAAAACATTTCCAATCAGATAAAACACCTTCAAGGTTATTCATGAAAGGATAAACGCATACTAAAATCTTTAATCAAACTTAAACAACTTAAGAGTGCAGAATGCTAAACAAAATCAGTCTGAAACCCTTTTCTATTTTTTAACTGCGACCACTTCTCTATGAACATCGAGGCTTGAATGTCTCTTAAAGCAACGATTATAATATTTGGCTCTGTCAAAAGACTGTGTGTGTTAAATGGCCTAACTCCCCCTATTATGAATTGCTGGTTAAGAACGCAAGGAGGAACTTGCTCATGGCTGGTTTGTTATGTCTGGAAACCAGAGTTGCTTTAGAGCTAAAGTGGTCAAAGCTGAAAGATTTTTGTCGTTTGTTGTATGTTTGTCTTCTGCAGGAGAGGTTTGAAGCGCTCTTCAGGATCTACGACGACCAGGTGACGTTTCAGTTGTTCAAAAGCTTCAGGAGAGTCCGCATCAACTTCAGCACCCCAGAGGCTGCCGCTCGCGCCCGCATCGAGTTGCACGAGTCCGAGTTCAACGGCGAGAAGCTAAAACTCTACTTCGCCCAGGTGAGTGTTTGCTGATGAAATTCAAAATCACATTGATTATATTACTGTGATTTATCTCCTGTTCCTTTCATCGTCTGATCTTAATATGCCATAAGTTGACTTCAGCGATTCACTTTATGGGAAAATATGTCACCTTGAGTCAAGTTGTTTTTTTATTTTTTTCAAAAAAGCTTCACAGGCTATGACCCTGCAGCACCTTCTTGTACTTTGTCGTAAGAGGATTATGGATTTTAGAGCTCAGACAAAGGCCTCATGTAGGTATTGTAATTACAGCAATTGCAAGCTATCAAAATGCCAAAATCCTTTTATGAGAACAAAGCTTGTGGTTTGACATAAGAGGGCTTATGTGACCTTTTTTTTAAAAAAAGAAAAATTACACATACAAAACTCAGGAAGTCAGGAACGTGTAGCAGATTTTAAGGATCTATTTTATAGATTACAGAGTGAAATGATGTGATGACCCCCCTCACGTTGCACACATCTCTTCTGCAGACAAGCAAGACGTGTCATGTGTACATTTCCTGTGCCGCAGATCCAGAACGGCGACGAGGACATCGACAAGTCGTATCTGGCGCCTCCTCAGCCAGTCAAACAGTTTCTGATCTCGCCGCCGGCCTCTCCGCCTGTGGGCTGGAGTCAGAGCGAAGATGCCACGCCCATCATCAACTACGACCTGCTCTGCGAAGTGGCTAAGCTGGGACCTGGTCAGTACTGCGCTTCAGTCGTTCTGTTTGATAGAAGGACGAAACCAGCTCCTGAAGAAATAACGGAAATAATGAGAATGCAAGAAAGATTATAAACAAAACAAACGCAGAGCTTGAACCCGTTAATGAAATCTATTTTACCAGCCATTACGTCCTAATATCCCCACTTGGCTATCTGACATCTTAAAGGTGATTTATGATATTTATGGTGGCGCTTCGGCGTGCAAATGAATTTGCTAAATCACTCGACAAACATTAGAAATGCATCAAATAGCAGTCAGTGCTCACGACTGCGTTGCTATATTTCAACAACCACACAAACTAGTTTATTTAGCTTTATGTGATAGACGATGTAAACTAGTGCATGATGGGAATTGAAAGGAAAATGATTTATGATTTCTAACATTTGTCATAGACGCAATCTGAAAAGTGTGTAGTGCTTTAACATTCAGCCTTTAGTCTGCTGCACGTCTTCTAGGATACGTCTGACAGTTCTCCAGCATTACATCTTTTTTCCTATTCTTCTTAGCAGAACAGCTTGTTTATGGATTATGATCCATAATGGTGGACATCAGTTTCAGATCTTACCACAGCTTACCAGTCAGAGTTAAATGGAAGTGGAAGGAAAATCAAGGATTTTTTTCTTATAGTTTTGTCTTGCAGACCTGCCTGTGCTCAGACCATCATCTAGAGCAGTAACTCGAGGTCAAACAGAGGTCGGTCATACAGGAACTCTGCAGCACCACCGCTTGCAATCAAACTTTTAAAGATTATCTTTACTACAGCAGACAGAAGCGCTCTGTGCACTCACTCTACCATCATATAACTGGAAGCAGTGTGTTTACGGCAGCTTTTAGACGACAGTGGTGTATAATTTTGTGTATCTCTGTGTGGGTATCTCAAACAAACATGCACCAAACACAGACAGAGAGAGTCCAGCTCAGATGGCCACTCTCTGCTGTTACCATAGAAACACGAGGCAACAGGAAACGGCTTTGTTTCTCGCCTCACGTCCTGGCGTCTGAGATCAGATTGGGGCCGAGCTGCGAGCGCGGCGCGCTGACTCCCTCTGTCAGCTCCCTGCAGTAACAGCAGGACTCCGTTCAATGCTCGTCTCGCTGCGTTTGGACCCGCAGCCAACGGCTGCCGGACCAATTTCCTTCTGCCTGCCAGGTGTCGGATCGTATCTGCATAGCGACTCAGATGAAATCTAACCGGTGTATGTTTTCAGCCTAAGTTCCTCAGGTTTGGCATCTGGACCAACAGCAAAAGGAAGGAGTTTTTTTGTTTTATATTAAATTGATGTTCTGGGTGATTACCTTTATATGACACAAGTTTCATTTTGACTGCATTCACAGCCTTTGTTCGAATTTACAGAATTTGGGCTTTGACTGGGACATTCTAACACACTTTTGATCTAAGCCATCTCGTTGTTGCTCTAACTATATGTTCACCATCTTCCAGCCTCCTAGTCTTAAGACTTCGTCGGCTTCCAACCGGTATTCTGTAATATTCCTCATGCATTTAGCTGCTGCGTAGAGTCCATAAAGTTACATTTTGGCCTGAGAATCTTCTGCACGTTTGCTCTGTTTTCATTAAAGCTAACTGAGAAATAAATTTTTCATTGCTTTCTTACATAAACATTGCATTTTCTGTGCTGCGTTCATGCGCTCTTATCTGGGAAGGTTCTATTTGCAAGAGAGAACATATTGTTGCTTATGGCAACACAAAGAAATACATATTTCACAGCACTTTGTGTTATTTCAAGACATAAAACCCATCACAGATGCTGATAAATACATCTGATCAGCTCCTTGCCCGATCTAAACTCACAGTTTTAAGGTTCATTCCTGAGGTGTTTGGAGAACATACATATTAAGTAGTTTGGGTTTTATTTAGGGGTCACAGAGTAAAGAAGCTTGAATATCACAGTTGAAATATTTTTATGTTTTTTCCCCTTTCATAATTTTTTAATGTGACAAAATGTAAATTAAAGTTCTGAGGATATAAATATGGTGTGCTCACATCGCTTGTTTCCCCTCCAGGTGAAAAGTACGAGCTCCACGCGGGGACAGAGTCCACCCCCAGCGTGGTTGTCCACGTGTGCGAGAGTGAGACGGAGGAGGACGAGGCGGCGCGGCCAAAGCAGCAGATCGTCCAGACCCGGCGTCCCGACGGGCCTCCGGCGGTCCTCAACTAAACGGGAGCCGGAGCCACCCTGGCTCCTTCGGCCACCTGACGGCGACGCGGCGCTCCGACCGCCCCTTTAAAACCCGTGAAACACCTGCCCTCTCTCTCTCTGTCTCTCTCTCTCTGTCTCTCTCTCTCTCTCTCTCTCTCTCTCTTTCTCTCTTGTCTCTGCACTCACGGAGAGCGTCGTCGCCCCTCATTTCAGTTCAACTACAAGCGACAAACAAACCAACGAACATTGCTTCGAAAGACTGCGTTTGTGGGGAGCGTGGGGATGGAATGAGACGGCTGGAAGGGAATGGATGAGAACCACACACATGAACCCTCATCACATTCTGCGGACGGCGTCGGGGGTGGCGGGCACTCTTGCCTCCCACCCACCGGACTTCCCCCCCACCTTGGTTTTCAGCAACAGGGGGTGGACGTACCTGTCCGAACGCAGGCGCCTGTCACGCATCACTCTCGGCTCACATTGCTCGTACTGCTCAGATGCTTGCTCGTCCCTGGGCCCCCCCTCTCACTCATTTGTACGATGATCTTCCAGGACCATCTCGTTCACATTGACATTTTTCCTTTCATAAATATAAATATATATTTGACTTTCTTTGCTGTTGTTTTTTCGTTTCTTGTTTTCAAATCTGCTGTCGTGCATCGGGACTGAGTGTGATGTTGCCGCTCCTGTCTGCATGTATATATACTCTGTTACTAAAATTATTTACGGAAACACGAATACTAACAAGTCACGTCAAGAAACAGAAACCTTTGTAACGACAAGGCGCCATACGTGACTAACAAAGATGCGCTGGTTGTTCGTCCTTCTTTACTTCTGCTTTGTTTGTCTTCTTTTTTTATTTAAAAAGCCGTTTTCTGCTAACTAGATGTGAATTCATACTCCGTATTTGATAACATGACAATTTATGCATGCCTAGTTACTTCTGAATACAAGAAGCTGAGATGTGGGGGGGGGTTATATTTATTGTTTGTGATGGCAGGGATTCGACGTTCAGTCAAGTCTTCGGTCAACTTGATAGATCGGAAAATAGTTCATCCCTTTTGTTTCTTTAAGCTTTATGACATTAGTCTTTTTGTTTTCACATCTCTTTTGTTCACATTCTGCGTGTCAGTGTTTCTGACAAGCTGCTTATTTTGCACTGAAAATCTTTCCCTCTCTCTGAGTTGTGGGATGAATTGACCGACTTGCTGCTTCTCACTTTGTACATATGTCAAAATGATGTTCTGTGATTCTTTTTTGCAGCCAACCCATTTGGTGGGGGTAAAATTGAGATGGACCAACCAAAGCATTTACTCGCCTCGTGTTTTCACCGCAACATAAACAAATTTTTAATTGTTCCGTTGCATTTTTCACTCGCTTAGTTTAACCGGATGAGGAAACGTCAAAATTTGTGACAGGTGTCTGAATATAATGTCATTTTGCAGCTTTATATATAACCTTTCTTTGGCTGTGTAACATTATTAAGATAAAGACATGCCTATATATATATATATATATATATATATATATGCGAGTGCTCCACTGTGAGTTTCTTCTTTGTTCGAGGCAAAGCTTTTATCTCAAAGCTCAACACCTGGTCAGCCTTTTTTCACCAGCACATGATATTGCAGTGAGTGAAACACTCCAGTGAACCCTTTAGGCCTTTTGGATCTATAGGAGCTGTTGGGACGCATGTTCTCATACGGTTTGTGGGAAAGCAGGACGACACGGCAGAAAGCAGAGAAAAAAATATCTGTTTTGTGTTTTAAGCATCCTTTTTTCTGAGAACTTGCTCTCTGACTGATTGAACGTTTTTGCAGTTTAATGGTGTAAAAGGAAAATGATCATGAGGAAACACATTTCTTTCTTTCTGTTTTTTTTTTTTTTTTTACTCATAAAGATTTAACTGATGCACTTTGGTCACAGTTGAGAAAACAATGTATATTTATGTACATACGCCAAGTGTTTTCTTTGTTTTCTTGCTGAGGCCAGTCTTAGTGGGCGGTTTGTTACAGGTTTCCTTGGCTTTGTTGTAATGGGGAGGAAGAAATGTAAAAAACAAAAAAGTAACACATGTATCCTGAAGATGCTCGATCAAAACCAACTGTCTTGGTGTTGTTGTTCGACATTGACTCGGTTCGAATGTTTCATCGACTTCTGGGGGAACTTCAATAGCTTAATACTACCGTTAATGCTGTCACTGTTGTAAACGTTTCTGTTGAGATCTGAATATCGTGTCTGAATGTTGTAGAAATCCAGAAAAACAACGTAGCAAAAACAAGCAATAATTCAAGTAAGTGTGTTTTTCATGTTCTGTACCTATTTCTCAGACATGGTCTCTCTGTCTCTGACAGTTCTCTGCTTCTATTTGTGTAGTAAGAAAGTCTATTTGTTTCACATAGAGAAATACATAAAGACTAATTTTTAAAAGCCACGCCTTTATGTCATTTATTTAGTGGGTGGCTCTCTGCTGAAGAGTCATACTTCAATGTCTGAAACAGAACGTTAGCAGGGGCCTGGATTCTGTCGCAAGGCCAACTGGGCAATAGGTGATTAAACTGAGGATGTGTGTAAGATAACTGTTTAGTTTATTAATACGTATATCCAATATATCCAACATAACTATATATCCACAAAGAAGCAATTGTTGTAAATATAAGAGCAAAATGACGAAACAGTAAAAATTATTCAGATAATAAAAATTATACTGTATATGAATTAAAAATTGCATACACAAATTAGAAGATATGTAGAACTGGGTAATTTAACGAAAGAAAACCCTGATGCATAGATATAATGTGCATAAAATACAGGCTACTTGCGAGACCTGAAATAACAGACATTCGCATAAGGAATTTTATTTTATACATCAAAATGAAAGAAAGAAATATTAGCAGGGATGTAAACACTAAGTTAGTTGGGAGCTGCGATTGATATAAGGTTTACCAGCTGCTGGGAGGAAAGACCATTTAATGAACATTCCTTCTCATCTAACCCTGCACAAGGACAAACAACAGTGGAACTTTGGAATACACGGCTTTCCCAATCAGAACGACCTAAAACTTAACGTGTTGGAAGCACCTGAGTCACGGCCGTGACACAAAGAGCTCTACTCAGATGGTGGAAACTGTGCAGCAGCTGTGAGGTGAGGCATGCAAAAGAAAAAAAAAACTCACATCATTGGGTCGGGAATGGGGAATTTTTCTCCACAATGTCCCTCACTGTTACATGTGACGATGTGTGCACACCTCCTAAATGTGATACCGTAGATCAGGTTAACCGTGCGTTGAGCCCAGACTGCTTTAAATGTGGGTTCTAGAAACAGTTCCTCGGGAAAGCATCCATGCCCCAGTGAACATTTTCAGATTTTGTCATCCCACAACCCCAAAGTACAATTTTTTATTTAGATTTTATGTAATAACCCATCACTAAGTTGCTCGTAGTTTAGTTTTCATGTGGGGGTAAGATTAGAAATTGTCTGTCATCATCTCCATTTAATGTGATACCACACCAAATGGCATCAGAAGTTCTATTAATAAATCTGTCCTAAAGAGACAAAAAGTCATGTTTGCTTCTAACCACAACAAATGCGGGGGACTCACAAAACATGTGGAGGAAAAAAGGTGCTTTATTCAGATGGAGCAAAACAGTTACCAACCGGACTACAATGCTAGAGAGTGGGTGTGGTGACAAACTATCAACTCTCACTCTGATAAAGGCCTAACGTGACATCGAACTGTGGGGGACACTTTAGTCCAGCATACACATGGACAATAGTGGGAGAATAAAAATCCAGAGAAAACAGCCAGATCTACAATAGAACCATAATTATGTGTTAGAATGGCCTAGTCAAAGTCTAACAACTACCTTTTACCTAACTGTAACTGTTTTGTTTTTTTACCCCAAAAAATAAATGGATATTAAAAGATGCTCTACATCAAATCTTAACATTACATTAACTTGTTTTTATAGTAGAATAAGCAAAACTAAATTTAATTGCAAGATCTAGAAAACAGTCAAATATTTCTAAATATCGTTCACTCGGGATGAAATACTAGTTTTACTTTGCCTGTCAAATAATTTTACCCATTTCAACAACTGAATCACACAGAGATGTTTTCGCCAAAGCAACAAAGTGCCCACGGTTTTCTTTTGTTGCATGTTTTTCTTCCTCTGTGAAACCTGACCTCCACCTTTTATACACCTAATGGTAACAGGCTGCTCTGCTGTACGGCTGGGTCGGGTGGTGGCGGGGGGGGGCACGACACACACAAACAGGTCATCTGCATCACTCTCGCCACGTTAGGGGATTCAGAACAATGCACGCGTAGTTTAGTTACACATTGTTGCACTAAACTGAGATGCTGGCTCGCTTTATGGTGGGCTCCACCCAACCCCAGGAGGGGAAAGTGAAGCTTGATACTGACGTGTCCGTAGAAACAACCAAGACTGACGACTGCGAGTCTTGTGCACAAAATACCTTCATATGGAGTACTTAAAAAGAATGACTTAAAAAATGAGGCATGATGCATTTTTTTTCTCATAACACACCCGACACCCTTTGAACAAGAACTTCACATAGTTAATTTTCAACTCCATACATAAAAGTGTTGTGCAAAGATAAGCAGATTTATTGCTCTGCTTTCACACTTTTTTCAGGTGAAAAAAAAATTGATTCAATAAATGCACTTATCATGAAGGGGAAGTAAAAAAGAGAACATGGAAGGTAAAGTTGAAAAGACTATCTACAAAGTAATTTGTGCTTTAACTATTGGTGCCCCCGGAGCTCTGCTCGGCATCTTTGTGTGAGCTGCAAACACGACACTCTCCAGAGGCCACATTTGGTATAAACGCCGTGAGCGACTCGCAGGTTTAGGGCCCCGGCACACCTAGGGCCAGGCAGAAGGACCTGAAAAACCAGCTGCCTGAGATGGTTCCTCTCACAGGAGCAGAGCAGACGTGGAATCTCCTCCTCGTTTACCCTCCTCCCTCACTTAATAATCACTGAAACCACATGCCGACACACCTCTGCATGGTTTTAAACTCTCACCCTGTCTGACTCTTAGGTCTCCTAGTCTTATTACAGCTAGACTTGTGTTTTGTGTTGGTTTATTCCTTTCTGCGAGGCTGCTTTGTGTCAGTTTTATTGAACATATCTGCTTTTAATCTGCCGGTCGCCCCCCCAGTGTTGGACTATGTCTCTCCTAGTCAGCTGACGGAGGGGATTCAACGCTGCTCAGCGCCCACCTGGAACGGGCTTGAGCTGAAACCAAAGAAGAGTCTGTTTGGTAGGTCACAAACGCTGCCTGTGTGGGAAGAGTTGGATTGTCCTGTCGTTAAGAGGATTCTGACATGTGTAGGCATTTATGAGTTTGCTGTGATTTTAGCTGAATGGAACAATGTCTCCGACAGATGAGTGATAAAGGATATGTCATCCAAATGACTTTCTGATTCAACTACTTCAGAAATGTAAATATCAGAACTAGGGAAGGATATATTTAAACCCCATTTCTGTAAAAAATCCCATCTTCTGCTGAATTTATCATGTCAGTATTGCGTTAGGAAAGATTCTTATTATAAAGGCAAAAAAAAAGGAGCTCAAAGTAACTAGCCTCTAAACTTAATAACTGTTTGGTAGAGCTTTGATTTAGCTAGAATTTTGCCACACCAGATGATCTTAAATTGTAGAAGCCCAAGTCATCTCTATTGGATTTAAGTCTGAACTTTGACTGGGCCGCCCCAAAACCCTAATTTTCTTGCTCCGATCCATTCCTAACAGGATATGGTGAGTGTCTCCTGCTGCAAAAACCCTCATGTGAGCTTAAGAACATAAATTAAAGATCTTGTGTTTTCTTTCAACATTTTCTGGTGAAACAGGCAGAACTCAAACCTCCAACAATAACTAGACGTCCTGAGGCAGGCGTTTTGGCTCAGATCTCTCTTGGAAGATTTTATAAAACCTTCTAAGTTACACTGCAACTCTTTCCAGACTAATATGAGGTAATTTATTAATCTTTTAATTTTGGAAAGGATATCCTTTAGCCTACTTTGTGCTGTCAGGCTGGTTATTTCCATGTAACTTTGAGAGAACAGGTCACAAGAAAAGTTGTCATTTAAAGTTACAGGTAATTCTTAAATTAGGGAGGAGGAATTAACTTTTTTTTCATATGTGAGGTTTTGTTTAATATCTTTTCTCCCTTTATTAAATTAAATATTCGTGTGAGCGCAACATTTTGCATTTACAGAGATTGTATTTGTCTGGAAATGACATTTGTTTGATGATCTAAGACACTGAATATAATAATTTTTAGTTTTCTTTTTAGTTAACATACAAAAAAATGTAAAACATGTATTTGGAGGGTGATTTCCAACAAATCTCCAAGTCTAAATTTATTTGTCTCCAGCTTTCAAACGGGATTCCTGGATGGATGATCAGCGGATAACTGCAAACACCATGAACGCAAATCTAGTCTGTTTGTTGTCCTCTCTAAATTTCACCAGTTATATTTTTCTTTTCCTATTGTTGTTTTACAGCCGTTTGGCCGTTTTAGTCGCCTTCAATGAATGCATCAATCAAACTATGGCTTCAGAAGCCCAGACTGCAATAAAAGCGCGTTTACTCTTGTAGTAATCCATTTGTCTTTTCATAACTGCACCACAAGCTTCTTTTAAGCTTTTTACGTAGGATTCTTGGGTCTTAACATGATGCGTCAAGAGCTATAATGCTTGTGAGCTTTACTCTTTCTATGAAATTAACAAGAGTTTAAACGTCGAGGTACGCTTTCCCTCGATCACTGATCTAATGCCGTGTCCCGGAATGAGAGTTTTCAATGACGTCATGCTGCTGACCCCTTGATGACTGATTCAGATCAATAAATGTCACAGCTAAATCTCTCATTTGTGCTACAGCTGGAGAACAAATGAAGTGGGAAGTCCACTTCTTTGGACTCAAATTTCATATCTGCCCTCCTGAGGCTGCTAATAGGCCCTCTGTTCTCCTCATTAACCTTCTCAAATATTGACACCGCGTGAAACCTCGTAAAGGTCATGTGCTGATTGTGTTTGTGTGCGCTGGAAACCGCAGCATTTACGGTGTCGGAACAAACTCTACTTCAGCTTCTCCTGTGAAAAGAAAAGAGGAAACTGAGGGTTCCTGTTCGGCCTCAGGTCCTCCGTCTGAAATATAGCAGCACATGATGTGTTTACCTATGGCTTAACATATGATGTTGAGTTCGTACCATTTGAGTATAACAGCAGTTTGTGGAAACAGTGAATACTGGGAAACGACCAGCAGATGGAAAAGTAAATTCAACACCAGTGCAATTAAACATGACTACTAAGAAATACATAAAAAATGCTAAAGGAAGAGAAAAGATGCTTATATAAAAAAAAAAATGAAACGCTGTTGTTCCAAGTGATACAACGGAGCAATAAAGTCTGCTGAGATAATGTTAGGTATTTGAAATTAGGATAAATAATGACACTTATGTCATGGCATCGAGTGGGTCCATATCGCTTTAACCGGCACTAAGCAACTTTGAAGAGGGTGGCAGGAACCCTGCCACACAAAACAGCTACAATTGTGCTGACTGCTTTACAGCATACGTCACTTCCCCACAATTAGATTAATGACCTCATCAATATTCATCCTTCACAAAGACACTGGAAACAGAAATGTACTTCAATTCCAACTCCAGGTAACCGGGAGATCAGGAGTATGCCACGCTGTGTGCTGGTGCTCATGGGAAATGCAGTCTTCCTTCAGGCAAAAACACTACCGCTTTTGTCAACTGGCTGCCATTGTCGACCAAAACTGAAACTTCTGTAGTGTTACTTTAAGAGTCCCTCTGAGACTGACTGCCACCTGATATTTTTTCTGCCACAGCATCAGCATCCACAGTGGTTTTTGAAGGTATTTAGATGATTTGAGTTATGACAACATTTAATTGCCCTCAACTTGACCCAGTATCTGAGGTGACGTCCTGCTAATGAGGAAGAACTTGTATAGTGCTTCCTCATTAGGATAGTGTTTTTAAACTGGTTCCAGGCCAGGGTGTCAGTATTATGTGGAAGTTCTGGACAGTTCAAAGAAATAATTTGCAGGCTGGGAATGCAGAACAACACAAAACCCTTCATTTGAGTTGATAGTTGCCCTGTATACCAGAAAGGCATTGTTTAGATGAGATTTTGTGGGTGACAAAAGACCGGTTTCGATAGACTAACATTAAGACAGGGAGCGGCACAGCAGTGAGCTACATGTGACTAGTGTAAAGTAGGCGTTTCCTCTTCAAGGAATCTGCTGCGTCTCGCTCAAAATCATCTATTCAGTGTTTGGCGCTAAAACACCCGAGTGGATGCATTTTGTCGTCCCGCTTCATACTTACCTGGTTTTCGCTTTGTTTTTACACCACATGCATTGTTGTTAGAAGCTGCTCATCTACTCTGACGCGCAAAGGTATTATATCTTATCACGTTACAGCAGCATTGTAGCACTATATGTAATCAAATACTCCTAAATGAAAGGCTGAGCAACTCCCTGAAGCCCCCCAAAGGTTTTCTAGTTCTGTCATCTTCAGAAATCCCCCGGTCACTCTGCAGCTGCTCACTAGTTGCGTAGCGAGAGCTCGTATTCAGCTTCATGCCATAGTGTGGGAACAGATATCTTATATTGAATGTGAGCAAAACAAAGGACATGGTTGTAGACTTCAGGAGAAACTGCATCGTGACAAACTCAATTTCCATCGCGGGGGAAGAAGCGGAGGTGGTTGGAGGCGTGTAAATTCTTTGATGTCCACCTAGATAACAGACTGGACTGACGTCGCCAAAGCTGGGCTGCATACAAGCTGTGTTGTTGTGGAGGGAGCGGCACCTTCTGCCATCATCTGTTAGGGAAGCGGCATCAAAGCTAGTGAGCTACGAAAGAAATTAGAACTAACACCAACACACTTTTGACTAATTCTAAATCTCTCTAAGAATCCAAAAATCTGCATGTCAGATTAACTGATGTCTTTAAATATTCGGTGTGCATCATCATTGTTTGGCCCGTGTTATTGACTGGCAACCCTCTCTTCTATTAAAGAGTGAAGATAGGAGGTGAGGGATGTCTATATAAACAAAGGAAACACTCTGACTGCTGACATAAAACAAGAACGGAGAGAAAACAACAATTGACGATGAATGCAGATGTAGTTCTTTTAGCCGATCTCCAAAATTGACCCGCCGATGTATCACTTCTCCAACAAACCTGAAAATAAAACCCGTAAATCCCTCATTAGCTCTGCAGGGGTCAGTGATTTAATTAAATTAATAACATTTATAATATTGGCCAGTTACCTAAAAAAGCAACCAGATACTACACGCCTGCATTTACAACTCTCTATTTTATGTAACTGCTCTGTTATTTTACTGTCACTGTTTTTGCAGCACCCGATTCTAATTTGACACAACTTGAAGGATCTTAGTCTGTCTTTGTGTGTGAAAAGCTGCAAGGTAGGTCAGTGAAAGTAGTTTTAATGCATAAAATGGCTTTTAACTAGAGCTGGGCAGCAGAAGAGAAGGATTTGACTCTCATAAAACAAGAAAGGTGTCATTAATATTTACTAAACATTATTGTTTCTTTTGAAAACTAAGATAAATAAAGTTTTATTTATGTCTAATTTTAAACTCTTGTACTTCTATAAGGGAAGAGTAACTACAACTATCTACCTATAGTTGCTTGGTAATATATTTTAAGAGTTTTAACGGCATACAAGTTCAGACAGGACACACATAACACCGTCAAATGTTCACATAAGCAAATATTATCAAATAAGAAAAGAAGAAAACAGGCATATATTGGACCTAATATAACCGTAGTAATATTTACCTATAGTATCACAATAGGAAGAGTTTCCAATATTGTATCATTGTTACACGTCTGTTGTAGATATTTTGCCCAGATTTTGCAGAAAAACAGGTAAAATGCTCATTTAATGCCTTTATACCTGAAATAACTTCCTTGGTTTTCTGATTGAAGAGGGGTCAGATACGTATTAGGAATTTTGTTGGACCTTTTATCATTAATTTTCATTTATACACAAAGAAATATTTGTATTATTTGTGACACAGCAAAAAGGTTTTTTTGAGGTCCACATTTTCGAATGTAGGTGTAATGTTCATTAAGCTCTAGCAAAAATCGTCTCCCGTCCCGCCTAATGTCAGTCACTAAAGCAGTTGTGTTGCCAACCTTTCCCGCCAACAGTCTGATCACTTAGCTAAAGCTGTCAGGTCTGTAAACAGTGAATGTGATAAATGCTATTATTAACCTTTGTGCCTAATAGTGTGTCGACACTTGAAGAGTCATTGATGCCGTATTTGCCATGAGGTAGGAAGCTGCATAGCGCCGTCAGTACGCACAGCCGTCCAAGGGTTATGCAATTATTGTTCCTAATGGGCCACATGGTACGAATTATGTCATATTTATTGATCTAGAATAAGAAATTGCTCACACTAACTCCTAAATGTTTTTCAAGGATATTTGATGGCAATCTTTGGGATAAATTTATCTACCTGCTAACTTTTAATAACTGGAGAAATACTGATTAATTTCCATTGTTTGATAGCATGCATGCCCCACTATTACTGCGCTAATGGAGAAAAACAGAGGGAAGTTAACTGAGCAGATCAGAAGGTTTATTTTCTGCTCGGTCTGCAACATAGGGTAAAGGTCAAATTTGTTGTGTTTGTTGTCCCTGCACCCCTTTTTTTACGGATTTCTGCAAAGCCATAAGCTTACCAACGTTTGGCTTTGATTGACATCTTTTGTGGTGAAACACGGTTATAGATGTTCTTCCGTGTTTAACTGGTTAACTAAACAAATGTTTATCTTAAAAAACCTCTTGCTATGTTCTGAGCTTTTGTTATTTATTGGAACATTTTATTTCAACATGAAGGTTAACTGTAAAGTTTAGTTTTTTTAAAGTTAGAACGTTGATCTGATTAAATTAAAATTGCTGATAGAAATAAATAAAATGTCCTACCGTAATCTTTTGAACATCTTCTGAATTAATTTTGCAGTTTACACGTTTATATAGCTCAAAATCTTTAGAGGTGTTGATTTTGAGGGCTTTGCATACATTCCAGTTAATTTGACTGCAATCCACAGGTGGATCAGATTGAGAGAGGAAAGACATCACCAGGCTGGTTTTATGTGCGTGTTCTCCGTTTCCATCTGCTGAGGTTCTCTTCTTTTTACTGCCAATGCAAATTCACCAAGCCTGTGCCATCCTGTTTCATGCAGTGCTGTGGTTCAGTCTCATTTGACACACTGCAGCCTCAATTCGGTTATCCCTGACATAAAATACTTAAAGCAAGACTTTATCTAAATAAGGATTCAGGGATATTAAAATTGTAGGTGGAAGCAAACCCACATGTCACTTTTCTGATAACATGGAAAACAATGAGGTATAATCTTGGAAATGATATGTTTTTTTATGCCTGAATTATGACACTAACACTAACTGGTGTAATGTTTGCATATATAGGAAGTTTCCATGAGTTGCTCTGTCTGAGCACCCATTGTCTCCCCAGTGTCGTTTACAGGGACAGCCCTGGCCCACGGCGGTGTGCAGCTCGTTTCCTGAACTGTATCAGGGATCCTTCAAAACAACAGAGAATCTCTGCGTGACGCATAACGTTAGATTAGATATGGATCCGAAAACAATGCTGGGGTCAAGGAAAATCGGGGCTTTGCGTTTGGCCTGCTTAAAAAAAAAAAAGGTCAAAGGTTGAATATGGAGTTTAGAAACAAATCAGGGATTGTTCTTTTTGGCTTTACAGTCCCAGACATCAAAATTCATTTTTCTGCTTCATGATTAGCTTTAATTTTGCACTCTCTTCTGCTTCTCTATGTCATCTTGGTGTATATAATAACTTCTGCAACACCTTTGCAGCTCGACAGTACTTTCAAAGCAGGGCTTTTTCGTTTTGTTCCTGATACTCTTCTTGAAGTGATCCTCAGAAAAAAAGACAGTTGTACCAAATTGATCTCAAAACACGATGTAATAAATGAGGGATCCCTCACAGCTCCATTGTAGGCCCTTCTTTTTTTTATTAGCCTTTTTATACCCTACTTCTGACTTGGCCTGTTGAGCCAGGTTCTCTGTCAAACAATGATGATGGTGCAAGAAACAATGTATGAGATGTCAATGACAACACACACCAATGAAACATTAATAGGAAGCAGCTTAACCATTTTTTAAATTTGTTGAACATTAAATTTAGAATTCAAAATGCAGCTATCTGATCTCTAACGAAAAATAACTAAAGTGCTACACACATAATTATTATCTTTCAAAAGATTTATAGCTTCTCTGTACGGTCTGATAGAAACCTCCATTAGTGATTATTGCAGTTTTAGTCATTTTAACAACACCAACACTAACGATTTAATCATTGTTGCCTGTTTAAGGGCTGAATTTACCCCAAAGATCTCTTTTTACCTCAAGATTTAGTCTACAAGAAAGAAAGAATCAGATTTACCTCGAATAATAAAGAGAAAATAATACTAAAGTTTTCATGGTAACAAACTTAAAGATCCAACACCGAATTAGACTCAATGAGGGTAAAAACACCAGAACATGCAAGAAATCAGGGTTTATTATTAGGAACCTAAATTTTAACTTCTAGTTTCACTGCATGCTTTTTAAGAAGGTTAGATTATTGGACTTTACCTTGACTACGTTAAAGTCCTGACCGACATTACGTTATAGGATCAAATCACACCAATCCTTAAATTACTGCACTGACGCTGCAACGTTTGGACTTGACACTCTTGAGAAAGTGAATACCTTCTATAGTTACTGTAAGAGATGAACCGTACGTCTTTAGAGGCCTGCTCAGTCAGAATTCCCAGTATCGGTATTAAAATAGTTGGAGGCAGCGTTTAGTTGCTTTCCTCCTGAGCTAAGAAACAAACACTCTGAAAACCTGAGCTGTGCAAAAACCAAGCCTGAATCACTGCTATTTACTGCTATTGGTTGAATATCAATGTTGTCCATTTCTATAATGTCTTAGCTGTTTTCTTTACATTTTATTATTGTAGATTTTAGAGCTTTATTTTTGTAACTTGTATATTCGATAGGTCTCTAAATGGCTGTCCTGCGTGTTTGCATCTTTCTTTAAAATCAAATCTAATGTTTGTGTTCATCTGAATGAAAACTAATAAAGAGATGCCAGTATTGCTTCAAAGCTGTATAGATAAAATAATATGCTTTTTTTTCCCTCTTGCAGTTATTTCCTGAAAATGAGTTCATCAGCTTCAACTGTGTCCACCACCACCACCACCACCACCGTTCCCCCAAACACAACCTCTGTGACTAAATCTAAAGAACAAATACTTATTCAGAGTAAGAAGCAACTTTACATTTAGTGTCTGTTTGAAGTTTTTTTCTTTGCTAATTTAAGTTGAAGTAAGAAAACTAAAAGCTTCCCCCATGTCTCATCAGCGACATCTTATTTCCTCATCGTGCATAAGGAAACATTTGGTTTGTTTATCTGTGAACGAGGCTGTTGCTATGTAGCAACACATCTGGAGGACGCCACAGGCAGAAGACAAACCTTGAGATAGAAGAGATGTTGGAAAGGACATTGCAGTGAAAAGGAGCCTTTCACCGGGTTCATGCCTCTGTCTGTCTCTGTGTTGTTCTCAGGCTCTGGTGCTATGATCGCTGTCATTGTCTTGGGCATCATCATCATTCTTGCTGTTGCTCTCATCATCCTGAAGACATACAACAGGTAAGACGACATTCCTGCATATTGAATTGGCCTGATTATACAGTGCTGTGCTGGATCTATTTTTATCCTCTTCGGGGAGAACTAGATGTTTTCAGGCCTTTCATCTGGCCCAGTGTGAAATAGTTGATTCTTACTTGTCGTATATCTGAAATACTTGTATTTTTATCAGAAATTAATTTAAATTATATTCGCCTAAAATACCAGCAACATTCATCCATGGTGTCCTGGAGTACCTTCCGAAAAGCATCAATACCTCTTGAACTTTTTGACATTAAAACCAAACATCTGTCTCACTCCCGCTCGCTCTGCTAAAAATCCAGTTGTGAATGTAGCTGCAATTTTCTTCATTAAGTTGAGACTAGAGGCTAAGATTTTTATTAATTATTTTCTAAAAAACAGCTCAAGCCTGGTCAGTTTTGATAGAGAGCATGTCATAATTGGCCGGTCCTGCCACAGATTATCAATTGGAATTAGAATTTAACTTTAACTAGGACATTGAAAAGGCTTTAATCTAAACTATTCCATTGTAGCTCTTCCTACTTACCACTTGTTTTTATCTCCATACATCCTTGCCCCTCAGCTCTTCCTACTTCCTTTCACTGTTTCAAATGCTTCAACATGGTCGATTCCAATATTCAGAAAAAAATCTGTCATGCGCTCTGGGCGTCAATACTACCAAAATGACTACAGTTAACCCCAAAATCTGCCCATTTGCAGAGTTTTTAAAAAAATGCATCTTAATAAGCTGAAATACTTTGTGCAATGATACTTGACATGTGAATGTATTCATTTTCCTTGCTGCTGATTGGCTGTAACCTCAAGAGCACACATAGGGAACTGTGGATGTTAACTTCATAGTAAGCAAGTATGTTGCCAATGTGTGAATTGATGTATAGTAAGGTATTTAATTATAAGCATTTTAGAGGGTTTTAGCTCATTTCATGTCATTTTCAGTGGTAGCAACGGTCCACTGTGCATAGATTTACTCCATAAATTTTTACTCCATTAATAAACTCGTGATTTGTGAAGATTTGGGGACGCTGGACTTGTTCAATCTTCTTCACACACATTTGGACTCTACTTTCTAATTAGGTAAAGGATGTTGGTTCTACTGGATGTTTTTAGGCGGTATCAGACCAAAGGTGGATGAATTCAAATGTTTAACACATTTCTCCAGTTTTCTTTGTCAAAAACTTTTGAAATGCAACAGCATTTTCCCTCCACCTCACAATTATGCCGTTCAATTAAGTACTTTCAGTAGGTTTATGGGTGATAGACACACTTACCATGCTTTTTACAAACACTTCTTTCCTTCTTTGACATCATTGGGTGCAAGTAAAATAAAATGCCTGCTTGGTTAAGAAAAAAATGTTTAAAGCTGTATCCCCCTCTGGTCGGCCAGGCGGACACATGCATCCAGAATCCTGGGCTCCAAGCCACGTCCAAAGACATCCCAGTCGACCGTCAATGGCAGCAGCCTGCCTCTGAACAGCATGGGGGTCAGCTCTGTGTCGGGCAGCATCATCCATTCAAACCCTGCATTGGAGAATGGCTTCCAGCCGCCCAGCGGCGTGGAGGGAAATCCCTTGGATAGGTTCAGCAGCACCAGCGACTACAGCGAATCTGTGGTCACCATACATGACGCGCCCTCTGCATTCAACACATAACACTGAGGCTGCTGCTCAGGCTGAAAGCAGCCACTGACTGATGTTTTATCTTCGAGCCTGAGCACACGCTGTTGCTGACTGAATCCTGTGGGGATCTCCGCGTCCCCTCTCTGTCAGTCTGGACCTGGACTGAGCATCCGCATGCGACTGCTCGGATTACAAGACGTCCAAAAATGTGCTGTAGGAACACGACATCGCGTTCAGGCCCCATGGATCATGAAGGATACTCCATGAAGGCAGTCTCATGAAGGAATGCTTTTTCTGGCCGATGTCGGTGTTTTCGTAGAAAACATGATGTCCTCGAGCAATTCAGTCAAGTATTAGTCTAGTGGAATGGTTCTCAAAGCCTTTTTGTCTCCAAAAGTCCTTGATCGTTTCAACTGTCAGTAGGTTTGCTCACCTGTTAGGAAGCAGACATCATAATCACATGAAAAGCAGTCAATAATTAGGTGTAAAGTTTAGAGATGTCAAAAAAAAAAAAAAAAAAAAA
>JAVLVB010000569.1:2827407-2891309 GCA_032876305.1 Orestias chungarensis | reverse complement strand
CCAATGCTAAGGAAGTAGCCTAGCTTGGCAAGGTAACAGCCAATGCTAAAGAAGTAGCCTAGCTTGTCTTGGTGTATCTTGTCCAAATGCAACAAATACCGTAAAAAAATAAAAATATAAAACGAAGTCCTGCTTTTTTCTGTTTTTGAGTAACTACGTTGCTTTGAGCCGCTTTATTTGTTTAAATTGTTCAAAATTGTCAACATTTGAACTGAATTTCTTTGTCGTCATTTCCGGGTTCTGATTAAAATAACAGAATTATTTTACATTAAATACCTGTTGTTGTTGTTGTTGTTTTAATAAAAAAAAGTTGGTTTTTAAATCATTTGCTTATTTTCTAAAATCAAGTTTGTGATTTTTTTTTTTTTAAATCCACCAAAATTTTGATGTTTAATTTTCATTCAGCTTTAAAACTCAGACCTTAGCAGAATTTATCCGCACTCATAACAAATGTAATAAAAATATAGATCGTACTGGTGTAGAATAGAACACATTTGAGCAAATAGGCACACATAAATGGAATAATCAATAATCGGTTTATTTATATAGCACAGGTTACAACACACCTCACAAGAAAAGTTATATGTTTAGTATGTTGCAAAAATTTGAAATATTTTCCATTTCTAGCTAGATTTTTAATTACATTCAGCTGAAAGATGTCAATCTGATGCTGATTTTATTTTTAGCTCCAGTGTCATTGAACTCTTGTATTTTTGCAAAGAATCAGCAGCAGTTTGGTAAAAGTGAACCATAACTGTGAGTTTTTTTTTGAATCATTATTATTTTTAAAGTGGAAGTACTGAGTCTGGTGCTGGTGTCGCTGCTGTGGGGCTGCACAAACCCTTTCCTGAAAAAAGGTTCTGAGGGGATAGAAAACGTAACGGAAAACGACAGAGTCTCTCAGCTGCTCGCTGAAATCAAGTTTCTGCTTCTAAAAGTGAAGGTATGTTGGAATAAATCCTGTGCAAATGCACTCTTTGCTCTACTTCTTTGCTTAACCAAACCTTTTGATTGTTGTTCCTTCTAGTATTTGGTCCCATTTCTTCTAAACCAGAGTGGTTCTCTGGTTTACTTTTACACCCTTTCGACCACTGGTAAGAAAACAACACTTTATAAGTGAAGTGACTGATTCTAGCTTCTCAAATACTAAACAAATATAGCACAATAACTAACAGTATCGTCATTGGAAATTTATTTATCTTTGTATTAATACATCACACAGAGAGATTTTGTTCAAACATGCATTTTTGTTAACATTTATCATCTTACAGGTAATTAAAATTCCAAACTTAAATATTACTAGAACGCCAGTAAAAACAAAAAGCTGTTCTTTCAGGATATGGCATTCACTGTCGGGGGGGGAAGGAAGAAGACTGTTGGTTTGTGTCTCACTGTCCACAAGGAGAATGAGACACGAAGCATAATGACGGAAAGTTTAGTGGATGAAAAAAGGTGCAAAAGGCATCAGTGTAAACAAAGAACAAAAGATAATAGTTAAACAAAACGTTTTAAAGCGTGGATGGGTCAGAGCTTCCAGAACCAGCAAACACTACTCATTACCAAAATAAATGATTTTTAACTTTTATGCCATCTAATCCATTCAGAGGCAGCTGTAGGTTTCTCTATTGGAATAACTTTCTCACCACTACTGACAAAGTTTGGACATGTTGATGGTCCAGAGCCAGCTTAAGGAAAAAGCAAACTAAGCAGCCGCTCAGAGGCTGTAGACCAGGGGTCTCCAACCCTGGTCCTCAAGAGCCATTCCCATGCAGGCAACCCTGCCGTAGACCCTCATTGGCCCACAAATTTTAATTTTACTCATTAAGAATGCAATAACTAAGACATCTAAGTTTAAGATTTCATTACTCATATATAGAAAAAAAACTTGAATTGTTGACCATTTAAATTTAGGGTCTGCAGGAATCGCAGTTTTTCTTTGTAATCTTGTTGTTTCTCTCCCATCCAGACTTATCTCTTGCCGTTCCTGTGGCGAACTCCCTCACTTTCCTTTGCACTCTGTTAACTGGCAAGTTACTTGGGGAGGAGTTTGGAGGCAAACGTGAGTCATGCTCTGCGCCATCCTGCCTCATCTGGTCAAAACATGTATTTTTCACTGATGTCTGTCTTTACTTTTCAGTAAAAATGTTGTTTTCTCCACCGATTTCTGCAGGAGCCGTTGTGGGAATGTTCCTCACAATGACCGGCATCACTCTGTGTATCATAAGCTCTATTGATAACAAAGATACCGACGGACAGAATGCCAGCCTGCCACAGATGTGATGGGGGATGAAGAGTAAAGGAAATTCTCCTGAAGTGTCAATAAAAAAAGACAAAGCTGCATCATTAGCAGGACGGGACGGCTCACATTTAAGCAGAAACTATTTTGGAGGCATAATTGCTCTCAGGTTTTCTCTTGTTGGACTTCAAACAAAAGCTGCAATAGGAGGAAGATGCTGAGGAGGAGCTGGGTTCAACCAGGGTTCACGCCGGAGCTGGACTAGATTTATGGAGCTCACACAGAAAATGGTCGTTGTTAGCTTTTACTTCTGTGGGAGAGGAATGTCCACACGAGTAGAGACGACATCACGTCCTGCGTCAACTAAATTATTTACCTCGATTTCCTCTTTTCCAAAGTTTTCCGCTTAGATATAAAATCAGGTGAAACAAATGTAAAGAACCCTTTAATTAAACTTTAACGAGACGTGAAAACCTTTGGTTGAGGGTAAATGTTTATTCCCAGTCCTTGAAATTTTTTCCTTCTCTGGATTTCCTGTTTGTTTTTCTTTGTCTGAAATAAATAGGTAAAATAATTTTCTGTCCATACTAGGTTTGTTTCTGTTAGCAACTGTTTTTAATAATTATTCCATTTTCAACTTAAGTTTTAAACAGCTTTATAAATCTCATTTTAACTCTGTATTAATTTTGATAATATATGAGACCGATACACTATAATATATAAATAAGAAGCTGTTATTCGATTGTGGTGATTCTGTAGGGAGAGCTCAAAAGTAAAGCACAGAGACAAATTTATGACAGCAATTCACAGATTTCAGACCCTGCACGGATAACTTTGTCACTTTCAATTTATTTGATGATTTTATTTGAAAGCACACTGAACTTAAATGCTGCTTTACAAGTAAACTTGACTTTGAGGTATAAGAGACAAAAACCGTTAAACAATTCCCAATTCAACACAACTGATTCAAACAAGATAAAAAATCAAATCAATTTCAGACAGATTTTCTATTTTTGGTAAATTTTAGTTTTTTGTTTTTTAAAAAGGCTTTTTAATTAAACTTAACTATAGGTTACTAATTTAACCCAGACCTGGTAAGGATAAGCTTGGGCGTAGACGACGGATGGATGTTTTTTTTCTAATTGACCCCCATTCAAAGCGTTGTTTTTTTATTAAACTATTATTGCGATTTAACATGTATTTATATATTTTTTCTCCCAATCCATGCAAATATGCTGTTTTTTTTGTTTTACACTTGGTGAAACATCATTTTTCATGTATTACCAATTATACAGTGCCTTGCATAAGTATTTGGCCCCCTTGTACTTTTCAACCATTTGCCAAATTTTAGGCTTCAAACTAAGTTATAAAATTGAATTTTTTTTAAATGAAAAATCAACAAGTGCGACAGAATCATGAAGTGGAATGAAATTTAATGGATACTTCAAACTTTTTTTACAAATAAAAAACTCAAAAGTGGAATGTGCAATATTATTTGGCCCCCTTGCGTTAATACTTTGTAGCGCCACCTTTTGCTGCAATTACAGCTGCAAGTCTCTTGGGGTGTGTCCCTGTCAGTTTTGCACATCGAGAGACGGACATTTTTGCCCATTCTTTCTTGCAAAACCGCTGGAGCTCAGTGAGGTTGGATGGAGAGGGTTTATCAATAGCAGTCTTCAGCTCTTTCCACAGCTTCTGAATTGGATTCAGGTCTGGACTTTGACTAGGCCATTCCAACACCTGGATAGGTTAATTTGTGAACCATTTCGTTGCAGATTTGGCTTTATGTTTTGGATCATTGTCTTGTTGGAAGATCAATCACCGTCTCAGGTCTCTTGCAGACTACAACAGGTTTCCTTCCAGAATGGTCCTGTATTTTGCCCCATCCATTTTTCCATCAATTTTGACCATCTTCCCTGATGAGCTGTGTTGCTTTTACGGCAAACATATCGTTTTGCATTGTGGCCAAACAGTTCGATTTCATCAGACCAGAGCTCAGTCTTCCACATGTTTGGCGTGTCTCCCAGGTGGCTTGTGGCAAACTTTAAACAAGACTTTTTATGGATTTCTTTGAGAAATGGCTTTCTTTTTGCTCTTGCATAAAGGGTAGATTTTTGCAGTGTACAACTGATAGTTGTCCTATGATCATGGGCCTCTTGGCTGCATCTCCGATCAGTCTCCTTGTTCGAGATGAAAGTTTAGAGGGACTGCCGGGTTGATTTGCAGACGTCCGATACTCCTTCCATTTCAATATGATCGCTTGCACAGAGCTCCTTGGGATGTTTAAAGCTTGGGAAATCTTTTCGTATTCAAATCCGGCTTTGAACCTCTCCACCACTCGGACCTGCATGGTGTGTTCCTTGGTCTTTATGATGCTCTCTGCGCTTTAAACTGAACCCTGAGACAATCACAGAGCAGGTGCATTTATACGGAGACTTGATTACACAGAGGTGGATTTTAATTATCACCATCAGTCATTAAGGTCAACATTGGATCCATCAGAGATCGTCCCTGAACTTCTGGAGTGAGTTTGCTGCACTGAATGTAGAGGGGCCGAATAATCTTGTACGCCCCACTTTTCAGTGTTTTA
Source organism: Orestias chungarensis (assembly GCA_032876305.1). NCBI lineage: Eukaryota > Metazoa > Chordata > Actinopteri > Cyprinodontiformes > Cyprinodontidae > Orestias > Orestias chungarensis. Next base: position 2,886,483 of record JAVLVB010000569.1, on the reverse strand, counting down.
TTTCTAAAAAAAAGTTTTAAATATCCAATAAATTTCTTTCCACTTCACGATAATGTCACACTTGTTGATTTTGTTGAATTTTCCACAAAAAATTACAATTTCATATTGTTTCGTTTGAAGCCTGAAATGTAACAAATGGTTGAAAAGCTCAAGGGGGCCGAATACAATTGCAAGGCACCGTAGATGCACTGAAAATAATATGACTTATGTAACTTTAGATTAAAACAAATTAAAAATATATCCGAAACAACGCTGCTACGAATTTCTAAAACTTCCTGCAAAAACATAAAACTGGAAAAAGAAGAAAACTTTATATATATACATATTAAAAAAACTTTAATACCTAAAACTGGTATGTTATAGGTGAAAAAATTCTCTACAATTGTATATTGATAAAAATAAAAAAAGTTCACGTTTAATATTCATCTGCCTGGATTGTGCATGTTCTCCTTGTTCATTCATGGGTTCTCTCCCGGTACTCTAGCATCCTTCCAGAGTTAAAAAACAATTGTTTGGTTGATTTTCTGCCTCTGTGTTAACCTGGGAAGAACTGGTGATCCCATCTCTTGCCCTTTGGTAGATAAGAGATCCACAACAGTAGACTATGTGATCCCACAAGGATAGGGGGTAAAGACAAAGGATGGATGATCTTTAGTTCGGAATATTAATTATTTTATTAATTATTAATTATCTTTTTTTTTGTCTGTAAGTGATTCACTGTGTGGCTTTATCAATTACCTAAACTGGCCTTTTAGGATATACTGTAATGGAGAAGTGACAAAAATAGAGGTGGACACAACTGGAATATTTTCTGTTATCATTTTAAAAATGTGGTTTCTTACACCTACACAATGTCAACGTCTTGCTCCTGTCAAACAGAACACAGTTTAAATAACACCTGCATGTTGCAATAAACATCATCAGCAGCAGATTTATCATATCTGAGGATTGAGTTGCTGGAGATTTATTTTACATTTATGTCCTATTATATTAAGACGAATTTTATTTGTCTTAATATCAAAGATTCAAAACTACGACTTATTTAGCTGGATGGTCACCAACGCTATTCTGAATCCCCTGGTTCTGTCCTGATCCAACTGAGACGTTGTGCAGGCTCTCCTGTCACAAGAATAAAAAATCACATCTATAAAAAAAAAAGCACATTTACGGAGGATTTTCCAAATGTGGAGTTGATAAACTTGCCTGCTCTTCCCTGAGGTTTCCCTCTGACTGGGACGATGATGACTTTGAAGCCATCGGCTTCAGTTTCGGCTCAGCCACCTTTTAAAACACAGAAACATCGAGCGTCACGATCAGTTTCCTGTCCATGGTGTTTCAGAGATATGCATTAATTTAAGAGTCATGATGCTGGATGTGTGGGTGTATATACCAGGTTCTGAACGGCTGACTTCTGCTTCTCTTTAGATGCTTTCACCTTTCATTAAGAAAAAATGATTTGTACTTAAAAAAAACAGAAAAAAACACATTGACACGGTTGAATAGGAGATTTCTGGAAATATTAACACCCACTTACTCTACCTGCTTTCCACTGGCTTCGTGCTGATGGTTGCTGTCCTGCTCGCTGTTGTTTGGACGTCTCTTAATGGAAATAGGTTTGATTATTAGGAAAACATACACGCATGGTTGTAATAACAGCAAGTAAATGATGCCATGAGGCCTTGATATAAAGAGGGAACAGGGTATGAGCCTACTATTGGCTAAAGCATGATATGTTCCAACTGGAAGATAACATAAAACATAAAAAGACGATCTGTTTAGGATCGGTCAAATCACTGCTCCAGGTGAAAAACGTATGCAGCGCAATAAAACTTCTTACATTACAGAAGTTTGACAAAACAATTCCACACTGAATGCTGTAATCAAAGCTAAAAGCGATCTAACGAAACGTTAACTAACTGTTAACTAACCTGGAATCACATTACACTAAAGGTTATTTCCCGTATTTATTTACATACAAAGCTGCCCACCTGCTGGGTTTTCTGCACATGATCCTCTGTGTTGCTTAATTCTTCATCTTCAACAATTTCTGCAGTTCTCTTTGGGAAGGAATGAATATCAGATTAAGATTTTATCCAAACTTTCAGCGTTTTAGGTCGCAGAAGCGCAGATTTTAGTTTCAGATATAATTCTCACATTTTGCTCTTATGTTATGAAACAGGAGGGATTGCAGAGTGTCTGCAGCTAACCTGATCAACAGGAAGCTCTGTAGCCGTATCCTCATCCTCCTGCACCTCCTCTGCTCCTTGGACCTCCTCTCTATTAGTCCTTTCTTTGCCCTTGAATATGCTCGGCTTACCTGTCAAACATATATACAATTAAAATTGAACATTGAAGGTTTTCTAATAAGTTCTGAACTTTTTTTTTTTTTTTTACTTTACAACCTCAAACTTCAAAACATTTCAATTTCAAATTGTATGTGATAGCTGTGTTCAAATATAAGGAAGGAAGGTTTTTTTTTTTATGAATAAAATCTGAAAAGTGCAGCTTAGGTTTAAATACAGTTCTTTAAATCTACTTTTAGCTACAATTAGAAGTGGTGTGATGTATTTCCTGTTTAGTTCGCACATCTAGGTATTTATCTGTCTCATTCACATTAGATTGAGAGTGCCTGACTCCTTTGACTTTGCTAGCTAAGCCATCAATATGCTTTAATCTGAACCATTTCCTTGTAGATTTGTCAGGAATTGTCCAACTAAGGTCCTTAAGATCTTGCTCCATCAGAAGCATGTCATCAGGTTCTGCTGAAAAACAGCTACAGACTTTTTTCATTTGAATTAGGTCTGTTAAAGCAGAACATCAGGCCTTAGGGGCCAACTTTGAACACAGTTGGCTTCGTCTGCATGTTTTAAGGTTGTTTGCCTTCGGGACGGTGAACTTTTGTCCCAGTTTCAAGTGTTTTGCAGCCTCAAATAGGTTTACTACAAGGCTCATCCAGTTTTTATCTCTGCACATCTCCCTTTAAATCAACTATCACCTTCAGGGATGCATGATGGCTAAAACGTTACACTTCTTTATCTTTCACATAAAAGCCTAATACAAAACACAAAACATGTAATTGTAATGCTGAAAATGGAAAATCTTCATACGGCCTGTCACTACTTTTGAAGGTCAGTGGGTCAGATTAATAGGAGTCCTAACCAGATCCATCCGTGAGCGGCGGCCTGGTTCGAAGTCGGTTCTTGCGAACTTTGAGCGGTCGGACGAAGAATTCGGAGGCTTCGTCGGGTCTTTCCCTCCTGCTGAGCAGCTGTGAGGTCCGAGGATCGGCAGCTTCATCTCCCGTTGACTTCACCCTCCGGCCATCTGACTGAAAGTCATGGCTTACAGGTGAACACATATTTGATTACAAAGTAGGGAATCAAACACATTTTCCACAGTGCTGCCGCCATCCTTAGTTTAAAGGATGCAAAGAGTTTAGCAGGCGGGACGAGTGTTAAAAAGAGGAAAAATCACTTCATTTTACCTCTGGAGAATTGAAAAGAGCTGAGTCGCTGAATCGGTCCTCAGGACAACTTCCTGCTTTCCTGTTCTAGGAGAAAAAAAAACGTATTTTTTTCCTTTGTAACGATTAGAATTGACCTGCTTCAAATAATGGGAAACAGTTAAACTGTGTCAAGTCTCCTCAAACGTCTAAAGGGATTGTTCTTTACCTGGGGTTTCCTCAGCTGTCTTCTCTTATCAGGATGAACCCTATCAAAAACAGAAACTAGATCATTATTGTTTGGTAATTTTCCAGTAATTTGTGCTGGAATGAAACAAACACTGATGTACATAAAAAAAAAACATACACAAAAGCACCTTGAATTACCTTTCAGTAGGTTTTGAAATCAGCAACTCCAAATATGGAAGTTTCTTGAATCTTTCGGTTCCCACGGCGACAAAGCAGCGGCCTGTCTGCAGCTCCCCGGCCGAGGAGACGGAGACTCCGTCCAGAGAGCACAGCCTGAAAACAAATGTCCGATTGATCCAGAACCTTTTGCTTGTACTCAAATGAGGACTGTGAGGAAAAGCTCTGTCTGACCTTCGCACCGCTCCAGTCCGTAAGCTGACCTTCTCAGTGATCAGACTCAGGATCTGACCCAGGTCCTGCATCAAGCTCCGAGGGATGATGAACCGGAAAGGTGGACACAGAAGATCTCCGTTGCGGAATATGCTGAACGGGAACGTTAAAGGAGAGGAAAGGATTCAAAAGCGTCTCTGATGGATAAAGATTATACTGTGGTAACTTGATAAGATATTAAACGGAATTCATTTCAAAATAAGAGTTAAATTCTAAACGTATTTTAACAGATGGTGCATCTGCCTTTCTGTTCTGGCTTTTAAACCTGGTCAAAACAGAACAACATCCTGAGCTTCAAAAATCTAAATGAATGAGTTCAGAAACACGCAGCTGCAGTGTAGGGATGTGCAGGGACTTATTGGTAAATAGATGATGCAGGAGCAAAAGTTTAGGCACTCTGGTTGTTGTTTCTGAAAAGGAAATTATATAATACCATGATATAAAGCTAAAAAAACATAACTTTGGTTAATATCCCGTCTAGCTTTTCCAGTCTACGTGTTTCTATTTTGTTGTAGAATTTAATAGTTGTACTGATCGAATAATAATTGATACCAAACAGGACAAAAATTTGACTCGAATAGTAAAACTGTTGCGTTGTTTATAACATTTTTAGTTTAAGAGCATATACCTTCGTTTCAAAAAATGTAATGCTAAAAAAACTATACAAACCCCCCCCCCAAAAAAACTGATCTATTGTATCAGGTTTATTTGCTGGATACACGAATTTGTAACATGCTGTGACAAAGAAATGTGGTCGTACAGTTCTGACTGAACAAAGGAACACAGCTTATTTAAGATTTCATTTGTTTTAAAAACCAAGCATGTTTTTCTTTACCACATCCATGTTATCCACTACTTTTTATCCAAAATGTAATATTTTAAATGTTGCGCTTTTAAAAAAACTAAATAGGAAAAAGTTCTGGTAGTACAAAGACGCTTGTTAAACTCACTGTATGATGCAAGGAAGGGGAATAAACTTTCTCCACTTGGCTGAAATGTTCGGCCTCTGGATGACTTTTGCCTGGAGGGGTCAGTTAGAAAAATGAAATGCAGAGAGTCACAGTCTCGTAGTCCGATCTTTTTTTCCGGAGCCAAATTTAAGCGCCACTCATCCCATTTACGCCGCGGCCGTTCTCCAGATCCATATCCGTCCCAGCAAACTCACTTCCAACGAGCGTATAATGACTATTTCAAAATTCTGCTCATGTTAGCTCAAGTGCGGCAGCCATGGAAACCAACCTCGCTCTGAGAGACCTCAGATGGCATATTTACTTACCGTGTCTGATTTGAAGTATCCTCTCAAGGCTTCTCAACAAGAGGTTTCACACAAATGCAATCAGAACCCAATATGCGACTGTCGTTTCAAAAATATATATACATATGTTCTATCCTCTGTGAGGTAGCACTCGCTTTATTAATTATACATCCAATCTGGGAATCACACCAAGCTGTGAGTTTCAGGCATGCCAGGACTTGCACACAGGATTCTTCAAGGGATTAAATGGACACACACGGACACAGACACACACACATTTATTGCACCGCTCCACGGTAACCACAACATTGGCATGTAAGACTTTAAATCCCAACGACTCTGGCTAGAAAATTTCTAATGAAACAGTTACACATTTATTCATGAATGTTATAGAGATTTACAAAAAACACTAAAGGTAAAACCCTAAAAATACTTTATTTATCCCAAAGGGAAATTAAACATACTAACTACTTCTATTATATTCACACAAAGCATTAGTATTGAACGCATGTAATAAAAAAGCTGTTTTAAATCGTAACAAGCCAAGAAGCAATCATGCATCCTAAAAAATCTAAGATGGTTTTGTCCCAATTGATATCCTGTACAAAAGATTTCTCATCGCCAAGATAATGTACAAGTGGCGTGCTATCAGAGAAATGTCTTCTCACTGACGGAAAACACCAACTCAATCGGTTGTAGATGTATTCCTGAACCTCCAGAGGATGGGGCTCGATTAGGTGCGCCTCACAGGGTTTCTGACAGAACGGTCTAAAAAATTATCATAAGGCCCAACGACTAGTCACACAGTGGTTCAGTTAAAAAGGTTTGTCCACATACTTCTACTCCCAATGATGTAGAAGGAGCTGAAGGTCGTTTAAAGTTTGGACTCTGCTCAGATTAGCAACTAAAACCCTTGGGTTAAACTAAATAGTTTAGCATATGGTAATTAGAAAGGCCGGTTAAAAAGGATGAAAGAAGATACGTGCCAAGACATTCTTACAAAGATAAAACAATGGTTGTTTTTTTTCCCATCCCAGACGTCATTCTTAAAGACGGCCTGGAAAACCGATTAGTTTCAGAGGAGAGAAATAAAGCAACAAGAATGACCCTGTTAATCCCTGACTTGAATCAGATTGTAAATCTGTAAAAAGATGTAAACATTAGGGTGTAGAAACAAAACAAAACAACAACCTTGAGGATTTAAAGTCTGTTTGGGCTGAAAACGATAAGACCCGTCATTCTTCCAGTACCAAAAACAAGCCTTTCTACTAAATACTGAAAACTTTTCCCATATGCCAATCCATTTCAGCCCTCATAACTTTCATTATGAAGGATATTTTAGTATGTATGGATACATTTGGGCTAATTTCTTAAACGGATTATTAGAAATATATTTACAGTGGAAAGATAAATGCTTTGCTTCCTTTGGATTAGCCTTTGGGCTGGTGCTGAAGTCCACTTAGTTAGAGTGCCGTTAATGAATGCTGGACAGAGCAGGAGGCAACATTAGAAATAAAAAGCCTACCTGTGCTTCAGTACAAACTCCAGGCTGCTTTTTTAACCCTGCATGCAGATAACTGTATACAAACACAGAAGATATCATAATTACTTCATATTCATTTATACAAAACAATCCATAGCTCTAAAACGATCTCTAATAATACGTTTTTTTTTACTCACTCCATTTTCTTGAACCTCTCAAAGCCGGCAGCGACATACTGCGCTCCAGTCTTGAGGTCCTGGAGATCTGTGACCCGGTGACCCTGCCTGGGTGTGTACAGGGTCCTGACGGCAAGCGGAGCCCCGATGCTGCGGGTCACTTCGTTCAGGAAGGCCTCCATGGTGGCCACCTGGCGCTGGCTGACCACGAACCGGCGTCCGCCGTAGAAGGCGTCTCCGTTCCTGAACACCACCACGTTCTTGACCGGGGGCAGGTGAGACGTGGCTGCAGTGACGGCAGCCATCCCTGAGCAGCGAGCACATTCAACGGGAGAGGAATTTTAATAAAAGTCTCACCTCACATCTGGTCTAGAGCCAATAGCAGCTCACACAATTCGTTAAAGACACATATTTGATCTACCTGCAGGCACAGACGCCGTTCGCCCACAAAAGGAGGATAAGCTTCAGCGCAGCACAAGGCAGAAATCGATCCCTTCTGTTGTTGTGGTTGGTCCAGACTCCCAGCGCCACACGCTCTGCTCCGATCTCTGCCTCCCTCTCTCGCGGACACAACTATTACTTTGACGGCGGTGAGTATTTCCTGGTTGCTATGGCAGCGGGGCCAGCAAGAACGGGCTTTGTGGGCCAAACCATCGACGGAGACCACAACAAAAGAGAGTGACAGAGGAAGGGAGACGGGGTGGGTCTAAATCAATAAGACGTCTCCCCCGTCTCATCTGCTTCCTAAAAACTATTATTAGAGACGTTTAGCATACTAGATGCTGCTGAGAACCCTCAAATATAAAGGATGAACAACATAACAGGGGAGTTGTGTTCCAAACTGGTTCATAATGTGTCCTATTACATAAAGTTCATGTCAATTTTGAAAATAACTTTCTGTATTAAACTTTTTTTAATTGGTCTGAAGTAAAATCGTCAGAATTGGCAGGAATAAAGGCTTGGGAACACCCGACTGTGTGTTTATTAATATACATGTGTTATACTTAGTAAACTAAGTCCCTGAAATATTTAACTTCAGTTATTTTGGAAGTCCGAAACCCGTTTGGATATATTTTCCCCCATTCATGCATCTTTGTATGTCAAACTTTCAACTGTCAGACTTAAAATTTTACCCTTTAAAATGTTCAAATCAATGATTTTGATGATCACGAAGAACCCAGGAACAACAAGGACTGCAGCTCATGATAAACTTAATCATAAGCTGAAATTGCAACAACACCAGTGTTTGATCTGCAGAAGAAAACCTTGAATTAATTTGCTTTGTGTGTTTATGTACTCTTGTATCATTGTAAAGTGGCTTTGGGTGTCTTGAAGAGACAGATTGGAAATACCGTTTTTTTTTTTGAGACATTGAAAAACAATTTCATGCCAAAAATAGATTTTAAAATGAACCGAATGGGCCATTTTATGCCCAAATGTTAATTACTTGGAGTAATAGAATATTTGTACAAACAGTCCAGCAGACAAAGCAGAGACATCTTTGTGAAAAAATAGGATTTATTTCTTTTTTTACAATATCAAAAACATACCTGCATGTTCTAAATGCCCAGTGTGATATATTACATTATAAATATTAGTTACAGATGATTTTTAACACAGATGACATTAGAGTGAGTCAGGTGCCAACTGTCCAACATTGGGAAGTCTGTCCTTCAGTAAAAGGTACTGAAAAGAAGTTTGCAAAAAGAAAACACATTAAAACAGAGAGTATCTCATGCAGCCACCGACCGAAATTAGATGTTATGAAGACCTCATCCATCATGCATCTCTGCAAACCTACAAAATACTAATAACACTTTGTGAAGCTTTCCTGACACTTAAATCTCATAGTAGGAACCTTGTTTTAAGTCATCAGGACTAACAAAGTATTTTTTCAATATTACTGTAAACCTTGTTGGCTTTCTTGAAAACCTAAATGTTGATTTTCCTGAACTTACCAGGCCTGTTTTACAAGTTACTAAGTATGGTACCAGAAAAGTTATTTAGGGGTTGTAATTAAAGCGGTACAAGACTGTTCCTGTAGCTTCTCGAGGACATTAAAGACAGTATCCTGAAAGGTCTGCGAAAGTAAGGCATGACAAGATTTTTCTGGAATTTAACTGTGTTTCCTGTGATTGATGAAACTAGCTGTGCAAGAATTACATGAAATAGTTTTAAATCAATTATAACGATTAACTAAATCTGAGCTAATATTTTAGTTATTTATTTTTTTCTGTCTTGTTTCTGTTTTGTGTACCTGCTTTTGGGGGGGTGGAGGTTTGGTGACGAGAGTATTGAAAAATAGATTTAAAACATATTATTGTAGTTAATATCAAATCATCTTGTTTGTTTTTGATGTTTTTGCATCCTACCTTTTTCCTGCTGTTGATAGCTTGCTGGAGCCAAACCAGCTCCATGGTCATAGTGTTTCTATGGAGCCGCAGTGACTCTGGAGTACGAGGCACCTCCTGTACCAGGCGGTGCTCTTTAGAACCTGAGTGAAGGATTAAAAAATTTAAAATGGCCAACAAGACTTCAGTTTTATTTCAAAATGTAAAAAAAATAAATAATCTAAATGTGTAATTTATCTAGAAGTCAGAACGTTCCCTCTTAGTTTTTTAAAGCTCACACAAGCGAAAGTAAAGAATGTACCCCCCTTTATGTACCTTTCTGGGGGTGAGCATTAATGTCTTGCTCCGCCCTGCTCCAGATGACGGAGGACCTTGCTGTGCTCTCCATCGCCACTCCATCATCTGCCCATCCCTGCTCCTCCCCTTCCTCTCTCACTGGGATGCTGGACCACTCCTGTCTGTCAGCTTTCCTTCTGTCCCGCTGGACACAGCTTTTCTCCTGTCTGTCCTCTGATGGGGGGTCTGCTCTCTGTGGAGGACTGGCTTCTATTTCTTTGTCTGGTGGCTTGACTGAACCTCTGGTTGGTCCAGGACATTCTCCACCCTGTCATTACATGGATAAAAGTCCATTTACATCCCATTTATCTCTTTGTGATTAATTAAGGAAGGAATGAAAGCATTCTAGATTGGTCTGGTATCAGTCCAAATAAAAAAATATCGGATCATATCGGCTTGCATCTAAAATCTCTGATATTAGCACTCTGTTCCAATATTTCATTCATGCTACCATTTCTAGTTTTCGGTTTCAACATTTAGACCCGGAAAACAAAACAACAGTGCTTTCCAACAGTGTTGGAAATGTATGTAGCCCATTGTTTATTAATAAATAGGTAATTTTTTCTCATGCTTATTGTTGTAAACTACTGTTCTTTACTTGAGAAATATCACTTAATCAACCACTTTCTAACTTTTCACACTACAGAACTAATACTGAGGCAACACTGAGGACTGTAACATCATTATCGTATTGGAAGTGAAAAGGTGGTGTCGGGACACCCCTTATTCCAATCCATATTTTAAGCTAGGGATGATACAGATATCTAATATCAGTATCGCAGATAAGGGCAATAGCAGATATGTTATTACATTATGGCATTCAGAGCATTACTATCACTGTCACATGACTCAATGCAACAAGACAGCGATTAATATTGGACCAATACTGATATAATCCAAATTGAATGTTTATAACAACAACACAAGATCACTCATCTTTGGAGAGGAATATTCTGCCTAAAATAACAGCAACAGGAAGTCACTTACGGTGTCTGTAAACAGTGGGGTGGATAAGGTCGTATCAGTCCACCTTAAATGGGTCAGACCTCCTTCTATCTCCTGCACGATCTCCTCAAAGTCCTCACGCGCGCGCCGGACCTCAGTTCTCGCGAGGTGTCCGCGCGCGCACGCCTGCAAAGACGACAGTTCCCCGTTAACGTCCGTGCTAGCAGCAGCTAGCAGCAGCTAGCAGCAGCGCCTACAGTCCCAACAACCACAACAGCAACAACAGTCGGTCTTTGGGTTAAAAACAACAACGTTTTCGCTTCACTGGAGTGTATTTGGTACCTGGAAACGAGTGATTATTCGTTCCCATTCGCTCCTGTCCATTGCCATGGTAACAGTACAGCAGTTAGCCGGAGAGCGGGAGTTCTCTTGAACTTATTCACGTATTTCCGGGCTCTGTAGCCTACAAAATAAAAGCATGCCAATCAAAAACATGCACCCCATTTGCTTATCTCGAACGTTTATCCTAGAAATATTCATAAATACACAATTTGGATGTAGTAAGAAAAACTGAGACGCATTTACAATTTTTAACCAGTAGCCTTCCCACGGGGGATTTTATTTTGGAAAGCCACGCCGGCGGAAGTGACCTATCAGTGTTTGTGTTATGATTTCCGGTGATGACTGCAAGTCTCATGGCACTTTTCTTCTCAAAGTTTTGCACCGCAGCGGGTAAAAATGAGTGGTGGTCCAAATCAGAGGACGTTGTTCCAGACATGGGGGGCTTCTGTGTCCCAGAACGAAGCGCTCAAAGCGGGGAAGGATGCTAGGAAGGCCGGGGGAGCGACCAGGCCGAGCTCAAGCAGCAGACTGCAGGTAGCTCCAACAAACCCCCCTCAGCTGAAATCTCCTTGGACAGTAATTGGTCCGAGCAGCACGGATGCAGCCGAGATAGACTGTATCGACCCTGAGGATGAAGATGAGGATGATGATGACTTAATGGTGGTGGCTGTCTACGAAGCTGAAAGGAGCCTCCAGCTGGAGAATCCTGGAAGTCTACAAAATGACCCTGCAACAGGTGGAAACGCAGCCCATGTTCAAGCCTCCCCCTGTGGGAAGGCATACCCGGATCTCCCAGGCTTTGACAGTTCCTCCTCGGGTGTATGGATCTATCCCACCAACTATCCCATCAGGGATTACCAGTTGAAGATCTCAGAGGTGTCCCTGTTCAAGAACACACTGGTGTGTCTCCCTACAGGTCTGGGGAAAACATTCATAGCCTCCGTGGTTATGTACAACTTCTACCGCTGGTATCCAGCAGGTAAGATTGTGTTCATGGCTCCCACCAAACCTCTGGTGGCCCAGCAAATCGAGGCCTGTTATAAAGTGATGGGGATCCCCCAGGAACACATGGCTGAGCTGACAGGTAGACAAAAAACACAACATGAGGCCCATCATTGCAGTTGTAGCTGCTTAACACTGTCGCCCTTTACAGGCAGCATTGCACCGAAGCAGAGGCAGGAGGTGTGGAGGTCCAAGCGTGTTTTCTTCCTCACGCCCCAAGTAATGGTCAACGATCTGTCGAGAGACTCCTGTCCTGCGGAGCAGATCAAGTGTGTGGTCATTGATGAAGCTCACAAGGCTTTGGGCAACCATGCCTACTGTCAGGTACGTAGCTGTCATGTCTTTGCTCACATTAGGGTTGTTAAAATCACTGGGACTCATTTCCTGCAATCTCAGCGTGTGGCCCTGGTTCTTCGCCTAATCTTAATCTACAGTAAAAGTGCCTTCTCCCTGATGTGTCTGCTGTTGTCTTCATTATAATTAAATGCGACTGCCATCAGACTTCTGAGTGGTTGGTGACCCACAGGCACAGTGGAAGAGACGTCGCACAGCAGTTCAGTCTTAATGCAATCAGTGGATGCAGATGTCTGTGGATTCATTTTTACGTTGTTGGGCAATAGGAGGCGGTCGTATCGTCACGAGATCAGAACAAGATGACGGACTCTAAGAAAACAAACATGATTTGTCTCCTCATGCTTTTTTTTTCTGTTGCAAAATTATGATGCATATCTCACACCAATGACGTAAAAATGGAAGTTGAAAATTATCGGGACAGTTTCTCTGATTTAGTATCACATAATTCCGATTTTTGGGGGGGTTGAAAAGATCAGAATTGGGCCGTTGACACTAGCAGTGGATGTGGGCAAAAAGAAATATTATTTTGGTCGTAAATGTCGCCTTATAGACCTTTTAGAGAACATCTCAGTTGATAGTTGTAAAATTCCACACACCTGTGATCATTTAAGTAACCCGTCAGAAAGCAGTCAGTTTCACTAAATTGTACTTAGTCACTTCAGCTTTAAGAGGACTGAAAAAGCTGTTTCTGCAACTCAGGTGATCAGACAGCTGACCAGCCAGACATCGCAGTTCCGCGTTCTGGCTCTCAGCGCCACACCGGGGGGAGACACGAAGGTGGGATCACTTCACCTGTCTGAACTAATGTGACTTAAATAGAAGTTGACTTGGCAACTCATCTCTGATCTCTCAATGCTTTGTTTCATTATTTTTCAGTCAATACAGTCCGTAATCTCCAATTTGCTCATTTCACACATCGAACTGCGTTCAGAGGAGAGCCCAGACATCCAGGCTCATTCCCACCAGCGGAGTGTGGAGAAAGTGGTCGTTCCTCTGGGCGAGAAGCTGTCAGCTCACCAGGCACGATACCTTCAGGTGAGCACAAGCAGACGTGTTTCTTATTGTTGTTCCTTTCCCACATTTAAATGGTTGTTTTGGAAACCTTAAGTTGTAAAACAACTTACTGATTTTGCACACTCATCGGTCGTGTTTAAAATCTACGTATTTTGAGGGTTTGACAATATTCTCAAAAATATTAGCTACAGATGGGCAGTGTTAACACTCTGCTTTCATTTCCTATATTACAACTGCACATTGGAAAATGCCAACCAATTAAAGTTACACATGGATTAAAATAAACAAAAGATTACTAAAAAGTATGGATGCAACAGTATAATTATGTTTTGCTGAAATCCATTAATAATATTGTTTAAAACAGAAAACAACTTTATTGCTTAGATTTCTCCTCTTGTTTCCGTTTACCTCCTACAATAAACACCACTAGATGACACCCTCCCAACCTGAAACACAAATCTAAATGGCAACAACAGCAAGAATATTGAAAATAGTTTTTCATATTGGCCCCATTTTATGTATCCGTCCAATACTTATCTGTTAAAAAATGACTATCATCAAAGATTTTCATAAACTCAATAATGTTGTTCATAGAAACCTACCCAAACTTTACATTATTGTCAATTAAGACAGAAAAAAGTTATTAGAATAAAGCCAACACTGAAAGTCACCACAAAGGCAACAGAACTTCCCTGGAACAAATGCTATGGCTTCGATTTCATAGTGGACTGAAAAGGAGATGTAGTCTCTGAGTCCTATTCAAATCCTGTGCCACCTTCAATTACTGGTGAGTTTGTTTCCCCTCCAGATTCAAGAGTTTACTCATTCAGTTCGCTTTCTTCTTTTGTCTCGGATCTCAGCTCCAGTTGCTCAAAATCCTTTTTAAATGAGCAAACATTGTAAAATTATATAGGATGTCTCCAACCTAAATCCATTTCCAGCTTTGTTTTGTCTTTTTGTGGAATAAACTGTGCAGTATTTTGGGGTGTTTTGCTGCCACCTACTGGACACGTTTATCTTTTTGGCTTGAATTTATTGTCAAACCTCAAAATCACATGTCCAGGCCATGTGGCTCTTTCTGGGTCAGCAACTATCGAAAGGATTGATTTTTCTTGAAAGCATCATCCGGTTTGACTCTGTGGTCCAGCTGTTAGTGCTTCCAGACTGAGTTTCAGGTTTTTAATGGCGCCTACCTGCTGCTGCTCCTTTTGTCTTTCCTCACTGTCTGCGTGTGTCGGTGCAACACAGGATTTGGGTGAAGCCTGCGATGTAAAGTTTAGACCCAAATTAACTCTAAGATCTTTTATTTCTCTAATTTCTTTCTATTAAATCTCTGTCGCTTGGGACCCCCCCCCCCCACTCAGACTGCTGGATGTCTCTGAACAGCTTTTGTTGCTGCCAAAAAAACGGGATAACCTTGCAGTCAGGCGTACAGTGAGCATTACTAGCCAAGCAGAATTTAATGACTGCTGAGAAAATCCGAAAAATGGAGCATTAATGTAGGCATATGTTTTTTTTTTTATAGGCTGATTTTAATCAAAAGCAATCAACGGTTTTGCTGTTTATAAGTCGCTAACGTCCTACAGGTTAATACCTTAATCCATTCTTGATTGTTTGAGAGATGGCACTATACAGTTAATGTTTTTTCCACTAACCTTCCTACTTACATTTTATCGTATTTTCTGTTACATGTTTGGATGGTGTGCTTGGAGGTTAAAAAAACAAACATTTAATATGATTAGTTTTAACTATAACTTTGATTCCGGCCCTTTAGTGTTTTTCCATAATGATTGGTGTTAGCAAATGGAAAGATGTCTATCCAGTGTATTTTCAGTGTAGATTCTGTATGTTATACTCATAACTTTATTTATACATATATAAAATATATATATATATAGTTTGTGTTTAGCATTGTGAGTAAATCCTGGAACAGATATGGAGGAAGCAGCGAAATGTCAGGATTGCACATTTCCAAAGACGGGACACCAGCACATTTTATTGAACAGACAGAACACAGTAGCACTCATTGGTTGCACTTAAACTTTCACAGTACATATTGAAACACACTAAAAGAATAAGAATGCATTAAAACAAAACGGTAATTAAACCCTCATAACTGGCGTGGAGCGTGGGGTCAGAAGTTTTAATACACATTGATGCTACTATCATTTTATTTAAAAAAAAGTCTTTGGATTTCATTAAATGTAGCCAATCAGACTGCTGTCGCTCTGCAGTCTATTCAAACCCACACAGAATGTCATTTTTGCACAGCATTTAATGCATTTTATTAAAACTGCACATTTTATAGAGACAAAAGTTCGGCGACAGGATTTAAAACTCTTCTGGCCAGTTGGATGACTTTAACACCTCCACCGCTCAAACAGTAGGTTGTGCTTAGGGGTTAAAGCTAAGGGAGAGTTTTGGGTACATGTTGGTGATGAAAGAGGGTAGTGAGAAAAACTAAGGTCCAACAAGCAAACCTTCTCCTAAATCCTTTGTGTACAGAAAGGAAACAGGATTCAGCACTAGACTGTCCTGCTTGTCATTTCATGGACGCCTGAAAAACCATCACACAGTGATTATTTATCTAGTTCACATCCGGTTTGATTTCAACACGCTGCAGTGACTTACGCACTCGCAACACAAACGTCTGTACATTTAACCTTTCTTTAATCTAAGAAAGAACATTAGGAACATTGTCAAAATAGCAACACAGATGATCCTTTCCAAACTACAGTTTATATACTCCATATGTCTGTGGCTTAATCATCCTTTTAGCAGTAGTGTCTGTGGCGCGTTACTGAACTCTTAACACAGAGTAGCGAGTAGAAATAGACAACAGGTACACTTAGAAATACTTGAGTCTGCGTGTAAAGAAGTCTTAGAGCCGGAGGAATGCGTCGTGTCGGATCACTAGCTGAATGTACAGAACCTGGCGTGGGTTTTGATTGTCACTTAGCAGATTGATCTGTTGTTGGCATTTGGTTTTCTTGAAGTGTGATTCCCTGGAGATCTGCATTCATTGCCGTTTTACATCACCCGCTGTGTTCAGCTTAAATACAACTTTAGGCCGTTGGTACCAGTCCGGATAACGTCCTGTTAACCCCGGTTATGCATCCGAACTGAGTGATCTGGGCCTTGGACTTGCTTCCTGCTTCCCAGACTACAGAATGACTGAAAATCGTCCCCTCCTTTTAAGCAATCTAAGAAATATTGCACTTACTGCTGAGGGTAAGTATGCATTGTGGTTGGTTTCCGGTTCACCTGTGAGATGTGATTTAGTGTATTCCGGAAGTGCGACAGAGCCGAAGCAGTGTCACAAACTTGGCTGAACGTTGTTATGGCTATGCAGTTAGGCCGCGCTCCCACTGGGAGCACGCTTCCTTGTTGATATCACGCTTCCTTGTCGATATCACTTTGTTCTTGCACGTTTCTGACCTGACCTCCGCAGCGCTAACACACGTAGCTATCTCATTTCACCAAAAGGGGGCCCTGTGAGAAAATCCTGAATTATGCAGAAAGAGAACAAACTTCTTTGCTTTAGCATCAGTTTGTGTTTATGGGGGTTTGGCAGTGGTAGAGTTTAGGTGATCTAGGTGAAATAAAGATCGGTCTAAAACAAAATAAAAGTAAAGGAAAGTTTGTTGAAGTTAAAACCTAGTGGCTCTGGAGTGTGCTAGGCTGGTGGTCCTTTCAGGTGGGGACGGTGACAGAAAAGGATCTTGGAACCTGAGGCTGTAGCTGAGCCACCTGGGGCAGTGTCAACAGTTCATGAGGGTTCATGGGGCTTGAGGGTCGAAGGTAGGATGGTCTCTCAACACCGCTCCAGAAACCAGATTTCATTCTGACGGTTGCTGTGAGCAGGGTTGGTGTAGCCGGCCACCATGAACGAGTCGTAGACGCACACGCCCGGTGAGTCCAGCAGCTCGGCCATGCCGTTGATCTGATTGATGATGGTCACTTCGTTGGTGGGACCAGTAAACTCCCTGGTGGATGGATGTGGGACATTGCAAGGATGATTGGAGTAAATAAATCAGTTTAGAACGGGATTTCATTTTTCTTCCGTGCTCTACTGACCTTGTGTACACCGTAGCGGCAGGCCAGACCTCGATGACGATCTCATTGTCATAAGGTTGCGGAGGCTGGGCCTGATGCTCGTTGGGAAGGTAGTACGCTACAGTGACATCTTGGGAGATCACAGAGTGATTCTCATCTGTCCGTACTACTGTCACGATGGGCAGCGTCATACCAAGGTAGTCCCCTGAGTCACAAAAAGATCATCTGTAACCCAGCTGGGTCATTTAACTACAGATACACCATTCATTTGACTAAGGATCGATTCAAACCAAAATGTAATTTTCCCCCCATGGTCCAGTTTAAATGCTAATCATTGCAAAAGCTGTAAAAAACATGACTTTAGAAAAGACTAGAAATCTCTGTTAAGGGTAAAGCATAGTTGATTTGTCACCATAAATAAAAGGAGGACCGAACATGCAGACAGATGCTGCATTGCTTATGGACTCACCTAAGGAGTTCTGCTGACAGATGTATCTCATTATTTTCATGAAACCGTAGCAGATGCTCTGTTCATATGTATCCTCGTGCAACGTTATACAAGCCCAGTGTCCTTTTTCATAGTGACGTTTCTCATAGAGCTGCTCGCCACACTGAAAGAAAAAGCCAGGGATGTAACGTGAAGGACGTGAGCAACCATTGCCTGTTGAAGAAAGTCTAAACATGCAGCTAAAGAAAATGTTTACTATAATTTATTTTTTTACTGCTTCTATTGATATTACCTCTTGAAATTATGTGCATTCAAAATATTATACATACGTTCACACAAATATGAAGTTACCACTGGGTTATCGCATTGATGTATCTGCATCTATGCAAATGTTTTCAAAAGCCTACTTATTTTCTATGTAAATATTAAAACATAAGCCTCAGAACATTAAAATGTAATCTATAAAACAATAAGAGGATTTTAAAAACCAAAATATGTCTCTACTTAAAGCATGTCGTAATACTAAGCAGGGTAAGTATTTTCTCTGGGCTCCTTTTGTATGAATTACTGCGTCAGTGCAGCGTGGCATGGAGGATATCGGCCTGAGGTTCTGCTGAGTTGATCACGAAGGACGTCTTGCTTTAATTGCAACTTTTAGCTGAATTATTGGTTCTGGTGTTGCTCATCTTCCTCTTTAACAAAAAGTTTGCATGCTAGTCAGGCGCATTAATACAAAGGTTGTTGCGTCAGATGTTGGTTTCTATGACAGAGTCCTCCTAAGACTTTTCAACAGGGTTTGAAGTACTCCAACATGTCCTAATAGCTGTCTGAAGTTTTGCGGTACCTTTGGACATCAGAAAACTCAGTGGATCAGGACCAGTAGATGATAAACCGGTCCTCCACCAGAGTCTGGGAACTTGTCTCTAAACCTCCTCTAAGATTAGGCTACCACGGTCGGTCTTTGTTCAACCGCAGTGTCCTGCCGTGTTTTAATGAACTAAATAATTTGAGGTAAACCAATTAGGCCTTTTAATTTATAAACTCCCCTAAGGAGTTCAAAGAGCTTAGGTGACACGAGCATCTTCCTAAGAGGAAATATCTCGAAACGATCAGCTAATTCCCATTCGTCACAAAGTCCTACCACATTTGCTTTAATAATTTATTTTTGCAACTAGTTTAAAAATATACATTGAGTTGGATGTAAAATCCTCAAATTTTCCCACACTGGACCTGAACTTCCAGGCCTTGCCCCCATTACCTTCATCTAGTTAGTAACACAATTACTAGAAGAAGAAAATCCCAGCGCAATGTATATAGTCTAAAGAAAAAGAGATCCTGGTTATTATGAGATGGACACCTTTTCTTTACGTGTGAGGAGGGTAAATGGGATGTGCTCTCTGTGACTCCGTCCTTGGTTGTCGCTGCTTAGCTGCTGAATGGGTTCGGCCATATCTGCACAATAGAAAACACATTATTGGCATTTTTTTTGTTAAAAGCAGTCCAAAATGGGAGCCCGTGTTAAACGTGCAGGACAAATAATGGAGAAACATACAGTCTAGAAATGTTTATGATTTTCCTCATGTTCTGAGCACAATACAGCCCATGAGGTCTTCTGTTTATCTGCCTGAAATGCTCTCGCCTCCTGTGGCTTGTTGGCAGGCAGCGCTTGTTTTCTGATTGAAGTTTTGCCAGTTGGGTTGAACCCACGCCAGGCCACTGCTGAGAGTAATGTTCATTAGAGCTGATGGATTCAGAGAGCCAACGCTGCCCAAGGCCTGGTGCAGGCCGACGTTGGCTGGGACTCAGATTTGAACAAACCGGAGGATATCTAAGTCTCTAATCCAATTCCTTTTAAGCTGCGTCTTACCAAACCAGCTTATATTATATTAAATTATAAGAGTAGCAATAAAGAAAAATGTTTAATGCGAGAACTTCATAAAGCCAATATTGGAATCGCTTGATTTAAGTTTAACCAGTGGCTGGGAGCTACATACATGCATCTCAACAATCCAAGAGCTACATACATGCATCTTGTAATCCAAGATTTTTTTCTGGCCACCATCTACGTCTTTTTTACCAATGGCTTTGAAATCGCTCCGTTTATATATTTTATGATGCTGCAAACTGAACTTTTCTTCATTTTGAGATTTAAAGTGAAAGAAAAATGTGTTTGCTTTTTGGTTAACACTCTTAGCTCAGTGAGATTGAATGGAGAGGGTATATAAACATCAACTTCAAGTCCCACCATTGATTCCAAAATTGGTTGTAAGTCTGGACTTAGACTAGGCCATTTTTAACACATGGATATGCTTAAATATAAACTACATCCAGTCGAATCTTTAGACTCATCTCTAAGCAGTCCAAGTATTAAGCAACCTGCTGATTAACTGGTCAATAGTTTTTGTTTTTAAAGCAACCTAAAAGCAAACTAGTGTAACATTATAAATCATACAATATATACAAACTATATTTTTTATTTAAAAAAAAATCTGTAAAGAAATTGCAAGACATTTTAGTAGTATATTTTCACACATTTAAGCTTCTGAGCCGCTATATAAGGCAAAAATAATAAACAAATTTATGTTTCTGTCAGCAAGTCTCTGGCTGCTCGAATTATTAGGCTGTTTCTTTTTCAAACTTGTGTGACAATGGCGATTTTATGAGGTCTACTTGGAGTAAAATGAGCAGACGTGTGTCAAGTTATCAAAAATATCTTTCAGACTGATTTAATGTGAGCGCATGTGTTAAATATGCTGGCAGAATTTACCTACCAAATCCATCCCAGATGTAAAAAGAAAAAGAAATTGAACCGGCAGCAGATTTAAAGAGGTTCAAAGTGGTTAATTTACTAAAAAACACACGGAGGACGTGGATATGAAATAAAAGTAGAAACTGGCTTAAAGGTGCAGCATTATAACGCTTTCATCCTTTTGAAAAAGGATTAGTATGAAGTAAAACCTGGCTGCAGATATTATAGATTTATCACCTGTTGCTGAACAATGGCGTTCAGCTGCCTGCACACACTCTTGCTTACAGAAAAGATTAATGCAAAGTACATTTATCAAAAATATTTTATTTATTCCCAAGTGAAATGACATTTTATTGAGGTAAATCGTTTAATTAATGAGTTATAATAGATGGTGATGGTCTGTGGTTAGGAAAGATCTCCTGTAGAGGTCTGTGTTACAACGTAGCCGAAGAAGCCTTTGACTGAAGGGACTCGGTTTTCCAATGACGGCGTATGGAAAGATTTCTGCTTGCATCAGAGACGGACATTCACAATGTGCAACGAGAATCCAGATAGTTTAGCATTTTCTGCTACTAGCACGCTGTTAAAACTCTCCTATTTTACTTAATGCCTGCACAGACTACTGTAGGATAAATGATAACTTTGGGAACCACTTGTATTTCCTCCCAACGTTTTTATTGTAAAGAGACACAATCATGGTCATCCAGGGCATAATTGTGCATGGAGATGTGAGCAGAGCTGCCTGGAATGACCCCTCTGGAACTGGTTCCTCAGGAAACTGGGTCACTGTGGAGAGACCCGACACACACGCTTTCCCTGGAGTTGATCCTAGCCCAAAGGTTAAATGTTAGACTTTGGAGCTCACCTGGGGAGACCTCCACCTGGTGGCCCCTCGCCACCTCCTGCCAGTAGTGTAGCAGCCGCTCGTGGCCCTCCTCTGCCTCCATGGTCTCTCCCTCCTCCTCCAGACTGCCGTTGCCTGAGTCTGACAGCTGCTCCTCCGAGAAGGACTCCAGGTCTTCCAGGGTGATCACCCCGTGTCGGTCGATGGCGTCGCCGCCGCCGCCGCCTCCTCCGCGGCCGCCGCTCATCTGACAGCCTCCTCGGTCCATTTCAGGAGTAAGAAACGCTTACCAAAAGCAACAGACGTCGAATAAGATCGGGAAAACCGTCTAAATCGCAGCCGATGTTTTGTTGTTTCTCTTCTTTTGCGCTGGTCTCGTCCAGATCAGAACAAGCGGTACTCTCCGGTCAACAAACCAGGCGCTCCTAAACTACACCCGGCGCTCTCCAGCATGTTTTCGCTCCCTGAAATTCAGCCGACTTAATAAAACGGGGTTGTTTAGTCATGGGCACCTCAACAAACAAACTAAAAAAACGGCCAAAGCAAGCCGAGCAGCCGTCACTCTCCTCGCGTGCGGAGCAGCGAGACTCTCCGAGCTGAGGTGACTGAGATGTTTATGGGGGCGGGGCCATCGGAACACGTGACGCTGCGGGCTGCCACTGTCCCCGCCCCCCCCGGGCTGTCCGAGGGGATAAATACCCCTGAGTCAGAACATCCAGTTCTTCAAACAGGGAAGCTTCACATTTAAAGATGGCAGGTTATTTTTAACCCATCATTAACATACAGATTTCTGTTAAGAAAAATAAATAAATAAATATTCTGTGTTTTTGATCCTCTAAACATTAACAGACACTTTTTGGGGGATATTTGTGATAGTAAAGAGATTCACAATTAACATGAATATGTATCCCCATTAGAAGTTTATGTCATCCATGCCATGAAGCAAAATATGTTTGAAAAAGCAACAGATTTTAAACAGAACTGAAGATGAGCACTAGAGGACAGCTTAGACAGGATTTTCTCTGATCCAGCAGCCAACCACCATGTTGTACCCTTCAACAGGCACGTAGTGAGGACATTATATAATCTACTATGTTCTGGAGGTGGGTGGGTGGGTCTCTGTGGGTCCGCACATAAGTAGGTGAAATCTCGCAGACTCACTGGAAGCACCCGTCTGCTACAGTTAGAGTAGACAATCAGTATTTACATAAAAAGTTTCTACAACTGTGATCTAACTTAGAACATAAAAAATTAAGCCTACTAATAATATCACTATATTTCTATGTAGTTCTTTAGGAATCCATTATCTAATAATAATAATAATAATAATAGTGTTTCTGATTCAAGGTTTGGTCTCCATCTATGGTTAAACTTGCTACACTTTTCTATCAGTTGGCATGCAGAATAATAGAAATATTAACTTTTCTGCTCGTTGATTAACCTAAACATTAAAAGTGGATTTATACTAGTTAATCAGCATTGCAATCATGAAAGGTGCCATAATGAATTTTCCCTGATTGACTTTCTGATTCATTGTTTGTAAGGATAAAAAAATATTTACCAAAAGCAAAGTCAGTTTTCCTTGTAATTGAGAAAATAGTGCGGTGCTTCTTGCAGCTGGCTGACTGGCAGTGCTCGTTAGCAACAGCATTCATTTCATATATTTTCATTCATGCTGTTCCTCTGAACAATCTAAATTGACCATCTCCTCCTCATGCTTAACATGCTTATAGATGGGCTTTACAGATCGGTCAGACAAACCGCATTAAGTCCATCCTGGTGTCAACATGCGAGAGTTTAGCTTAGAGGAGGCTGTGTTAATTTTAGCCGAAGATTTTTCACTCTTACATTAATGCCTTTGCAGCTGTTAGACTGATGGCGATCTGCTTGTAATAAGTAGGTGATTATGGTGAGCTTGAGTGCTTGTTGCTGTTCTGCACTTAATCCTCTAAGAAATGTAACAAAGAAAGTTATGGTAACATAAATAGTGACATTATCAGCACTGCTTTAATAATAAATAAAAAAGTAACCCTCTTTTTTTTTTACTAGCTTGCCACATAAAGGCAGATAGAAACAAACTTTCTTACTTTGAAAGTATTATAATGTATAGTATCAGCGTCATTAATTTAGCTAAAATTAATAGTTTTAAGTATCTGTTAGTTTTAAAAAATTGATTAAAAGATATCAAACATGTGCCAGAACTGTATTGAAAGTAAAAAACAAAAACAAAAAAAACATGCAAGTTTCAACCCAATTTTCCTTCTTTACATTTCCTTTTCGCACACCACTTTCCAACCAGGCAAAAATGGTGACCTCACTAATCTGGTTCTGTGTAATCTCATAATCTGGACTTGACCGTTGTGTGCGCATTTCCACACTGAGCTCCACTTGTCGGTCAGCCGGTCGTGGAAAGCAGGGACGGCCAGCATGGGTCACTTTTCTGCAGGGCAGGTGGAAATAAGTCATTTATTTGGGGG
Organism: Orestias chungarensis; assembly: GCA_032876305.1. Lineage (NCBI taxonomy): Eukaryota > Metazoa > Chordata > Actinopteri > Cyprinodontiformes > Cyprinodontidae > Orestias > Orestias chungarensis. The sequence goes on along the minus strand of JAVLVB010000569.1, from coordinate 2,862,570 downwards.
ATTTAGTTTTAGATAGACGAGAAACTTGAGGTCATTTGAAATGTGCAACAGTACTGGGAAGGGAAATGTAAAGCTAGCTACAGAAATTAAGATATTTGTCTTTGTTGAAATATAAAACATACTAAAACAGTTTATAACTGGCTTTACATTGTTATTCCACATAATATGAACTGACTTACATAACAAAACAAATTGTATATTTACTCCTTTAGGCATCTGAATATTTTCCTGTGATACTTTAAAGTATTATTAACTGCTCTAAACTAATTGGAGATCATTTAAAGGTTTTAAATCCATCCAGTATCTATGCTTGTGCTTGCATGGTCGCGAGGGAGCTGGTGAGGTACAACCTGGAAGGGTTGCAAATAAATCGCAGGCTAACACAGACGCCAATATACCAGAAAGTTGTGTTCGACTTTCAGCACCAGCTGGGGTACCCTGAGGGAACACACGCATGCATGGGGAAAACACCCAAACACAATGCAGACAGACCAGAATTTGAATCCAGGCTGGGAGAATAAAGTTTTACCAACTTCTCTACTTTGTTTAAAACCGCCAGACACATTTTAAAACTCACATGTGCCGAATTTTGAGATCCTGTATCTTATCTTATCTTATGTTTTCAGACATGATATATTTATGCAGTAGTTTGGCCTGTTTGTGGATAATAAAGGTTAAAAGTTTCCAAAAAATTATTATAGTTCATTCATAATTAATAATGGCTTCTGCCAGGTTGAGGGGTTGTTTGATACCCTTTAATATATCAAATTATAATTTGGAAGCTGCACTTTGTATTTCAAGAGTTCATCTTTGTCTTTGTTAGATTATGTTTTGCTTTTTAAATAAAATTATCTTTGTACCAAAATGTTATAATAAAGGGTAATATTACTGGACTTGAGGGCGAGTTTTAATTATATTCACTATAGTTTATGCATAAACTATAGTGAATATAATTTATATATAAACTATTTTAACTGATGTTTCTTGTCTGGCAACAGGACATCTGAACTGTGTGCATATGAATTGTAACAGTTTTATCTTGTTGTGTAGCCTGATAAAATTACAAGCTAAAACATTTGAAATTATGAGACAGAAGGCAATAAGAGGCTAGTTTTGTTGAAATCCGTTTCTATATAAATGCAGCGGTTGATTTAAAGTTTCAGATGTTTTTTTAGAGAACATAAGGGAACAATCTAAGCAGATAGAAACGAGTTTTGGTTGTAAAAAAAACATATAAACTCTAAACATAATTTTGTTTAACTTACTGGTAATTATTCTCTAGGTTTGCTAAAAACATGAATATTGTGGAAATGTGGCATAAATGGAAAAACTCGGCGACACAGTTTTTACATAAAACTCGCCTCCCTCTGAGAAAAGATATGTATATCCTGAAAGAAGTAAAAGTATCGTTGTTTGTAGTATGTTGCTTGATGCTTTGTTAATTGATTATCTTTTCTCTTCTTCTTTGTTTTTGTGGCCTAACATTCATTTAATATTCATTGCGGTTCTATGAGGTCTGACAATTAGTTTGGTAGTAATGACCGAAAAAAGTTACAATAAAAACTTGAGTTGTTGCTTTAAGTTGAAGATTTAAAATAAAATCCTCCCATTTATCTATGCCTCGCTCCACTTTTGTGACTTTAACATGTCTTTTTTTCCACGGGTTCTTCAGATGTCTGCAGTTCAGTTGATGTTAGTAAAACCTTATCGTGTTTCATTATGGTGCCCAGACCTTAGCAGGTGGTCTGTGTTTGCACTAGACCGGCTGTTGTTCTGTTTTTCTTTTTCCGTAATGTCAGCAGTTTTTTCAGGTTATCATTCAATCTGCAGCTCAGATTATTCAAGCCATTGTTCAGGAAAATAGGGCGGATGTAACAATTTGTTTGCATTTCGTGAGAAAGGGTTTTGTAAGCTTTTCTTCTCAGGTGTGTTTCAAAGTATGTCAGGACTTATAAATACCCGAGTAGATTATTACCTAAATAATGGACTTCTGTTTAAACAACTGTTTTAATGTGAAGGATGTTTGATGCTCGTTATTTTCCTCTAAAGGGCCAAAAAAAATGAGTAAATTGCTTTCAACATGTTATAAAACAGATTTTTTTTACACAGAAACTAAATTCAGTGAATAACCGACTTCTATCAGTCTTTTTGTTTCTGTTGAATTTGTGGAGCAGAAATTTCATCCCGACGAAAATGAAGTCATAATGACCCCGTCTGTCATTATCTGCAGTTGTGAGGATGAAAAGCTGCTCTGAAAACTGGATAGATGCTTCCGTGTGTTTTCCCATTAGCTGGAAACGAGGACAAGTAAAATTGGACAAAGAATTCAACAATTTTTGTTGACAATTTCTGCTTTGTAGCAGAAGTAACGTTTGTGTGGAGCATTTCCTCAGAGGTCACGCTGTGGTTGTACAGCTGGACTGACGCGCTTCCTCGTCTAAAATGAAAAACCTTCTAATGAGGATAATTTTATTTATTTTTTTATGCATCCTTGTAGGTTCTGGAAAAGTTCATGTCCCGTCTTGTTCAAAACCGAGTGATGGGCCACAAGGACCTGCGGACTCTCAGCAAGTATCAGCTCATTCTCGCCAGGGATCAGTTCCGCAAGAACCCGCCACCTCACATCAAGGCACGGACTCTAACAATCTTTGTGTGGTTTTTGTTTTTGCTTTGGTTCTGCTGACTTATACTCAGTCATCACCATCATCTGTATTCATGCTCATTTGCTCAGAAAAAATATCAGAAATTAGTTGATCCACGCTTTCAATTAAGAATTCAATCTATATGTTATGTTTTCACTCCAAGCAGTCGTTACGGTGCTTTCCTAAAACTAATCATGCCTTTCTGATCATTAAGATTTTTCGATGTATTTATAAAAAACAAATAATAATCATAATAATAATAACAACAAACAAAAACGATGTCCTAATTTCGTTCGAATTAATAAACATGACGTTCTATGTTTATATTTGAGAATCCCAATGAAATACATTGAGCTTGGCGGCTTAAATATGACGTGTGACCAAGTTCAAAAGATATGAATGCCTATAGAAAACACTATAATCAGAAACAGTACCCCAGATGTTTTAAAAGAAAATAAAAACAATCTCTGTCTTCTGTTACTTTGGGTTGGATTCAAACACTTGAGGATTTCTTTTATAAGTAACATTTATAATTGATTTATTAAACTTACAGACACTCATTTTGACTTAAACACCATTAAAAAAACTTCCAGAAATCCCTAAAGACCTGTCCAAGTAATTATTATTATTTTTGAACATATCATTTATTTACAGCCTTTAACAGGAAGTTCTTACTGGATTGCAAAATGTGCTGATGATTTTTCATAGCATTCGCCTCTTTTGCCAGTGCCTTTAGTTATATTCTTATGTATTCTACCATTTTTGTGCTGTTTTCCTTGGATTTTTCTCACTGATTGACGGCATCTCGCTCTTTTCAGGGATCTCACGTGGGAGTGCTGGAGGGCGACTTTGCCCTCTGCATCAGCCTGTACCACGGCTACGAGCTGCTGATGCAGATGGGTCTCCGGTCGCTTTTCTTTTACATCCAGGGAATCATGGACGGATCCAGAGGTCGGTCCTCTTTATCTTCAAGCTTTCATTGTTCTCTTATGACCTTTTTAAGAATACGTTCTGTGTTGAATGAGATTTTTTAGTAGAAATGTGTTTGACATCCGCCGGTAATCTGCTTTGTATTTGCACAGAGATGTCCAGGGCCAAGAATGAATTACAGAGAACCCCCATATTTATGGACCTGTACTCTGAGATGGAGTCAATGTTCCTCAAGACACCAGATGGTAAATGGATTAACCCAAAAATAGTACATGCAGTTGCATTCCCTAAACCATCGCCATATTATAACTGCAAGCTTCAATCTGTCTCGTTGTGATTTTATGTGATAGACCAACACAAATGATTTTATGACAATGAAACGTCTGGAACAACCTGTTACATTTAACGTCTGCTAAATGCATAAACTTTTCAGAACCACCTTTTATTGCAAGCATTTGGATATATCTCCACCAGCTTTCCACATCTGGAGACTTCAGGTTTTACTGCTTTTCCTTTCTAAAACCTGAGTGTGCATAGAAAGCACCAAGCAAATGTTAACTTATACATTTTAACAAGTAAGAACGCTTCCATGTTAAGCGTAATATTGTAGCTGTGGCTGTGTTCAGTGTTGATTTCCTGCAGAAAGGTGAAACTCCGCCTCTATCACTGTAAATCACCTTTTTCAGCATCTAACTGGGTTTTTAACTTCGATTTAGTGCAGTTTTATGTCCCTGGTGACGAAAGAGATTCACTCAGCAGGATGCTGCCACCACCAAATGTCTCAAAATGATGTTCTATTAGCCTTTCTCCACAAACGGCTAAATTATAATCTCATCTAGCCAGAGCGCCTTTTTCCTCTTGTTTGCAGTTTCCCTTACTCTTCATTAAAGGCCAGATTTCACATGTGAACAGATTCATTTCTATCTGTTCACAGACTCACGTCTTTTTATAGCTCCAGTTGTTTCAGCCAAATGATGGATTCAACATCTGTGTGTTGTTCAGCTGTATGGAGGCTGTTTTAAAACCTAACTCGTAATTTCATTTCTCCATGACCCGCCTGCTGGGGGCCTATGTAAAGCCCTTTGAATTGCTCTTCATGATGTTGGTTGTTCTCTGATGTTCTGTAACAAACCCAGGGTTGCATTTATACTGAGAATAAATTACAGGCAATGGAACTGTGTTCACACATCAGGCAATCAGTTGCACTGGATTGTTTTTAGGCACACTAAGGGTTGATTGATAGAAATGCACAGCAAAACCTTTTCAGATTTGTCTGAATTACATTTTAATATTGTGTAATTTTATTCTTTCCCTCAACAAGATGCAAAAAATTTTTCATTCATCTTTTAAGTCCCACAAAATAAATTGAGTTTGTGGTTGTAGTGTAACAAAACCTGCAAAGCATTGTAACACTGACTGGTGCTTCCTAAGATACTCATTCAACATTTGCAGCCAATTCTTCCTTTCCTCTGTTCAGAAAATAATATAATGCTTCTATTTCTGACCAGTTAGTCCTCTCTTATGACTCTTATCTAGGTCCATTCATTTACAGCCATCCCAAACTGGAGAAACTGGAGGAGGTGGTGTTGCAACACTTTACTGTGTGGGCTCAGAGCTGTGCAGAAACAAAAGGTGACGTCAATTAATGGCACCACTAAGCTAGAACTGATGAATGGAGTCACTGTTTAAGGTTTACTCTGCCTTAATATGGATTAAACACATTTATTAATTTATTTAGAGTCTAATATGAAATTGATTCTTGGTGCATGACAGAAACCGCTGATTGTTCCTGAAAGAAATTCAGTTCATTGTCCTGCTATCCTGGTTGTGGTACAGATGGAGTAAGCACACGCGTGATGATCTTCTCTTCCTTTCGGGAGAGCGTCCAGGAGATTGCCACCATGCTAAACCAACACGCTCCGCTGATAAGGGTCATGACGTTCATGGGTCAAGCTTCTGCTGGGAAGGGGGTCAAAGGCTTCACCCAAAAGGAGCAGCTGGAGGTCAAAACTGGTTTTCTTGCTCTTTTCCAAATCTTATCTAAAGACTTTACATCAGCTAATCATTTCTGTTAAGTTTTAGTGATATTTAGTGACTATCTTTTTTTTTCCGGATGGAAAAACACAAAATATTACTTGGGGCACGATCAGGTATTGATTTTCTCTAATTAACACATGGTCAAAGTTAAACCTTGAGGCTTAAATACGTTTATACGCTTCACAAAACTGGATTAATTGCTTCTTTCAAGGTACACCTGCACTAAAAACACTGTTTTTGAAATATTAAAGCTCTGGCTGAATAATTCGCAACTCCTGGTGCCAGAATTTCCTTTGAGTTAAGTGGTTTCCTGGCATGATTGTTCTGTTTTCACCTCCAATTCTATGTAACTTTCAACTGTCTGAGCCAAATGCTCATCATTAGAGAAAAGGAAAGTGGTTAAGATGTTTATAAAGAGTAAAGAAACCACTCAGAGTAAAGCCATTTCCTCAACGCTGGATTTGGAGAACGTGATGACCAGGAAAGAAGCGCCTGCTCCAAAATAAAACCCAACTTTAATTGAATAAAAAGCGAAATGTTGGTCAGAGAAAGGTTTTATGGTCCCAGGAGGCAATAAGAAAACTGTTCGGCTACATAGGCAACAAGTATGTTTGGAGCTGCGATTGTAAGGCGTTTGAAGGCTATCAACCACAGTAGTGGTAGCATCATGCTAATGGTCTTTTTGGCCGAATGGAAACCATAGATGAACAAAAAGGGATTTTGGAAAGATTAAAGCAGATATTTTGGTTTTTAAAAATTTTCCTGACCTCACATTGATTGAATTTTTTTACATTTCTTTGACAAAAATAGGATCTATGTCAGTGAAACAAATTATCTTAATTAAATTACACAAATTCTTCCAAGCTAAATTACATAAAACGGGTTTCACACATTCTGTACATAAGACTAAAGAAAATCAAAATCTTATAAAAGATTATTATAGATTTTTGTGAAATTAAATTGTATTAGGAAAAAAGATCCTCATATATCTAAAAACTAAAATTAAAATAAAAAACGGAATATCCTTAGTGTGAGCTTATTAATTGTTTATTAGGTTGATGGTAAGAAGGAAGTCCGACCTTAATGACTTAATGTCAATAAATAAATTATTAAGATTTACAGCTCAGTGGCATTTGAGATTTCTTTAAAACCTCCAGACAGCTCAGAAAACTCAGACGAGTGGCATTAGTGGTTGTAGACAGAAAGTACATTAACCCAACAGAGGATTGTGTTACAGGTGATCCACAGGTTCCGACAGGGGGGCTTTAACACCTTGGTGTCAACCTGTGTTGGGGAGGAAGGGCTGGATATCGGCGAGGTGGACCTCATCGTTTGCTTTGATGCACAGAAGAATCCCATTCGCCTGGTGCAGCGGATGGGACGCACTGGACGAAAGCGCCAGGGACGCATCGTCGTCGTCCTCGCGGAGGGACGGGAGGAGAGGGTGAGCCGTGATCTGTAATCTGCATCTTCAGCTTGGAGGTGAGGGCTTCGTTTGTAAGTGTTCGCTCTCCGCAGACGTACAATCAGAGTCAAAGCAACAAGCGCAGTGTGTACAAGTCCATCACCAGCAACAAAAACGGGCTCCACATGTATCCCAGCAGCCCCCGCATGCTGCCCGAGGGCGTGCACCCCCGGCTGCATAAGATGCACATCACTTTCGACCAGTTTGGCTTCAAAGAGGGCACCCGGAGGTCTGTCAGAGGTCGAAGGTCGCACCCTGAAGGACGAGCTTCTCTCATCCACCCTCAAAACCTGTGTGAGTGACTGGAGAGCAGGGAGCTCCCTGTTTGAACGAGGCTTCCTGAGACCGACCTCTTTCTTTGTAGTTCAACAGGAGAGTCCCACATCCGATGGCTTCTTGAGTCGAACAGAATATTCTCTTTGGGCGTCCACCATGCAGCTGAAAGAGCATGAGAATCCGACTCTAAAGCGGTCCCACTTCCTGTCAATTCCCAATGACTCAACACCACAGGTTTCATTTTCAGGCTTTTCTTTCCCTTCAATCGTGCAACATTTCCATGCTAGATTTAGTTTTTCTCCAAAATGTTTCTAATAAGACGTTGGAGAACCCTTGGAAATCTTTTCCATAACTCTTATTTTCTTCCTGAAAGGAGGAGAATGCAGGAGACAAACCAGCATCCAGGGAGCTGTCTCTATGGGAATGGAGACACTGGCAGCACAAACCACTTCCTTTTCACACGGTTGATCATTCCCTCCGCTGCCACCACTTCATCAAGGTGATGGAGCTAATAGACGGCATGAGAGACGAGAGTGAGGTGGGTAAAGCAACATCATGTAAGTTTACCCCTTAGTACAATAGACTTTATTACTTAGGAATCCCATGTTAAGAGAGGATTTTTGAATAAAATCACCAGACGACAGGCCATAATCCTGGGTTTCCGCCTACCGTCTCTCCTTTGAGTCATCTCACAGGTTTTCTGCAGGATTTAGGCTTTTGGGATTGAGTTTTGGACTCAAGTCTGAAAGTTTAGACTCGACTGGGAGGCCTGGGAGTCGAGTCTCGTGAAAAATAGTCACATTTAATAAGATTAGTCACTAAAATAAAACTAGTTTATGTCATTTTATATAACGACTTTCTCATCTAAGTCTGTTTAGCATGAATGGTTGCCACAGTAACCTTGCTCCCAGTTGTTATGGGTTCCCTGTGATGAGAAATAAGCTGCTACTATTACCTCCCCTTATTGCTGTCATACAGCTGCATTTAAAGAGTACAAAACCAGACTTCTGCTCTGTTTCACGGAGCATTTGGTTTATTAACCATGAACATAACATAAACCACAACATCTATTTAAGATAACAACAATTCTCGTCAAAAAAATGACGTTGGAGGCCTCCGATTAGTTTGAAATCCGTTGTGACGGGCGAAAGCTGTCTGAATGCAGGCCATGATTTTGGACACACCGCTTTTGACAGGTGGCTAAAAGAAAAGGTCATTTGTGTTGCATCTTATTTACAACCCAGGGAAACCAAAAGTCTTGGTTTAAAGGTTCATAGAAGTTCCTGTCAATTTTTAGAAGAAATGTTTTAGTTGCCTTTATTTTGTTTCATTTGTTTCTTCACACTGATTTCATTTTATGGCCATAAAAGTAATCAAATGAAAGAATATTTAAATCCCATTTTTTTTGACATGAGGAATCAAATTATTATCGTAAAAATCCGATTTTTAACATTTGTGCTTCTTATTAGATGCACTTAAAAAGACCAAGAAAATCAGGCTATTGCTGTTATATATATGGCATAATATAAATTTTACCTTAAAAATAAATAATATCTTTATTCACATGACTATTTTCCATTTGTTCAAGAAATGAATTAAAGGCTCGTATATTGGCAAACTAGAGGATTGTGAAGTTTCTGTATTTTTTAGACGTTTTAACCATTATGAGACCCATTACGTTACATCCTGATCAGCAGGAATTAGATTTGTTGCAGTCTACAACCCCCTAATTCAGAGTGTATACAGATCAGGTGCCTGATGATGGGGGGAAAATGGGTTTATAAAAGCTTCCAAACATCTTGCGTCAATCCTGCTTGGTTTCATAACAACAAAGACAGTAGTGAGCATTTAGCCAAAGGAAATCCAAATGTTATAAACTCACATGGATGAGAGGAGTCAGCTGGTTTCCTTTATAAAGATACAACTGCGGTTTGTCTGGAGTTGCTATATTTGGTGTCGTGACGTTAAAGGCAAATTCCTTGAAAGATGAACCAGCTCCATTTTGCCTTTGGTTTAAAAAAAATAAAATAATCTGTTTCCAATGTGTGGCGTCATGTCTATTCAGTTACATCCAACGAGGCCAGACTCTAAAGATACAGCAGTTGCTTTATTTGAAATGTATTTGAACCTTTTTGTGAACTTAAATTCAATTTCAGAATCACATATTTCTTGTTTTATTTTGGGGTTGTTGTTTTTTCCCATGGCAAAGGCATATGACAGGTGACGGTTTATCAGCAAAAGCAACGAAGCCAGACTTCCTGTAGCTGGCTGCTTGAGCTGACAAAATACATTTGTAGCTTGATTGCTAGTTATCCCTAATGCTGAGTTGGAGACTTGCAAAAGTTTAATACTAAACTGTCTCACTTTGTAATGTAAAAAAACAAAAAACAATCATATTAAGTTATTATTATCAAACACAGCAAAGAGGTCAGAGAGAAAGCTGAGGTGAGGTTTAAGTCCGGGTTAGGTTATAAAACAATGGTGGCTGAATCAGGTTTTTATGCAGAAGACGCCATAAGATTATAATACTTTAAAGTAAGATATAAGACGTCCTGCTTACTACGGAATGAAAGCAAAACAGCTAATTAAAGAAAATACTTTGTTTTTTTACCTAATGTTTACATGTAGGTCGATATAAATTTGTCAGTTAAACTGTGTTTCTAAAAAGAAAAAAATGAAAAAAATACCATAAAGTTTCCTTTTAGTATGAAGTGCCTACTTGTGCTATCCTTGAATTGCAGTCAGGCGCAATACAAGATTGACCCAAAGCCTTCAAATTGCCCCGGGCTGCATTTTAGACACATATAGCCCTGCGCTGAAGAGTGATTTTTGCAGTGTAACGCTGAGGGTAAGCTGTTGTTTTTAAGGGACAAGGAAGGAGTTCTTCATTTATACAAGCGGTCATCAGAATTCTGGTTTTGCTTCTAATAAAGACAGTTGCAGGCTTTGTCTCACCATAAGATAAGATAAGATAAGATAAGATAAGATAGACTTGAATGATCCCGGAGGAAATGTTTTGCCAGGGTTACAGAGTATCAATTAACAATTAACATCTGCTCTTTGTCAGAACCTACCTATGCTAAGACCCTATGAATTAGTCCAAATCGCTCTAACTGGGTCAGAGATTATGGTAAAAGGGTCTCTTGTTACCTTTTTAGTGCTCCCAGCTCCCCATACTCATAAAAGGGACAAAGGGAGCAAAACAGATGGCTAAGAAGCCTCATCTAGTCACATAACCTGCAAACTATGCAACCTAAATAAGTTTAACTGTGGGATTAATGGAGCAGTGTAACAACTCAACTAAAATCTCTTTATTCACACAAACAAAACAATGTGTAAACATTATGCAGTATCAAGTAGAGACGACATGTAAGTCATATAGCATACGTTCAAAATTAAGGTCGACCTCTGCGTTTAAAATTTGTTCAAAAACAAACTGTAGGGGAATACTGAATCTGTGTGACTGCTGGAATTAAATGGTTTACAATGGAAGTTCTAAGGAAGTAAAGCCTATTATATAAAACAGGACATATAAATTGGTAATATGTTAATCTAAACCAAATTAATTCAAATATCCTGGGGAAACAGAAAAAACTCCTGAAGATTGAAATTAAAGACCAATCTTTATATGTCTTATAATTGTTCAGTTGAATAGAAACTAAAACCTCAAGTCGGCGTCTGCTTTCACCCGTTAGCTTTTAAAGTTATGCTCCTTTTGTTGTTGAATAAAGGAGCTGAGTACTTCTTAGCTAAACTGAGTATAAATACACTCTTTCACAGGAAGTTCCCGCTTCCCACATCATCCTACATGATTTCAAGCCAAGAAAAGTAATTCTTGCTGATTATTATGATTGAATCTCTTAATTTGTTTTGTTTAAACACAATCTCTTACTAACCAATAATCCAATAATCCATTAGTATGTAGGAGGCCGTTCCTTCAGATGCAGAAGGTATTTTTTTTTTCTTTTTTCGTATTTTTCCGTATGCGGAAACAATAACGGAAAAACCCCAATTTGTTTCTGGGTGAGCAGCTAATCTGCTAATCTCACTGTGGAAAAACAAATATTGTTTCTAACAGCAACAAAAAGTGTCCAGTAAGTCAGTTTTAAAACGAGGAGATAATATATTTTAGGTGTTTGATTTATTGAAATATAAAGAATACATTAAGCTGTTTTCAACGACTTCACATCATAATGAGTGTCATGTATTCTGAACTGCAGAATCTGGCATTTGGAAATTTACGGGTTTGATTCCAGCTTCCTACACGGTCATATGTGGACGTTCTCCTTTATAAGGTACTTTACCCCAAATTAGATGTTTTATAAAAATAATAAAAAATCTCTAAAACTTTTATACTTATTAGAGGCCATTCCTCTTTCTTTTCAAGTCAATATTGAGCAGAAATGCATCAGGCAAAAGGAAGTTGCACACCTTTTGGAGGGTGATCTCCGGCTTAAAGGCTGTGCTGTCCTAGAGCCTCAAAATTTAAGACCTCCAGCGCATCTTTTAGCAACCAAAATTGACCTTGCAGGATCGGTTTGCTCCTTTGTGCCGTGCAAAACATCCTCAAGTCGTTAAAATTTGCTTACCTGCTACTTGGTTTAATGATACAATGCTGAAGTGTTTGCGAAATATTCAGTTAATTGCTGTGGCGCAACTTTAAGCAGCCTCCGAAATGATCACTTAAATATATCTCAAACAAATCATGTCGACTCTAGAGGTGCTAGACATTATTATGCTACAGCAAATTTTTTCTCTGCTGAGCTGCAGAGACGTTAGTGCGTGTATATCAGGCCTGCTGATGGGTGTGGGCGTTTCCTGCCCTCGTGTCCAAATTTATAAACTCCAAAATGGACATAGAATTGACCGAACATCCAGTATTCCACATACGCACTTTGGATAAACTAGTCACAAAATCTTTACTCCACCAGCTACTTCATCTGATTTAGCACACAGGCCTTCTGATGTTTTGACACCCCCCACAGTGTAATCTCTTTCACTGCTGCTCTGCGCTACATTTAACGTCTAAGGCTCCAGGAAATGGTTATAAATGTTAGTTTTTTTCTAAATCACCAGTCGCTCGTTCATCCTCTAGACCCATTTTCTGCCAGACAGTGATTTTGTCTGTCACGCTGCCTCTTTACAGTGAAGAGACATCGGGCTTGCACACAGACCCCCCCCTGCTCATATGATTATGTAACAGTTCTCTGAACCGTTGCATAAACCCAGGAAGATGGAAGTGGGTCAGACCATGGCGACCTAGATGCGCCGGGATATCAGAAAACAGATTCTACACAGATAACTACGATTTATTTTGACAAGAAAAATGGAAAAGTACACGATTCACATTTTTTAATTTAGTGGTTCACAGAAAGTGTTTACTTAAATTCAGCTGATGTTTGTTTTAGTGGTTAAAGGTAACCCTGGCTACCATGGTTTGTGTGGCCTTTAAGATCAACATAAACTGTATGGGATGGACTGATCTATAGATTCAGGATGTCAGCTGGGTTTTTCTAAGAATATTGAAAATTAAATTGTATTGTTTTACTTTGGCACCGTTGTTTATGTTGCATTTTTTTAAGCAACAAGAATTTTGTTTTTTAACCTGTGGAAGGATAAACTTCCACAGTTTTTTAAAACCTGACACAAAGATAAGAAACAACAAAGCTTGTTGTTTTTTAGTATATTTTGTGCATTATTTAGCTGCTGGTAATCGGTATGAGCCATAGACTAGCAGCTGTCCATAGTACTGAGCAATACGGCCACAGATTCAATAAATAACTACCTTTTAGGATGGAGACAGATACCCGTCTGATCCAAACTGCCACCCTCAGATGAATGGAAACTGTTTTGGAGATTTAGAAATAATACAGCTAACTTCAAGGCTCAAGTCTGCCGCAAACTAAAATACTTTCAGAGTAACACAAGTGTTGCATCACCATAGATTAGATGCTGCTAGGGCCTTCAAGGTGGGCTAACATTTGCATCTGCCTGCTTGGAGAAGCTTAATTATAGACCAGACAAGATACAGACGACCCTGTTGAGCTACAGATCACCCAAACTCCGAATTAAAGTTCATGCTGTTTGCTGCTTGATTTAGAAAGATGCTGCGTTAGTTTTGGGTCAAATTTGCATGATTAATTTTGATACGATGAAATATTCAGCAGAGAAGGGTTTCCACTTTGTTTTTGTTTTTTTGTTTTTTTCATCAGGGTAAAATGAAGTGAACCGTGTGATGTTGCAAGGCTGTGCTGCTGAATCTGTTTTCATCAAGGTTATTTTAGTCTTTGTTATTTTTAGAAGCAGAGACATAATCTGGTCATTAATTAATTGAGACAGATTTCAGTTCAATCAACCCTGAATTTGTTTTCATAAGCAAACAAGTGTCTAAAACACTTTTTATTGAACTCCGCCGTGTGAAAACTAGTGATTTTTTATTTTATGTAGAGCATACCAAATGTGATGTACTACATTTTAAAGTCTTATTAAGACTTAAACTGTCCTCAGATCAGTAAAGGATGTAGGAAAAACCTTGTAGATAAATTGTTTAAACATTTAAGGAAAGTCAAAATCAAGATATTTGAACCTTTTCACTTTCTTTCAAGTGAAAATACACAAACCTCAGTGTACCTTTAGTTTCTTAAATGATGAATAAAAACACAAGTTATATGTATTATATTATTATAAGTTAAAAATGTGTGGCATGCATTTGTGCGTAGCTCTTTATAAAATTCAGGCAACTAATAGCTTTTAAAAGTGAGATAAGTAAAACAAACAAAATCTAATTTTAGTATGAATTCATAGACTGCATGGTAATCCAGATATTGACAGTAAATATTCCAGTAGAAAATGTACAAAAAAAAAACTTGAATTTACAAAAAGATACGTTTTCTGGAATTATCTAAAGGAACAAAAAAAATATATAAAGACAATATTTGTTATTAGTATTTAATTCAAGCCGCATTGTCCATTTTTGGGATTAAAGTCTAGCTATAAATGTAATTATAAATATACCCTATCCTAATTTACCCCACCTTTTACAGAAAAAGGGTACATAGTAAACAACCTGATGTTAAAATGGTGTAATACTGATGTCTGTTATTCTACAACTAGAGAGAACGTTTTATTTTCTCGTAGTTTTTTCACAGAAGCTTTGGGAGCTAGAGCAACTTTTAGGAGCCGCATCATTTAGAGCTACGAGTATTGATCTATCAAATATATTGAACGGAATTAATCAATAATTTGTGATATTTTTTTTGAATTGTTTCCCTGTCACTGCTTTTAAAAATATTTGTGTAAATAAAAAGTCCAAATTATATATAAAAGTATATATATATATATTATAATTATATAAAGAAAAGATAAACGACCCTCGCCATCTGAACAGAACTATGTCGAGTTCTTTACATCAATATATATACATATATATGGAATAATTCAATCTAAGTTGAGGCTTAAATCTGGACCTGAAAACAGATATTAATGATCGGAGCTTCTGTCATTTTGAAGGCGAACGTCAGTCTTTAGCTGCTGATAGAAACACAGTCATGAAGATCTGCAATGTAAATGCAGCACAAGCTGGTTTTATAAGTTATGATTGAATTCAAATGCAGTTTTCTGTTTTTTTGTTGTTTGGAAGTAGGAAAAACAAAGAAAGATAAAAACCAGGTCTCCTCTCGGTTCCACTTTGCAGTTACGCACTAATTTGTGTTTTTCCTCCACTTAATACCACAAAGTGATCCAGAGTGGCTGTTTTTTTTCATTGGGAAATATTTGGCCTTTTGTTTGAATTGCGAAACGCTTCAATGTTATTAAGAGGTTGCATTTGCAGCTCAGTATTTGGCTGCCAGCTTGTTGGTCTAGTTAGCAGATTAAAGGTGGAGGTTTGCCAAAGTCGAAGTGTAATCAGAGAACACAACGACGACCTGAAGTGCAGAAGTGGCTTTCTTCATGTTATCAAACCTAAATGGGCAGATTTTGCTGAATTTAGGGCTTTTAGGGAGTTTATATGCTTTGATCTTTTTTCCCTCCTCTAGAAAAAAAAAAGAAAATCTGTTATTCATTTCCTCTCTGGGTTCACTGAGCATCTCCCACCTCCTGGTGTCGGGTTCACCGTCACCCAGCCGTTGCTCGCAGGGTTCCCGCTTTAGCCGAATTACTTCCAGGTCAAACGTTTGACAGGCGCTAGACGATCAAAAGCGTTTAGTGTCCAAAATCAAGCATGAAGGAGATGTTTAGGCAACAGAAGTGTATATTTCTTTATGAAATGGGTGTCTTAGAAAACATTTCAAATGTTCTTGCATGTCTTAGAACCTGAGGATAATAGATTTTACATCTGAGTTTTTTGCTTCTCCATATGTGGTTGCAATGTGATTAGGCACTTCCTGATCGGATTAAAGTATGAACATGAACAGAAAAGTTATTCTGATTGGTGAAGTGACCCCTTTTTCTTCTTATATCACCTTACCAACCTAACTTTGTGTTTCCATCATAACCTTTACCAGCTGGGCGTCAGTTGTCCTTAATCTACAGCCTGAACAGATCAAGATTGCAGCTGTGTAAAGTGAAAAGAAGGAGAAAAAGAAGGTCTCCACCTGCCAAAATAAAAGCTATGACTGTTTTTTGTTGTAGTAAAAATATATACGGAGCAATCCTTAAAGATATTTTTGATACTTGGTATTTTACGTGATATCCCAACACTTTCAATCCTGTGAAAGGGAAAAAAAGCTTTTACAGCCAAAATGGAACTAAAATAGAAATCTATACATGTTTTGGTGCATTTGTATTTTGCTCCCCTTCAATCTAATTAATTTCCAAGTCATCAAATGGCCTTTCAGTGATTATTTGCTGACAAATTTATGATTAGTCTTAATCTTTGCAGCAGTAGAGCGCTTTATCGGTGTCTAACAATTTAATTCAGGTTATTTATTCAGCGCCAATTCATTTACATCATCCAAAGGCACATTAAAAGACAATTAGTTTAAAACTAAATATAAATATATTCAAGTTCATCCTAGTTATGAACAATTAACGAAGCTAGTTCAGTATTAAAGCAACACTAAGCAACTTGTGATCATACGTCAACTTACAGCTCGTTGAAAGGCACCTCTGTCATGGCCCGTGTTGCTTTAACCGGCACTATGCAACTTTGAGGTGGGTGGCAGGAACCCTCTACAACTACAAACGTGCTGACTGCTTTACGGCATACGTCACTTCCCCCGTTTCTTATTTTCAACATCATCATATGACATTGTTTCAGCACAAATAGATTCATCACCTCATCCCTATTTACACAGACACTGGGAACAGGAATGTACTTCAATCCAACTGCGGGTGAGATCAGGATTTTACGACACCATGCAACACTATGATCGTTAAGAATATTTCTCCACCAGAGCCTTTTTCTGGGTCAATTCTGGACATTTTTTATTCTATTTTTACCACGATAAATAAATGGGAATCTAAGAGGACTAAATAACACCCTCAGAAATGTACCAACTTTATTTCCCAAAGAGTGAAATTAACCTTGAACAATATTTCGTTTTTTTTGCTTTTGTCTTTAGGGGGAGTGTTGTTACGAACAGCAGCTTCTACCTTACCTCCACGGAGAAGACGCTGACAAAAAGAGGCAGAAGAAACCAAATGCTCCAAAGATGCGCACAAAAAAGAGCAAATGTAACCCATCTCACAACACCTGTTCTGCACTGGATTATATAAGTATTGAAGCACACACGGAGAATGCAGCGACCGCTGGGTTCAATTTTACGTTCCCTCCTGAAAAACAAAGGCTCCCAGGCGAACATTTGATTGAAGGAGCTCCTAGTGACGATACAAGACCCGAGCACGTCGATTCTCCATCACACGTCTCTGACGCTGCCGACATTGGTAAAACAGAAACTGATCGACCTGCTCATGAAATACATGCTACAAATGAAGAACATGGGGACTTTGAAGAGATGTTCTACCTTCCTGAAACCTATTCTGCGCCGTTCTTGCCCTTTAAAAAACCCGAAAGCAGCGACGGTCTCAAGGCCGTCCTTGCCAACGTAGCTGAACTCCTCTCTCGATCTCCACCTTCACTTGAGAACATTGTAGAGGTGGGAAACGCTGCGTCGTGTCTTCCACCTTCGCCTCAGCCGCCTCTTCAGCCTTTCCCTGTCAGTTTCAGCCTGGAAGTAGACGATGAAGATGTCGATGATGTCGGCTGTGAGGACAATAGTGCTAATAGTCCCACCTGGGACGAGGTTTTTGAGGATAAGGAAGTCGGGCATGAAAATATTGATAATCATAGACCAGAGCGCTTTAATAGCACAAGGGCTGAAGCAGCGGCGCACAGTGTGGATGCTGACAAGATGGAAGATGGAGCCGTTTCTAACGATGTCCAGATGGACGACAGCTTAGACTTGTTTGAAGACGACGAGGCCTTCATGCAGATGACAATTCCTGATATTCCCACTCCTGAGGACGGCGTGACGGCTAGAAACGTCAGTTCTGGAGAGAGTGATGGCGCCGTTGGAAAGATGGCTAAAGGTGAACACACAGACGGCGCAGCCAATCCATCTGACTGCACTAAAACATTGGTCTCAGTGAAATTGACAGAAAAAGTGGCCGCAGATAAAACTGCAAGCCTATGCTTTCAAAGCAGCTATGATGCAACAGAAGAGAAACCTCAGATTCACACACCAGCGAAGACTTTCATCAAAGTTTCTTCTTCTGAGCGAGAAAATCCTCAGCTGCTGGATTCGTCTCGTGATTTGTTCTCTGTTAATTTTGATCTTGGCTATTCGCTGGAGGACTCAGATAAGGAAGAAGAACAAGAGGAAGTTGACGCTGCACCTGCATTTCTTTCACCTAAAAAACCAGCAAGTTCCGCTGCAGCTGATTTGCTGGCTGTTTCCAATTCCTCTACTCCTCGTTTCACGGGACCCTTCAGTGAGTCCAAATTATCTTCTCTACAAGCTGACAGCCAAGAACTCCCGTCTCCAGTCACGTCACTGGGAAACAGGCGGACGCTCTTTTCCAGATTTGCCCGACCCGCCTCTGCCAGTTTAAATCGGGGACGAGCTGAGGGCGACCTCACGATGGCGAGGGTGGAGCTCGGCTCAAACGAGGAGCCGATCGTCGGGGGAGAATGTTCTCCAAACCCAGGTTTGTTGCTGAAGCAAAGACATGATTCCTGTCTTAAGGTAAAGAGCCACTCCTTAATAAATTGGACTATCATCAAAAAGCTAATTAAAAAAAGTTCTTCGGCCTCATATCTAGGTGACTTCCGTATATTTTGGTGACTTATAGCTAATGCAAACACGAATTTGTATTTCGAAAATTAGAAATATTAGATAAACTTATACAACAGAGCTGCTATGGCCTGTGTGGTCAGTATGGGACCCCAATAAAACTCATTGTTTACTAAAGAATAGTGATGATAATACAAGTGTATTAGAAATGTGCAGCAGCACGAGGAACTGGTTTAATTTGTATGATATTTTGTGTTTTGTAAAGCGCATTTTAGCAGCAAGTCAATTCAAAGTTTACATTTTAAAAATGTAATTTAATTATTTATTTATTTTTATCAAACGAGATAAGAACAATAACTCAATTTTATAAATCACTTTTCAAGTTAGTAATTAAAGGAAACCTTACACAAGTAGGTTTTTAGCCGAAGATTTTAGCTGATTTGCAGTTTTATGGAAGTTTGTTTAAAAAAACAATAACAACTGAACATCAACTAAAAAGTGTTTTAAAGTCTATTCTCTGATCTACAGGAAGCCATTGCCAGGAGTTGATGTCTGTTTTTCCAGATTTAATGAGAACACGAGCAGCAGCATTCTTGTTCAGCTGCTTCTGTCTGATATATGTTGTAGGCAGACCCGTGAAGAACCTGTTGCACCAATGAGTGCAACTGAAGATAAATGCATAGATGAGTTTCTCTAGGTCTTGTTGGGTCTTCAGGTCTTTAATCATAGAAATGTTCTTCAGGTGATAGAAGGCCGACTTTATAATTATCTTCATGTTTTCTTTGAAGGTTCAGGTCTGAGTTCATCACCACACCCAGATTTCAGGCCTGATTGGTAGTTTCTAGCTGTAATAACTGAATGCTCGTTTAACATTAACTGTGAGGTTTAGTCAACAAAATAAACAGAAATATAATACTTGAAATAAACTAGTAAGTCTATAATATTCTTAAATTGTCTGTCAGTAAGGCTATAATATTTACGGCTGGAGTGTTCTCTTCCTGTAATTCATAAACCAATTTCATATCATTATGTGATGTACGGTTAAACGTTTGTGAATGAGAATTGCCCCGTAAACGTTTCACCTGGTAACATCAAGGTTTGGTAAGGATAACATGTTGAATTTAATTCATGGAATAAGAACCGGTTCATCTCTGCAGCTTCCTCTGCTTCAGTCCAATTTGAATCTGTAGTTCAGACGTGTTCATGCTTGTCTCTTGTTTGTTAGCGGAGTTTTACAGCGACAGTGAAGAGGAGGCCGTGCATCACAAAAGACGACATCACAAGGTCAACCCTTTGTCCTCCCCAGAAATGGTGAGCAGAGTTAGTCAATAATGAAGCTGGACTGATTTTCGTCATTGACTAAATCATTTTAAGAATCTTGAATCTCTGCACTCTAATGTAAAAGGAACAGAAGAAAAGATCAGAACAATCTGATTATGTATTCAAGTATTGTTTTTGAAGCACATTTCCAAAAGTGACTAGAACAAGGTTGAAAGCTTAGAAGGTTGAAACAAAGTACCTTCGCTGCCTTCCTGTTGCCTGTTGAAAATATTGCTCTCTCTTGCTGTCTCATCGCCTTGAAGAGCAATCAACTCACAGAAAATACAGTTTATTTTTTAAATGACTCATTTCATATCTGTGCTTTAAGTTAAATGAAAAGCTGCAAGCATTTTATGACTTGTGGCAGAAAGAGAATAACAATTCTCTTTCTTGGAGTCTCAGAGTGTTAGAATATATTTATAAGATCAATAAAACATAACATTTTAAACAGAAATATTAAGTTTCTGAAAAGTATGCTCATTTCTATTTATGCCATTCTTCTTCTAGGCTCTTTTTATTGCATGAATTACTCCGTCAGTGTTTTTCTGCTGTTCAGAAAGTCCAGGTTTCTTTAACGGCAGCTTTCCAGTCAACTTCATTGTTTGCTCTGGTGTCTTGCATCTTCCTCCTGGATATACTCAATAGATTCTCTGTGGGGTTCAGGTCAGGCCCGTAATCGGCCAAATGTGGCATTACTGGAGCAGTTTTTTTGTAAAGTTATCAGTAACAGCTGGTTCAAGTTCTGCCTGCTGGAAAATCAAATCAGTGCAAAGCTTGTCAGGAGAGAGAGAGATGTTGAAAGGTTTCTTACTAGATCACCGAATTCTCCCTAAGTCAAGAAACTTAACATCAGCAGATGGGACGAAATGAGCATTCTGGTCCTCTCCACTCTTTGTCCAGACTAGGGGACCTTCAGTTTTCAAATAAAACGCAAACTTACCTCCATCTGAACAGAGGACCATTGAGCAACAGTTGGTTTACTTTTCTCTTTATCTTGTTGCCCATGTGTTCATCTCTCTTAGCATGGAAGCTCTTGATGTTCTACCACCAGCCTCAGTCCACTCCTTCTGAAGCCCCCTTATATTTAAGGATATACATATTCAATATAAGCATAGTATATAACCGTATAAGCATTTGCCCGGCTGTCACATAATTGCTGTTAGTGACCCAGAACGACAACATTTAGACGCTACGAAAACTTTGTTTTAATTAATGAACAGGACTCGATTAATTGATTGCGGTGTGACACCATAAATGTTCAAGTTTTCCCACATTATTTAGATTTACTGAGCAGCTTAATTATTTTTCTGTGTGCTATAGTCATCATATTACTATGAAAAGAGTGTTGAATATTTTACCCTATGTGTGACGAAGCTATTCGAGCTTCATTTTCTGAAATAGAGAAAAAATAACCTTTTATACTGAAGTTTTATACATAGTTTACTAGTTTAACTTGTCTGCCGGGGAAAAAAAAATACGAAAACAAAAGCATCAGCATTCATGCTATTTTATTTTATTTTTGCCAGTCCAAGATCCTGAGTGATGGGGACTCGCCGCTGGTGGTGAAGAAAAAACGGGTTTCTGTTCTGAACACGGTAAGATTAGTTAACCAAGCCAGCATCAACATGAACCTTAATGCATCTTATTGGGAATTGTAACATCTTGTATAGATATAAACTTTTCCATTTATGTGTATGCACCAATAATAATGACGTCCAATGGATTTATTTTTTCATCCAGACTGACGAAACACAAGCCGGAGCTTCTTCTGACCACGACGACTTCCAGAACGACTCCGTGTTGATACGGAGAAAAACGAGGCCTGGATCCGGGAGGCGACGAGTCCCGCAGCCCAGGGTCAAGGTAAGTCCAGCGAAGGATGGCTCTGCAGGAGCGTGGTTGTTCATGCTACAAAGGAAATGCGACAGCCATCAGATTTACATGAGTCCAGAGTGACCCGTATGCTCAGAAGAAGAACGTAGATGTCACAAAGCATGGATGGAGGCGTCTTTGGGTGGATTTTAAAGTTGTAGTGCTTTGGGAGCAAGTACCGTCACCAGATCAGAACAAGAAGGAAACTTAACTCGGCACTGCTTGCTTCAGACATTGTTTACGCCCAGATTTACCACGTCTGGCTTCTTCTGGTGCAAAGTTATGACACGGTTCATATTATTGTTGCAAAAGTCTGATAAAATGATGGTTCTGCCTGCAGCCGCATTCAGAACTATCGGCTATATCGACGATTTATTACCGGATATAAAAAGGGGCACAAATTGGATTTTTTGGGGAGTGAAAATGTGTTGTTCAGACTGTTGTGAAAAACTGGGTATGGGGAATATTAGCCAAAAAACTCCTATATTGGTCCGATATCAACAAAGAACATTTATCGACCTGCATCTAATATCTCAAATATAATCACTGTCCTTATTAACATAAATATATAGTAGAATACCTAGGGGTGTCCCAATACATTTGATTCACTTCTGATATGATACACCATTGTAATCTTTGATGTTGATACCTTCTTCCTTCAGGCAAAACATCACCGCCAAAATTCGACCAAAACTGAAACCTCTTTACTGTTGCTTTAAGGTTTTTTTATGTAAAGAAAGTCAGCAGATTGCACTGATTCATGACGAGCAGCAAAACTGAAACTTCTTTAGTGTTGCTTTAACAGGTTGTTTTGGTCTGTCAGCTGCACAGTTTCCATGACATTTAGTTTTTTGTTTGATCTGCATCAGAACACCAAAGCGCGTCAGTTTCTGGATGAAGAAGCGGAGCTGTCGGGCCACGACGATGGAGCGGACGTTTCATCTGACGAAGAGGACGGCACCGACCTGAATCGGTCTCTAGAAGGCTTCGTGGTGGACAACACGCACCTCTCCCAGGGACTGAACGGTAGGCTGTGCAGCTCCAGGTGGGTCTCTCAGTTCTTTGTGTTGTCATACTTACTGGTTCTGCTCTGCTATACATCAGAGTCCGAGATGCAGGGAGTCTACCTGAAGTCTGTGAGAAGCCCCTCGGTACAGGGCAAATTCAAAATGTCCTGTAAAACAAATCATAACATGGACGTTTTTTCTCAGGTAAATCATGTTTCACTCTCAGCTTTTGTTTTTACTCCTCATTCAAGTTGACCAAAAAAAAGCATGGTGGATATATATTTACATAATTTGACATAATTCCTGCATTGAAGTTAAACATTCACTGAGAACTTAATTTGTTACGACACTTTTCACCAACTATACTGTTACTGAGTGAGAAAAACTACATTTAAATGGCTGTTTCAAGTTGAAAAACCACTAGCAGGTAACAGGAAGGCTGAACAGAGTACAGCAAAATAGCAGACTTTAGTGTGACCTATAGTCTTGCTCTTTTAATGGTGTTTATAACTTAAAATTAGGTAACTTTATCATTTTAACATGATAAACAATGCAAAGATAATACAACCTAAAGGTGTTTAAATACATTATAATTAAAACAAATATATATTAGTTAACTCAATAATAAAAGTCACTTTGGTTTCAGTTAATTTTTATAAATCCTAAATTAAGCTAGGGGTGTCACCATATCGATATCAGCAAACCAACACAACCAGTCTGTTCTAGCAGCTTGTATTCAGTATGCAGAGTTTAGTGATCTTTGGGTCCAGGTGCCGGAGATGGATGAGACGTATGCCGAGGACAGCTTTGTGGTCGGCAGTGATGAAGAGGAGCCGGAGAGCAGCGAGGAAGAACCCGAAGCTGTGGAACTTCTGCCTGAGGTGTCGTCGGTGGACGGGAGGAAGCAGTACGCCACCAGGCGGCGCGTTTTTCTGCACAACGCCAGAATGGGACCCGAAACTAAGAGCAGAACTCAGTCTGCTGCAGAGCAGAGAGCCAAACCCAAACGCTCCCGGGTCGTCTGCTTAAAGGACTCCAGCGAGGAGGAGACAGACGAAGTGAGGAAGAAGAGGAGTCCCTCCACAGCTGGGCATGTCGTCCCTTTACAGGCAATCAGGCCGCATCCACACCCCAGCGGGCAGAAAAGCTCCGCTGCATCCACAACCCTGGCCTCTAAACTCTCGTTGATTAGTAAAGGACAGAGGAGTTCACTGAGTGGAGAGCAGCGAAACGAGCGGTGAGTAATGACACTGTGAAGTCTGCAAGCAAAGCCTTCACCTTCCAGAGAACCGCTGAAAATGTTAACGTCTGGAGATGCAAACGCAGAAAGAAGAGAAACAACAAACATACGAAGGCCAAACTACATCCAAAACCAAGCATGCTCCTTCAGAAATGTCAAAATCAAAACGTTTTACATCATTTAAAATTTTGTTTGTATTACAGAAGAAAAGACAGCATTTGTAATTTGTCAATTGTGGATGTTAATTCTAATTGAAAGAAAATATATATTGCTGCCCAATGTTTGTCACACCACACCTGTCATTCGTTTGTAAGTAACCTTTAACCTTTCCTTTCCAAAACGAATTTAAAAAGTGTCTCAGACTTCGCCCTATGTTTGTTATAGCTCATAAAGCTGTTATGATGAATACGTTTGGGCTGCCTTAATTACCTAAATAATTCGTTTGATGACTACTTTTTGGATTTGCTTTGTCTTTGTGTGAGTTAACGTTTGTCTGATGATCTGGAACACGGTACTGCTAAGGTTACACGGATGCTTTTTTTTGTGTTTAAACAGGCTTGAGGTTGATTTCTTCAATAATAACCCATAAAGCAAATGTACTGATCTTGTTCTCCTTTTTCCTGCAGGTGTCGTCAAAGGTTAGAGAATCAGCATCTGCTCTCGGATGAGCTTGATTTTGCCGAGCCGGAGCCAACTTTAATCACTGCACAGGAATTGCAGGTATGGCTCTGCAGAAGGTTAATGGTACGACTCTCTGTGAGGGTTAACGCCACGGTGATCTGTCTCTAACTCTGCAGGGAGTCCCTTCCACGTCCTCGGCGCTGCCGCCCGCGTCCGTCTCCATCCTGGTGGACAGCCGCTGCCTCGGCGGCGGCGCAGATCTGCTGACGAGCCTGCGTCAGCGCCACGCGGCCAACGTCCACGTCTGCTCGCTTGACGGCTGCTACTTCATCGTGAGCAACCGCATGGCGGTGGAGAGGCACAGGCAGTCGTCCCTGGCAGCTACGCAGAACCGGAAGCGGCTGGTGGAGAGACTCAACAACCTGCAGACGCTGTTTGAGCGAGTTTGCATCATCGTGGAGAAAGATCGGTCAAAGCAGGGTGGGTTTTTAAAGATGTACTTCTATGTACAATCTAGCCAACGATGTGGATGCTAACAGCACCTCTTACAGGTGAGGTGACCCGACCTTTCCAGCGCACTCGTTACTACGACAGCACCATAGCGGCGCTGGTTGGCGCCGGGATTCGCCTGCTGTGGAGCGAGGGCGCCGAGGAGAGCGCCGGCTTGCTGGCGGATCTGGCGAAGCTGGAGCAGCGTAAAGGTCAGGGCATCTCCGTGCCCCTTGAGGTCAAAGGGCAGCGCAGGGAGCAGGCTCTGCAGCTGTACCGGAGTCTGCCTTCAGTCAATCATGTCCAAGCACTCAACCTTCTCCACAACTTCAGCTCAATCTCTCAGCTGATGAACAGGTAAATGTTCTTAGCAAAAACTTCGATGTGTGGACCAAACTACTCAGCCATTCATCCGTATCACCAGCCATTTATTCAGCCACTAATCTATTCAGTCATCGGTTCAATCTTGTTCTTGCAGTTCCGTGGAGGCCATACAGAAGGGAAGCTGCATGAGCCGCACCAGAGCCGAGGAGATCTACCGCTGCATCCGTCGCACCTTCGACTCCTCGCGAACGCATCGAAAGCAGGAAAACGATGCTAGGACCTCAATGGAGACGCAACTCCCACCCAGACCTGTGAGCCATCCTTGATAGCTGAAGCATGCTTTTCTTCTCTGCCAGAGACAAAAAATTATCAAGGCTCAAAAGTGTAAAAAAAAAAAATCCAGTAAATGTGATAATTCCAATAAATTATTAAATGTGCAAATGGCTTAAAATTTATGTTCAGTATAAAAACAGTTGTAAAAAATGTTGAGATTAATTTGACTCACCATTATTATTTTTGCTCAATGATTCTAATATTTAAGTTGTAATTCAATTATCACAAATATTTATTGAATGGTTGCTCTTTTGTCCCTAGATAAGTCGATACCAGTTACTGTGTAACCATTTATGCTGAACTTCACCTCAGTGAGGGAAGAGCTTCATCTTTTGCACAATAAGTTAAAGCAGCAGATCTCTAAAAAAGAGAGTTATGATCATATTAGCAACAGTAAAGTCCTAATAAAGAGATTCAAAGAACACTTTTGTAAAATTTGTAAATTATTGATTACAGTCCTGGAAGTACAATTTTCATTAATAAAAAGTTATTTTTTGTGAGCACTAAACTACTGCCGTTAACCACTAGATGTCAGTATTTCACCTGTAAACAAACATTGATGTTTATATGCAGCTTTAATTAACATCTGTACAAATTATGTTTTAAAAGAAGTCTTTATTTTCAGCAGATTCAGTTTTTTTAGGAACTACAGTTGGATGGCTACATAAAGCACCAGTCGACAGATAAAGCAGCCTCATATCCAATCATTTCCAAGCTATTAAAAGGAAAATTACACAACAAAAAAAATTTGTACAAGCGCTTCTAAAGCCTAGACACAATTTTCTCATTATGTACATAGTTTTAGATCTGCAGCGTCTACACACGGGGATAGTTCTTTGCTTCTGCATAATTCCTGGCCAACCAAACCCACAATCAGCTTTTATATCAAAACATTCATCTGGTTCAATCTATCATAGCAAAATATGCAGCTCAGAATTAAGTCTGGTGCAAATTGGCAAAGCTAGCTGGTCTATTGTTGCCCCCTTGTGGCCAAAGTGACTTCTGCTACTAGTAAATTGTTTTATTTCTGGATTTCTTTTCTTCTCACAGCCCAAGTTTCAAACCAGCATTTTGTACAAACATTTTGCCTTCGTCATTTCAACCACACTCACGTGGTTAATGTAAGGTGCTTTATCACAAACGCGACAGGAAGACGCTGCTTCACCTTTGATTTGAGCTATGGGTTGAATATCATTAGAAAAACTGAAAATCCTGTTAGGATTTGATCCTAAAACCATTTTATTTTATTTTTTATGTAACCATGTACCAGGAGTCTGCTGACCTTTTAAAACGCAACAAAACTCCGAGAACTTTGTCGGAAACCATTCTCCGCATCATCACAGTTATTACAAAAGATGCCAAAAAGTTCTGATTGTGAACTTGTTTTAATAAAAAATATATATTTATATATCAAAGAGGACCAGAACAGCTGCACGGATTTACACGCATGCAGTTACTTTCACGGTAACCCAGAAACTTAAATGTAAAACCAAGCATTTGGCATCCTAGACACTGAGCTAAGAATCCATTCTGACCCAAACAGCATCTGTTTTTAAACTCTACATCTTACAGGTGTTTGACCATCACAGTAACGATAGTTTTCTAATAGTCTCAGAACTATTTTTGTTTTTCTACAAAACCATGGGTGGTTTAAAAGAAGCCCTATATACATACATATACATATATACACACACACCTATTAGTTTAAAAAGAAAAATTTAAATACCACGGATGATTGGGTCAGCAGCTACTCGACTGGATTGTTAAAAGTGGACAAATAAGCGCAAAGTGGCTTAAAATGCGCCGCCGTGCCTACATGCTGGTGGGCTGCGTCTGCTGCTGCAGAGGCTGCAGCTGCACGGGCTGCGGCTCAGAGTTCTGGAGGCCGCACTCGTCTCCCTGCCGCATGTAGATTAAAAACAGAGTCACCGTGGCGAACGTTGTGGCGTTCACGGGAAACGCGCGGAGCAGCGTGGACGTGAGGCCGCGCGTGAAAGCCCTGTAGCCCTCCTTCTTCAAGCTCTGCCTGACGCAGTCCATGATGCCGCTGTATTTGGTGACGCCGCCGACGCCGTCCGCCTGCAGGCGCGACTTGATCACGTCCACCGGGTACGTGGACAGCCAGGAGGCGATGCCCGACATGCCGCCGGCGAACATCAGTTTGGGGATCATGTACGGGTCCTCGGGCTCGCAGCCCAGCGAACGCGTCAGCACGTCATACGCCAGGAAGTAGACGCCGAAGCCCGGCGTCTCGCGCACCAGTGTGGTCACCATGCCCCGGTTGATCCCTCTGAAGCCCTCCCTCCTGTAGATTCTCACCAGGCAGTCCAGAGAGTTCTTGTACATCTTATTTTTGGACTTCTTCTCGCCAGTGCCTTGCAGCTGCATGCGCGTCTTCGCCAGCTCCATCGGGCAGCAGATGACGCACTGGATGGTTCCGGCAGCGGCGCCGGCTAGGAACTGGTTGAGCGGCGTGTCGCGGCCGAGCTGCCGCATGGCGTTGCCCTGGACGCCGAACACGATGGCGTTGATAAAAGTCAAGCCCATCATGGGAGAACCGATGCCTTTGTAAAGACCCAGCATCTGCAGGCGTGGAGACAAATAATGAGGCCGAATCACAATCAACAAAAATAAACTCACTGATGGCATGAAGATACGTCTCTACTAATAATGGTAATTATGTAAAAACTAATAGAGCAATTTCAGAAAATACTACCAACAAACTACCATTTAAAAAAGGTGATTTGTAAACATGAAATTAAGAAAAAATTTCAGCTGCAAATAAATTCAGTTCATTTGGAGATTTGACGTTGATTCATGCAGGTGTAAAAAAAACAAACACTTTTCATCTCGAGCCTTTAAGAGGCTGCAGATGGAATGTCAGAAATCTTGTAGGTTCTGTTTCAGCAAGTATGAACGTGATTTCAACGAAGCGACACAACCTGAAGTCAGCGTCTAGTCAGTATTAACAGTATTTTTCTCTTTGCAAAATAGCTCGACCCAACTAAACCCAGCTCGACTGGATAAAAGGTCATTAGTTTAAAAATCAGCTTTCAAGCTTGGCTTGTGTAAAACGCCTGAACTTGCCTTGATCTGAACCAGAATTACCTTCAGCTCTCGTTTAAAACATCCCATAATTTCTCTAGCTGGATGTTTAAAAGGTTGCTGACATGCTTCAAGCTGAACCTCCACCCCCATATTTAATCTAGGGCAGCTTCAGCTCCATCTAACAGCGGACTAGCATCCCCACAGCATGATGCTGCCACCACCATGTGTTGTTACAATGTTGGATTGTGCGTTCATCGTAACGTCAGATTTAATTTTCCACCAAACCAGAAAGTTGAGCATGCAGGTCAAAGGATCCAATCTGTTGTCATCCAATCAAGGCGTCTTTATTTTAAACTGAACAGACGGTCTTCTGGATTTCTCGTCTCACATTCGTCTCAGACTCTCTCACCTCCTCCAGAGATATTATTCGCTTCCTGTTCGTGTCCACCCTGTCCGTTTAGGCGGACCTCCATGTCTTGGTAGGTTTTTTTATTTGGCCCATCCTCTCTAAATGTTCGGTGTATGCATCAATCTGGTAGACGTTCAGAGCTAAAAACTTTCGCCCTGACTTTTAATCAGCTGTGTTTCTTGGCTGATCCTTCTGTAAACTTATCTCTTTGTCATCATCTTCAGGCCTTCGGGATGTTGCAGAAGTCACGGCAGATACTAAATCATGCGACGTATTTTTGTCGGGATTGAGAACTCAGCTAGAGATGAGAGAATCCCAAGTTTACCATATGTAAAAGCAATGGGACCCCTGGCGTACGCCATGAACAGCACAAACGTCCGATTCCTTCTTTAGCCCAGGCAGGACGGCGCTCTCATTGACCCTGACTGACTGATCTCTAAGGCGGGATCTCGGCTGGACTGTAAACTAGACACCTAAATTTATCGTCACGTGTAAAACCTGAGCCGCCAAAGACAAAGCGCAACACTTACCGACTCCTGGCGCACGATGGACTGAAAGCAGTGAAACGTCCCGCGGTACAGAGGTTTGTCCACGTTTTGTACCTGAAGCCGCACCTGGGGACGACAGCGCGCACGTTAGAGCCGCGTAAGGGGCGTCTGCAGCACAGTGATTACAAAGCGAGGGAAACAAGCAAGACATTCACTTTAAAATCATTTGTTTGAGGGGTTAAAAATGCTTATGGGGTGCAACACGTGGGAGAAGAAACATTACCGAGCAAAACGTTGAGTAAAATGAGGAAAAGAAAGAAAAGAACAAAATGCCTTCTTGGCTTTTTTATACATTTCTATAGCTCAAGACAGGACATGGGTAAGATAAAGAGAAGACCTGGACCATACTTACTAGGTCACATTTCCGTGGAGAGGTTGTTTATTTCTCTCTCTCATCTACAACACAGTGACACTGTAGCTGTTAAAGACAGCCGCCCCGAGCCCCAAGCAGACAGCGGCTCAGGGAGAGACAACATCAAACAGCAAGGTGTAAAAAGAGCTGCAAAGCATTCACCGTCGGAGTGTCACGCTAACACACGCCTGCAAACGAAGCCTCCTGGCCGGGTGCTTCCCCGACCGGACAATATTCACTGGATTCATGCTGGTGAAATTCACACATTCACTGAGGTGATCACAGGTGCTGAGAATTTACACGATAGGCTTTTTGTTTTTTATATTATATGATTATAAAGCAGACTTTGTATTTTCAAAACAAACAACAAATATCTGTGTTGGATTGTGGAGTCCTTTCCTGTCCTCGGAGGCCATTTTTGGCACCGATCTAGTGAAACATATTTTAAACAAACACGCATGGGAACATTATATCAAAATCATAACCATTTAGATTGAAGTTTTATATTCTGGCATTTAAAAATGTCCTGACGTTCAACATTTCGACGGCGAGTCAGGAAATCCTGCTACTTCAAACACCCACCTTCACGGTATCGAACGGATGCCCGACCAAAACGCCAGCAGCACCTGCAACAGAGAGAAAAAACCCCGACATATTTTAACACTGCTAAGATTCTCCAAACAGAACGAAGAAACGGCTACACCTTCCTCCACCTACCGCTGCACGCTGCATGTCAGCTGACTGAAAGAAAGCCATTACGTCTTGGCAGAAAAGGCCAATTCTGCTGTTTGGAAGTACTTCAGAGTATCATGGCATGGAAACTAAAACAGCACCACCCATTGCTTTTGTTATAAATCTTTTTAATTAAATGCTATTGAATTTTTGTAAAAAAAACATATTTACCCCCCCCCCCCTAAAAAAAAAAGATTTCTTATTAATTATCATCTAAAGTAACTCTGCTGCATGAAAACGTCAACAGCCTCGGGAGGGCACAAAAAAAAAAAAAACACTCAATTAAGGTCAGAGTTCATCATTCAACAAAAAGGAACCGCGCAAAAAACTGCCTCAGTGGGAGACATAAAAAGCAAAAAAGGACAATTTTACATTTACCAAATTAAAGGAAAATCTTTATAATCACCAAGAGTTTGGGGTGAAATATTGTAGGGTTAAAAAAAAAAAAAGTGTGAATCCCATTATTTATGGTTTCAAACGAGCATCTTTTCAGACGATGATGATGATGAAGCTGGTTTGATGATCTGGCGTTCTCGCTCGCTTTAAAATGACGCAGCCGTGATTTCTGCTCTCTAGGAGAAAATCCTTAGCGAGCGACTCCGACAACGGTCTGTGACTTTAAACGAGGGCCGATTGTGTCATGCTGCAGGGCAATGACACAAAGCTCACCAACGATAGACTCTGGCGGGGGGGAAAAAACATTCATATTTTTGCTTAATCATAATCAATGTTCATGCCTGAACGGGTTGAAAATTATTCTGCAAACTAAAGTGGGTTAAATTTGCCATTTATTTAAAATGTCTGGTAATTAAACATTTAAACGTTCCACATTGAGCAGCTTGTTCTTTTCTGACTTTTCGGATATTTTTAAAAACAGTTGCAGTTTCTACTGGTGAAGTCTGACGTCAATTAAATATTAAAAAGAAATTATATATTGAAGCAAAATTTGTTTTTTGAACTAATTTTTATTGTCAGTGTAAATTCTTACCTGCACAAAAATGTGGCGCAATCAAGTTTTCATGGACGCTCCTAACCGAATCCTTCATAAACTCAGCGGTATCGTCAGCATTTTTATCATGTTGCGCAGCGGAAAATGTGCTTTTATGTTTAAGATTATTTGCTTTTGTCTTCCGGCTCACTTTGAGACCCGGCCTGATGTTGCCGCATCGAGCGGTATCAGTTGGTCGCTGCAACTTCAGCAATGACGTCATTTGAAAAGTGGACCGACCTTGACTCGTGTCAGTGATCCTCAAACTGGATTTTAGAGCATTTATATCTCGCCCAGGGGCCAGAACATGTTTTAAATCCAAATATGCTAAAAAAACAAATGTTTTTTTGTGGAAAAGTTTAGATTTGTGGGAAAACAACAAGCCTCAGTTTAAATTATGTTATCTTGTTAACCTTTATAGGCCAGCTGCTCAGTATAGAAACGTGTTTCTGAGAAAGTTAATAAAACCCTTTGTCAATAACAACCTAAAGAAAGTGGGTCATTTCTGGAACAACATGAGTGAGT
Organism: Orestias chungarensis; assembly: GCA_032876305.1. Taxonomy (NCBI): domain Eukaryota; kingdom Metazoa; phylum Chordata; class Actinopteri; order Cyprinodontiformes; family Cyprinodontidae; genus Orestias; species Orestias chungarensis. The sequence continues at coordinate 2,830,178 of JAVLVB010000569.1, read as the reverse complement.
TATTACTATACAAGCGGGAAACAAATCAGACTTTGACTTCCTTTCTTCCATAACAACAATACAATAGAAACATTCTCATAAAAATGTTTCAATATTAAAATTCAAACTTTTTTAGGTTGGCATCACCATAGTTTCTAGGAACATTAGTAAGGAGTATCCAAACAGCTGCTGAAATCAAACGTTCACTGACGCCGCGTGGTTTTTTAAGAGGGCTGAGTTGATGTCTTTCTAAACTACATAAGCATTTTAGCCAAAAAAAGGATCTAATTGTTTGTTCTAGAACTGGAGTCATATGTCTGGAAAAAGCCGTTCCAACGTGTAGCGTCGCAAACCACAGATATTTTAGGAGTGGCAAAAGCAAATGAGGTGGATTAGCAGAGTTTACCTATATATTTAGATGTTGGCATATTAGAACAGTCATGAGACAGCAACAGTCTTCAGTCAGAGGTCTAATCAGATCCTTAGCATAACTGACTGTTAATGGAGATCCCAATATACGTACACATGATTCACGACAACTGGAAATATTGCTTTATGCATAACATGAACCGAATTTCGAGCCAAATTATGATCAAACACATTAAATCATCTGAACAAAATGTATGTTAACGGCTTTTCCAATCAGGAGAAGCTTTTTAAGTTTGTGCAGATATTGATTTTTTGGATTTCTCAGCCAAATTTAGGATGAGCGTAACAAACTGTTACCATTACGTTACAAAAGTGAGATAATGGGTTACATTTGGCCGCCCTGCCATAATCACTGTGCTACAAATTTGGAAGCCGTGGCCTTGTGGGAGAACAAAGCAGCTGACAAGTTTCTCAAACGTTTCTGGCACTGCTTTTTAGTGGAAGCCCTTTTACCAAGAAGGCATGAACTCTGTTCACCTTTAGAAGGTTATTCTTCAAAATTTCCTATCAGTTATTTTTAATTCAACACAAACTAAAACTTTTAAAAACACATTCTGGACAAAAACCGTCCCCTTATGCCACGGATCCTGAAACGACATGATGCGTTGTGGCTTCTCCTTCAACCTCGTTTACATATGAATCCACCTTGATATGCTAAAAACCAAGATCTCCTAAAATAAAACCGGCTATTTAAAGCACAATGCATGGGCAGAGATTTTTATTTGCTAAATTAAATATCAATGCTTTCTTTTGGATGTTAAGACCCAGTTAAAACCCCACTGGTCTAAATTAAAACCCTAATCCAAGGGTTTCTGGAGGCCAAAAATCTCCTCTTTTAATCTCTTTTATGTTTTATAAACTATTAGTATTAAGTTAAATTGTTTACAGAAGTCTAAAAATTAAAAACTTCTTATTGGGAACAATTTAGTCAATATATTTAATATTGTTGACCTTATTGAATATATTAAACTTTGCATCTGATAAATTAAAACTTGTATTCAAGCAGCCCAATATATATAAACCTGCATACAGTTTTATGCATATTCTTCTAGTATTTACTGGAAGACCATAATTTACAAATAAATGTTAAGTTAGAAAGTCAGATTCATTGTTTCAGACATGAAATAAATAAATGAAAGCATTTAACTTTGAATTATGTATCCAAACCCTCTGCAGGCCAACTCATCAGACAAGAATGAGGACTAAGGATCACAGGATTGGGGGAGAAATATTCTGAGTTTCAGAGAATTCCTGCAAACCTGGCAGTGTTTAGCCACTCCAGGCTGATGAAGCATCCCAGTACAGCTTTTGGGGGTGGGGGGGCAGACTGGGAAAAAATCACTCCCAGTCTCTGAGCTGCAGGGATGCAATTCACCAAAAAGTTGCATTCGAAAAAAACAAACTTCCAGCTCAGTCCCAGCTGCTTTTGACCCGGTGCTGTGGTTTCAGACCCGGCAGGAGGATGGAAACTCGCAGCTCTTCCCTTGTAGACGCCTCCATAGCTGCGGCTGCAGCTTCCTGCTGCGCTGGTGGAAAATAACCGGCGTGGCTAACGCTAGTTAGCTGCCATGCTAACGCTAGTTAGCAGCGCGGCTAACGCTAGTTAGCAGCCATGCTAACGCTAGTTAGCCGCCATGCTAACTCCCGAGCGAAACCAACGGGAACAACAGGAACTACCTCACCTCCAACACACCCGGCGGCGAAGTCCAAGGCCATTCCTCCAGAAAACCCAACCGCTTCACCGACAGAAGCCCGTACAGAGTCGCCCTCTGAACCAGAACCAAGCAGCCGGCTCAGAAACTCTCGCCGCCGACGGAAACCTCGGACTGAAGCGTCTGAACTCGTCCTGCTGCCACGGCGGCTCCACCAGCACGGCTTTCTATTTCTGAGGCGGAAAGCAGGCACGGTGATTGTCCCTTTTAAGGCGGTCCAATCGGATTAGCGGCAGGCGGACAACTCCCCTAGCGAGGCCCGTCCGCCCCCCGAAGCCATTGGCTGCTGCTGCTGCGGCTGAGACTAGGGTTAAAAGCTGATCCCGCAGCTCAGGATCAACACTGTTATCATCGTCCTCAGCTGACGGGACAGTCCTGAAACTGCCTGACCCGAACAGAACCGAGCTGACAGAGCCAGACTCTAGGAGTGGCAAAAGCAAATGAGGTGGATTAGCAGAGCTCCCCCGGATATTGAGCTGTTGGTTTGTCCTACAGCAACAGTTTTCAGTCAGAGCTCTAGTTCGATTCATGGGAATACTGGAGGTACTAGGACTCCTGAAATATGTAGATAGAATAAACCACATCTGTGGTGAAACACCTTTAAAGACCAACTAGGAGTGGCAAAAGCAAATGAGGTGGATAAGCAGAGCT
>JAVLVB010000569.1:2796354-2827307 GCA_032876305.1 Orestias chungarensis | reverse complement strand
ATATGTAGATAGAATAAACCACATGTGTGGTGAAACACCTTTAAAGACCAACTAGGAGTGGCAAAAGCAAATGAGGTGGATAAGCAGAGCTCCCCCGGATATTGAGCTGTTGGTTTGTCCTACAGCAACAGTTTTCAGTCTGAGTTCTACTTGGATTAATAGCATGACTGACTTCTACTGGAGATCCTATTACATGAGTTACTGGAAATGTTAGTATATGCATAACATGAGCTGAAAAACAAGCCCCATTTTGATCAAGTGACCACTTCTACTAACCGGGATGCTTCCCTAATTCAGGCCTCATTGGTAAAGACTGTAGAAACAGCTGGAACGCTTGATACCACAGCAAACAGCCTTGGTCTCAATAAGTCTGGTAAAACACATTACAATTTGTAGAGCCAGGCCTTGCTTTTAAGAGTGGCAAAAGCAAATGAGGTGGGTAAGCAGAGATGAGCAGTTACCTTGTCATGAGACTAAGGAGACTGTCATACAGCAACAATTTTCAGTCAGGGCATCACCTGTGCAATGAAGCATTAATATTAAAGTACTAATGTATGCAAGTGTGTTGTTTGATTAATGTGTGTTATAATCTGCACCCAAGGAATAGTAGCCATTGTCACAGGAACATCTAAAAGGAATCCAAATAAACAAACAATAATATAGATAATCTCACACACACATATATATGTATATATATATATAATTAGTTATGTTATATATATTAGTTATGTCTAAAAAGAGATGGGAAATCAGCTGTGACTAAACACCTTACTGTTGTCGTGTTAGCTTAAGTTATGAAAGTAATTACAACCCTGCACACTGTCTGATAGCTGATTGTTTATGGTCTTATGCATGAACTTTGCTGTTTTAGGTGCAATTTGCTAGATGTTTACTTTATCGATCTGTCTCTACACAATTTAGTCTGAACATATTTAATTTGAGGTTTCAAGCTGAATATATGGTCAATAATCACACCCAAAAAATGGTCTTTTATTACTTCCACCTTCAGCCTTTCTATGACAACAAAATTTCTTTAAAATTTCTAAACAGCTTGAACTATTTTCTACAAATTTGAGGACAATTATTATTTCTTATACCCAATAGAAAAAAATAAATAATAATCATCTCAGCAAATTAGAGTATAAGATAAAACATTTAAAGAACTTTTTTATTTTTTGCAGAAATATGATGTTATTCCCACACACTGCAGGAAACTCGACTAAGAAGGAATGACTGGTCATTTCCAATGAAGCTGCTGCTCAGCTACCTTGTCTCTATGCTGCTTTCTGCATAAGGACATGTTCCAAGTCAGACCCAAAGAGTCCTCCTCACCCCTCTGGCTGAGCTTTACCTGGAAACATGGGAGAAGATATATCGTGTCCTTGCACAGCAGTAAAGACTCAGATGTAATAAGAATTTAAGGAGAATTTCCTGGTGAAGAACAGAACGACCTGCTACTGCGTGTGTAAAGCAGCGAGATCAGCTGAACAGGAGTCACTGATAGGTTTGCTGGAAGTTCAGAGGATTTCCAAGTAAAAGACATTCGTCCGCTCCTATATTTCATAGGCAACACGTTATTTTAAATGTTTTACTTGCTAATCCGTTTAGTTTTGTCTGTGCATTCCAGCTTTTGCTTTACAATGGTTCTTGAAAATTCATTTATTTGATCAGTTTATGAACATGTCGAGGTCTTAATTCCTGAACTTGCTGCTTACCTTCAACACTTTTTTTTTTTAGATCTTATTAAAGAATATCTCCTTGTTTATGAAGGTCAGATTTTTTTTAACACACGTTTCGGTCATTAACTGTCTTTTATTTTAACCCATAATCATTCACAACTTCCATTTTTTAAACGTAAAGTGGAACACCAACGTTTACTCCATCCTAAAAAACAACAAACAAAAACAAACTAGTGAACCCTACAATTACATTTGGACAGCAGACATTTTGACTTGTTGAATGAAACTTGTGTCCCCAGTTGCATCATTATCGATGCCTCAGCACTTCTTTAAGTGAGGACAGTCTAACATGTCGTCATACGGCGCTGTGGGAAAAAGTACCACCCCCAAAGGGATTTCCTCTGTTGTTTTGGAGCACGATCACCCAAGTAAACAGAAAACAAAGTTTTCTAGTAATGAGGGGAAAAACAAAGCAAACAATGAAAGAAAACTAAACCGTCTTGTCTTTTGTTGAATTAAAAATGACCCTTATCTGGATCCCTGCCAGTAGGCAGAGAATAAAGGTTTATTTGGCCTTTTCAAAAACTTTTTGAAGCCTTTTACCCACAGAGAGCCACCGTGTTTGCAGGTAGACAACGTGGACAACAATTTATTCTCAACATTTCAATAGGACTGAGTTGAGCTATTATTTCAGCTTGTGTTATGGTCATCAGCTCATCCAGTTATATATCAACTTGTTGTCATGGTTATGAATCATAACAAAATGTCCAAGACTAAGAAAATATCAGCAAAACGTCTTCCAGTGGCACAGCGTTGAAACGGAAAACAGTTTTTAATCCGAGAAATAACTTTTCTTTCATAAATGGAGGAATTAAATGTTTTATCACGAAAAAAGAATCAGAATAGAAGTAGAGGAGCTGCTCCAACGTTTCTTTTTTAAAAGGTTTATTACATTTTGAAAACACCTTTTAAGAAAGTGACAACTTATTGTTTGTTTTTTATAATAAATATCTACCCTTGTAAATATTCTAGTTTTTAAGAACTTAAATAAGCGTAAATTCTGTTTAAAGCCACAGAAAGTTTCAGTTTTGGTTAATTTTGGCGGCCCTGTGTGGACAAAAGGGGTAGTGTTTTGCCTGAAGGAAGACTGCATTTCCCATGCTTTAAGGTGTTAAAATAAAGAAACCTTCTTTTTTTGGTGTTTTTAAAGAACCTACTTTTCAACAAAAGATGAGAAACTAGTTTTAGAAAGCCTAAATCAGAATCAGAACGACTTTATTAATTAGTTGGTTATTAGTACGTGTGCTTCAGTGAGTCGCTTTAAAAACAACAAAGTTTCCTCCTGACAGTTTCCTGTCCGGATTTTTGAAGATGTCTCACAAAAAACGTGCCGGTTCAGGATCCGTGCAACGCAGCCTTTTGGATATGGTGTAATTCTCTTATTTATTGTGGAGACTGCATCAGAGCGGAGACACATGCAGAGTAAAGGAGTTGCTAGTGTGTGATGGTAGAACTGCTGCAATCCCTCATTTCCACACAAGACTTCCGAAGCAGAGGTTTTGTTTGTTTGACTTTAAGCAGTTTTTACAATACAAGCCTTTTAATTTTTGTCCAGCAAGATCTGCAGCTTCTGAAAACATTGTGTGCAACCAGATTGTGCATTTGATGCAAAATTACCAGCGGCATTATAAGAATACAATCCTTCTAGTGTTTCCACCCATTAAGGATGACGATAAATGGGGGAAAAAACAAAAAGAAGCCAAACACGACATGGTTCTGTGATAGTCCAGTGAGCTACAAGTTAAAATTTAAAGGCCTGGGCGTCATGAACTGCTTCACTATTTCCTCTGTAACCTGTTTGCGTCTCTCTTGATGCTGGGTAATCATCGGCTGCAGAGTCTCGATCAATATCTTCTTCAGCTCGCCTGTTAGGAGCGCTCCACTCGTGTAGTCCTGGGGAGAGGCCGTAATAACAGGATTAGATTAGATTAGATGAATCAGAGACAAATCAATTATGCTCCTCACCTGTCTAATTTTCTCCAACTGCTCGTCATCCTCGAGGAAGAAAGTCAAGTACATGAAGGAGACGTCCACATCGGCGTTCCCACCGCACTTCCTGTGCTCTTCCACGGTGTCCTTCCCTCCCGAAAACGCGTGTTTGTTAATCTGCCGGGAACGACGAGAGGTGAGCGGAGCCTGCAAGATAAAGATGTTGCTTTCCAAGAGGCGGGTGTGATTGGAGCACCTTGTTCTTGATCTGCTTTGGGGTGTCAGTGAGGAATATGGAGGAGTTGGCGTCGCTGGCGCTCATCTTTGTCTGCGCCCCTTGCAGGGCAGGGAAGAAGGTGGAGTGCAGCAGGGCCGGTTTCGGATAGCCGATCCTCGGAGCGACGTCGCGGGTCATCCTGAAGTAGGGGTCCTGCACCAAAACAAAACTGACGGATTACTTTGTACAACTGATGTATTTTTCTATTGCTTTACTCCGTTTTCTGGTCCTGACCTGATCAATGGCACAAGGAATGAGACACTGAATGTCTTTCCTGCTTCCAAAGATGTGAGGGAAGGAGTTACTGAAAGACGGCGCAGCCTGGATGGCCGGAAAGCTGATCTTTCCTGGATGGGGAAGAAAACGTAATAACACTTGAACTGCCCAGTAAACAGCGTGACTTGAATGGAAAATGAGAAAAACCTGAAAGATGTGTTCATTTAAAACAGTTGTTCTAATCTAGAGAGTAGAATCTATGCTTTTCCTCTTTGGAAAATAAATCCGTAGGTTTGGATGGAGATGGTATAAAACTTAAAAAGTTATCTGAACTTTGACTAGGCCATACTAACACGTAGTTTAAAGCAACACTAAAGAAGTTTCAGTTTTGGTGGCCAGTGTGGACCAAAGCGGTAGTGTTTTGCCTTAAAGAAGACATTAACTTAGCTCATGTGATACATTTAAAAAAGAAATAACACTGCAATTCCCATGAGCACCAGCGCATAGCGTGGTAAAATCCTGATCAGGAGGAGTGAAGTACATTTCTGTTTCCAGTGTCTGTGTGAAGGATGAATAGTGATGAGGTGATGAATCTAATTGTGGTGAAACAATGTCAAATGATGATGTTGGAGATACGAAACGGGTAAAGTGTGGTATGCAGTAAAGCAGTCAGCACATTTGTAGTTGTTTCGTGTGGCAGGGTTATGCCACCCTCCTCAAAATTGCTTAGTGCTGGTTAAAGCGATACAGACCCCCTCGGACCATGACAGAGGTGCCATTCAATGAGGTGTAAGTCGACGTATAATCACAAATGAAACTATGAAAACTATTATGAAACTATTTTATGAGGGTTTAAAAGTGACTTAATGTTGCTTTAATGTGAATGTATGATCACAGTTGCTTTCTCCCAGATTACTTCGTTTTATGGTCTGACCAGCATGACGCTTCCACCACCGTGTCAGCATGAGGTCTGTGTGTTCAGTGTAATATGTTGCATTAGACATTTCTGCAGCTCCTCTGATTAGCGCTCATATTTTCCGGTCTTAGTTTGGGTAGGCACTTGAACGGAGATGACTGCAAACGTTTTAGTGTTTTCAGTCACGTACCGATGCAGTCGCTGTCCGTGAAGCCGAAGATGCCTTTAACCTGGTTGAATGTCACATGTTTCTGGATTTTCACCACATTTCGGTAGAACTCAGGAGAGGTGCTGTGGAGCGTAAATGAAGAGAAACAACCGCTTTAAGTTGCTTTACACCGACAACGGTTTTCTTCCTTAGGTTTCTGGACCGCAGTCTCGCTTTACCCCATGTAGTCAAGGTCGGAGAAGATGAAGGTCTTGTTGATGTCGAAGCCACAGGCGATAATGTCCTTGGCGTTCTCGATGGCGTAGCGGTGGCATTCCTCGACGGTCAGATCCTTCCACAGGTACTTCTCATCATCCGTCAGCTGGATCACCAGCGGGATGTCGAACACATCCTGAAGCCATCTACAACCAGCGCCAAATACTCAGTCACCACTGTGAGAGGCGTTCAACTCGCCTCGTTCGCATTTATATTATATGACAGCGAAACTCACTTAGTGAAGATAAACGGGATGAGGTGACCAACATGCATGGCCTCTGAGGACGGACCTCTGCCGGTGTACAGGTAGAAGGACTTGTTCTTCTCATACGAATCAAGCACCTGATGCATATCCCTGTCGAGCAAAGAACGAGAAATGTATTTAATGTTCGTTAACCCTAATTATTATAATAAGAATTCGTATGATCAACAGAAAGAGATGGAAAAAGGGAAGCTGGAAATAAAACAAGGTAGTCCGGAGTTGTTACACAACATTAGAAATTTGGAAAAAAAAATGACGTGCATTTGAATTCAACCTTCTCTGATCTATTTCACTACATAAATCCAGACGACCAAAAATCAAAGGGTGTTAATAACTAAGGTAAATGCCTTTGTGAAGAAACTATATTATGGAGACAAAGAAACTCAGCAAAAGGGACAGGGAGAGCGATATGGAGGAATTTAAAACACAGTTAGGTTCTAGATACAATATCCCACGCTTTTGGCATCTCTCAGAGTTCTCCTCAATCCTTCATCTAAACGATGAAAGTGGATGGCTCGACTGCAGACCTACTAACACATTCAGGTCCAGCTAAACGAGATCAGAGACGCAGATCAGGCTAATTTCGACTCTGGAGGAGCTGTTCAGATGTTAACAGAATAGAGTACATGAATCATGTACTCTATTAGTGCATGGCACAGGTAAGCGGGTCAGAGCTTACAGGGAGGGTGGATGGAGCTAAATACTGGAAGATAACCTGTTAGAGGCAGTAAAGGGCCTGAGACTGGGGCAGAGGTTCACCTTCCAACAGGACGGCGACCCTAAACGTGCAGTCAAAGCTACAATCAAAGCTTATTCGTGCTTTAAAAAGGCCAAGTCAAAATCCAGACCTATTCTAATTAGAGGGGTGAACACAAATGTATGAAAGCCTTCTTCAACTGAACATCTACGACAAAAACATGTCGGAGTAAAAGTAGGAGAAGAAGAACCAGCGCGGTAAAATAACCTAGTAAGAAAATAAACGCAATAAATACTGTTAATGAATTCAGTTCATATTAATTTAGAGTTGCAAGTGTGTGGGCAGCTTTGTTACTTTTGGTCTGTACTTATTTGATCATTTTGTTTTTATTAAGATTAAGATTAAAGATTTATTTGCCAGGTACATACAGGACATACTAGGAATTTGTTTTGGTGTAATCACACCGAGGAAGCCATTTGCGTCGCCAGGTAGGCAAAGTAGCGCAAAAGGTCTTGCCTAAGGACCCACAATGGATGCCGTGGTGAATTTTGCCATGGGCTGGATTTGAACCCATGACCTTCCGATTGGAAGTCAGGCAACATAACACTTGAGCTATCCTGCAGCCTTTGCAGAAAAAAACAAGCAACAATAAACAAATACATGGGGAGCAAGACGCTCACCCCCAGCAATGTCTACCACTTACTAACTCTGTTCTAAACATGCTGGTCGAGACACAAGTTAATACTATCCACCTAAGTCAGCCACCTGCTGAACATTCAGAATACAGATTAAATAAAATATGAATTGAAATGTACAGGATACATTCTGCACACTCAATAGGTGGCATATAATTCTACTTTATTTTTGTATGTACATTTAAGAATGTTGAGGTCATTTGTTCCTTTAAACACAGTTAAATAGCACAGCAGCGAATAGCACAATTCTTCTGTCTTTTCCTTTTTCTTATTGAAAATTTGTTTTTATTAGCTTATATGGGAAAGCAAATGCTAAATAAATTAATGATAAAAAACGATTAATCGTAAAAAATAACACACACACCTGTGTGAGAAGAAAACTCCTCTGCGTAGAAAGCGATGGGCTTTCTGTCCACACACTCTTTCTATTCTATCCACCAGCTCCTGTTCGATTTTACTGCTCCCAAACCTCACTGCAAAACAAGAAATAAGAGAAAACCATGTGAATCCATCCGCCATGAGAGATAAACCCTCTGATCAGACTTGCAGCTCACTGGAGTCTTACCTATTAACTTATCATAGTCGACTCCCTTGGAGTTGGTGGTCGAGACGTTCCAGGGGTCCACTGTGTCCACCTCGCCGGCGCCACCTGCTGCCGGACCGTTGTTCAGCGCAGCCTCGTTCTCCTGTGGCAGGCATCCTTGTTTGTAGTCCTGACCCGTCATCTGTTTGTAGTCCATTTTGAGCTTCAGCAGCAGATGGACGGCAGCGTCAATTTCAGCCTGCAGAACCAGAACAGTTCGTTGACACACCTGGGATATCCAGTCGGCTGGCGAATGTCAACGAACCGGAGGAAGCACGGCTAGTCAGCCGTTTCCCGCAAAGCCTTGAAAGGTGCAAGACATAAACTAAAATCCTATTTACTGTTAAACAAACTCATTTTAAAAATGTTCGAAATGGAGCAAACAAATCCTGGCTTTAGGTCAAAATTAGACTTAATATCTTAGATCTCTTTTTCCTTTCCGGGATAATTTTAGACAATAAATACAAAAGCAACACATGGAATTTCTTTTACATAATTCAACAATGCAAAAGGTTCAACACTTTAACCTGTGAAAAAACAGAATAGAACTGATGACAATGAACAGACAGATTGACAGATGGATGTTTTTAATGTTCAAATATACACAGGAACACTATAGATACAGTTGGATAATAGCTTAACTTATTGAAAAATATTTAGGGTGTTTGAAAAGATTTCCAATGATTCATGAAGAAATTTAGTCAAAATTAAAAGTGAGTTGGATTAGTTTCAGTTTTTGCTGAGATTTCTTTCTTTTTTTTTACTCCAATGGTATTTATAGGTTCAATCATAAAAATTTTAAATAATTAAGTTTAATCCAAACCTACAACCGGTTCCTGGAGCTAAATATTCTCTGCTATGATCCCAGAACCACACAGTTATCAGCTTTACCTTGACCAAAAGTTTCTCTGCTGCTGTAACCACAATTTGATTCAAAATCTCTCCTGGAGGAGGTTTGGATCCTCTTATTTGCCCATTGCAGGGTCTTAAGGTGAAAGTGAGCCAACAACCTTAGACAAAGGGATGAATGTATGATTCATGATTCATTATTCTTCTCTAGACCGTCTACAGAGGTCATCAAAAGAGAAACTTACTCTACTCCAGTCCTCTGCATTCCACTCCAGGTAGTACTTCCTTATGGCCTGTGTTTATCGTTTTTTATTTTTTTGTGTAGAAAAGTTGTTTCTTTCTTTCCCTTTTGGCCAAAAAATCAACAGCTGCCATTCATAAGCAAAAAACGAATGCCAAAACAGACATCACCACCTCATTATCGAGAGCTTTCTGGTTTCATGTCACTGTCAAACGTCCGAGGAAACCCACAGACTTTGCAAAAAACGCTGGTTACAGGGAGTGTTACAGGGAAACGATGCAGGCGGGCAAGACGATGGAAATAACAAACCCTCAGTTGAGACGAGGAGAGAAAAGGACAAATACAAACTGGTTATTTAGGAAAGTTGAAGCCCGAGTCGACAAAAGGTGGCAGCTAAAAAAACAAAGGATGTAGAGCGAAAACAGAGTATGTGATCCGCAGAGGACAGTCATTCCTATCTATACTTCCAGCTTGCAGTACTTAACCAGTACATCTGAAACTTTGGCCTCAAATAAAAGTGGGAATCTAAAACAGCATTATAAAAGCGCATGCTTTGTTTAACCTGAGATTTATTTTTTTTAAAAGGCTTCGGAAAGTTAAGTCCAGGTCTGAAGTGCAAATCAAGATTTTTCTCCTTTTATTTTTATTTTTTTAAGTTCTTGAAAATGCAGAGAGGTCATGTTTCATTTAGGTTCTCATTTTACCCAATAAATGAGAGAAAATCAGAAATTAAAGATACGTGTTCTGCTCTTTGTCACATGATAATAAACACCGTATTTGAATTAGAATTAAATAATTTAATTTGATGGGCAAATCAGTACGTGCAAATGTTGATCAAATAAATGTTTCGTATGCCTACTTGTTATTTGCAAATCAAAACTGTGTTTATAGCTGATACTGTATGAACATTTTTTATTCTTTATGCTGCTTCTCCCTTTTATAAGTGTATATTTACATGTTATATAATTTAAATATAATAACTACATTTTAATGGCTAAGCTACTTGGATATAAGCAACACTAACTTGTTTTTGCTGAATATTAGCTAATTACTTGATATAACAACAGAAAAATGATAGAAAAACCATCTTTGTTTTTAGATCACCTGAGAATATAAACATTTTAATTTATCCATTAAACTATCCCACAATTATGATGTCTTCATCTGATTCAAATGTTCTAAATAGTATATAGAAAGTCCTCTTGCTGGGTCTTTGTTAAATAGTGGTGGAGATTTTAGTTTGACAAACACAGAAACTTACTTTCTCAGCCTTGGATGCCTTCAGGGACCTCACTTTGTCCCCCTGTAAGCCGAGTCCCTCATAGAGCTCCATAGGAGAGCCGGCTCCTTCCCTCATCCGCTCCACCGTAAAGGACATCAGATATTATTCAGAGTTTAGTCTTTAAACATCAAAACGAACCCCGATTTGAAGCTGTGGCGTCTTTAAATCGTCCCCCAGCAGCTCACAAACCGGCCATATGTGAGCGTTTATCGGAGCTAGCTTGCTAAATCCGGCCAACCGTCGCTGATTTTTCACGCAATTATTTTAACAGCTGCGTGTTTTATAAGAAACGAGGCCGCTGAGATGAAACTGGATAAAGCAGCAGCTACAGATATGTTCGTTTTATGTGAGGCTACCGTACCTCACGGCTGACAGCTCCCTCATTTACTTGCATCATCCGGCGACGCCGGTGTCTCGCTCTATTACTTCCCCAGACACACGCGTGTGTCCCCGGGTTCCCCCGTCCACACAAAGCCGGGCAAATACGATTAATTCAAATAAATGTTATCAACTGAATGAATTTAATTCACACACATTTTTTTCATAGCAAAATAATAATAAAAACATGTAATAAATTAAACATTTTAGGCAGGAAGTATCGATTTTTGATTCCCACTCACTGATTTCAAAATAAAAACCTTTAAAAAAAACAATGCTTTCATTTTTTTAAATTGGAACACCTGAAATATATTTTGCCAAATAAAAACCAACAAAAGCACACAAAAAGTGGAATAACTCAACCACTACTATAGTTAGGTACAGGTTTACACAAATGCTACAAAAACACTGATAAGCAGAAACTCCACGCTCTTGAATGATGAGGTATCAGGTATGGGTTTAAAAAGGAGAAATCAATTAATCAAATGAGGTAACCTTAAATAAAGAGATATTATAGATGGTGATGGCTGTGGCCAGGAAATATCTCATGTGGCAGTCCATGCTACAATTAAGCCATAGAGCCTCTAATTAAAGAGATTTTGTTTCCAATGACAGTGTCATTAAGGGGATGTTCAGGGTTGTGCATAAGTTTCTTGATTTTATGTAAAACTCTTCGTTGCATTCCTCAGTCGTCCCTATAACAGAACCAGCCTTCTTTATCAGGTTGTTGAGCCTTTTTATGTCCCTTGCTCTGATGCTGCTGAACAAACAGATGAAGGCAGAGGAGATGAAACTCTCAACAACAGGCTTATTGAAGATCTGCAACCAGGAATAAACTGGGCAGGTGCGTCTCAAGTCCAATGTATTATCAAGAAAAACACAGAGGAATGTATATAGCTCAACCATAAACACTTCTTCTTACATGATGGAAAGAGGGGTTGATCTGACCCTGTTTTTCCTGAGATCTACAATCATCTCTACTCAGTTTCTTATCCATCTCTGATACACTCAACAACATCAGAGTCCTCTGAGTATGTCTGTAGATGACAGGAGCCTGACTTGTACTTGGAGTCTAAAGTGTTCAGAGTGAAAAGGGATGGTTATTACCCTGTGGTGCTCCTTGGTTTGCACCACAGTGATGCAGTGGACCAGATATATTAATTAGGAAACAACAAACACATCGACATGATGGTTGTATACAGTTGGTTTTGTATAGGTTTAAATTACAGGGGGGAAGAAAATTAAATGGCAAACAGAGGAAACCACCAAAGGGTTTATTATAGCAAAAAATAGTCTTAATAAAGCAAAAACAAAGAGAAATGGAAAAACCAATGAGGAAAATAGAGGAATTGATGATGGTTATAAAACATCTGACGGAAAATTGGTGAAATGAGAAGAAGGGGAGAAAAAAGGCATTTATATCACTCAGATCTGGAAGGTGTTACACTGAGGAAGGTGTGCCAATAAAACATTGACCTTATGGATTTATTCAACAAGCTACCAGATCATATTCTATTTTTTTTATATTAGATTTTAAATGAAAGTGCATTAATAGTCTATTTTTTATTAGTTTCACATCCAAAGCAGGAGGTGGCGCTAATGCGCCGCTACGCTTGTTTCCAAACCGCCATTAGACAACAAGAGGAAAACGAGCCACCATAAAAAGCACCACAGTAGGGAAACTAAGGCGCTTCTGCAAAGTACAGGTAAATATTGAAGTTCAATAACTTATCAGCGTTTATTTTTTTACATTTTAAACTGAGAATAAAATTCTGAACGTTACCTTGTGATGCTAGCTGTTAGCTGTTAGCTGCTAAGAGAGATTAGCATCAATCCGCGCTGACACAATTTACTCTCCTGCAGAGTTTCTCTTTTCGCTCCCCTGGGATAAAAATGTAAATATGAATCTTAGCCAACTCTTAAAAAGTAAACATGCCTTTAACAAGCCTATTTTTGTGCTTACTCTAAAGCTCAACAGTGGAAATAAACAAAGCTGGAACAAACTACCAGGAGAAGTTAAAATCTTAATTGAGGATCAATCATCAGAGAAATACTGTCAAGAGTAGTTTCTGGGAAGAAGGTCCATGATGCACAAAAGATAATAAACAAGTTGAGGTTTCTGGTTTCAAAAGAGGGTTTGACTTTAATGTTGTGGACCTCTAACTAATTTAAAGAAACAAACATTATTTTGAATAAAGACATTAAAGAAATACACCATGAAACCCATCAGTCTTTTCTACAGGAGGGCGGCCCGACTAGGAGGAGGCCCTAAACAACAACAAACACTAACCACTTGATCTATTATTAGGGCCCAACACATTGTTGATGATCTGAGGTCAGTTTGGTAACTTTCTTAAGTTTCTGGTCAACGTCTAAAATGATCAAGAGCAGCGCTGAGTGAAATCTGAAGAACGTAGGTTGAGTTATTCTTTTGTGACCAGAGCCACACTTGTTTATTTACTGTTGAACATTCATCCAAGACAACTGGAGAACGATCAGAGATGATACCCCCGACATGACAGTATCTCAAGATTACCCCCTAAAGAAACGATGGAGGGGAGAAGCAGAGGGTTAGTTCAGACTTTAGTCCAACAGGAAATCATTGGAGCTCAAGATTATAATTGTCAGCAACCAAGAAACCGGAGGGATTTTGAGCATAAACAAAGAGAAGTGAGTGGGTGAGAATCCCTCCACAGATGTTTGAAAACCTGGGATCAATTGCGTGTTCCCTTAAACTCGGATTTTAGCGTGATTGAAAATAAAACAGCCTTTTAATAGGAACACCAAAACTAAATGCATACATCTTACAAATTTCCCTGTCAAATTTCACCCCTGCTCTCTGTAGCTCTGCTGATGTAAAACTTGCCAATATTATGGTTTTCCACCACAGTTTTATGCCTGCTGGCAGAAACAGTTTATGTTTGGTCTCATGTGACCAGAGAAACCTGGTTCACATGTTTGCTGTGTTCCTGACCTAACCTGTGACTTCTGGTCACTCCTCCATAAAAAACAGATTTTTCCCAAACTATTTAGTAGTTTGTAATCTAGCTGTATAACCAAACTGTGCTTTAAGCATCTGTACAGTCTTTTCCTTAATCAAATTTTATCCGTAGTTTAAAAAATGCACGACTCTGTTAAACCAACAGTTTCACTGGATTATATTTTAGAGCGTCAGAGTAAGTGGGGGGTGAAAAAAAATCTAGAAATGTGAGCCTTTCCAGATCCTTATTTTAAAATTTTGTTGTATCGTATAATTTGCTGAAAAAATACGATAAAAGTTAATAAAGGATTAAAGGTTTTTATTAACTGTTGGACAAACAAAGAGATTATTCAGTTACATTTATTATAGTTATGCTTGTATTTTTATTTATTTATTTATTTTTTTACAATATCGGTTGTTGCTAATGCTGGTTATTTACTCCTGATCAATACATTTATTCATATTAATATTAAGGTTTCGGGGTTTTCACACATCTTTATCAGAATCCTCAAAATGCAAACAAAAGAAAGCCTCTTATCTTTTTATTTTTTAAATTAATAAACTACATCCTTTCCTGTTTCCTCCTCATACTTTTAAGTCGATGTGTTTGGGTGTGAGGGAGGTTTCCGTGTGTGATGTTATGCCTGAAGTCTTTCAATTGCGTATAATTGTAGTGATCAAAATGGCCAGAGTTGAGCCACCGATGAGTTACTAGTACCTAAAATTGTTTTTATTTTCTGGGTCGAGCCAGGATGTCTTCATTGGTGGCCTATGAGGATTCAGAGTCGGAGGATGAGAAGGAGGAAGATCAAACCGACGCTGCTGGATGTATCGATGCCTGTTTAATTCCCAGGTCTTTGGGTTCAGTTACTGATCAAGCACTTTCAGGACAAAATCAAGGGGCCTCAGAGGAGGGCAGGTCTTTTTTGCATGTTTACCCTCATCAACAACACTGGAACAGCTCTGCTCTCAGTTCAGCTGTGAATCAGAGGACTACTGTACCTCTGCAGGCTCCTCTGTGTGTCCCCAATGGATCAAATCCAATTAAAAGACAGACATGTGGCTTCTCTGGTGTCAGACCGTATCTCCCTAAGAGACAGAGACTCACCCGGTTAGAAGCAAATAAGGACCCTGATAACCCATCAGAACAAGGCCTGACGAACCAGACCAGCAAAAATCTGATTCTCTCAGATGTGTCGTCGAGGGTGAAGCCTTACCTGGGTGAAAACCCCAAACCAGCCGGGATACCCAGGAAGCTTTCAATGAGCCTGGAAAGCCACCGGGGGCCAGTCAATACCGTACAGTGGTGCCCCGTGCCTCATATTAGCCACCTGCTGCTGTCTGCCTCCATGGACAAGACCTTTAAGGTAATGACGGCCCCCACTTTCTGCTGAATTGATGACATTTAGCCCGGAAGGCTATGAAACACACAACCTTTCGCTGGAACTCCGTGCTTCTTTATTTAAACAGCCTCATAAACGGAGAAGTTATTTATCAGAATTTAAATGAAGCAGCGTGTTTACAGCGTGGTTACAGATCTCAATGCATTTTGATATCATTGAAAAGTCTATCATTTACACCCAAACAGATTTATTAAACTTTGAATTATATATATCCAGTGTTTTTGTTTGTTTTGGTGCTGATGAAAAGCAAAAGGAAGTTGCTTAGACAGGACAGGTATCAACTAAACAGCATGCTTATGTACCGTACAGGATATGCGGTCAGACTCTTTTTGCACGAGTTATTGCATCAGTGCAGCATGGCACGGATACAATTCACAGTGGTTCTCCTGAGATAATCAGGTGTAGCCCAGGTTGCTCTGAAAGCAACCTTCAGCTCGTCTGTGTCGCTGGTTGTCGCTCCCGTCTTCTTCGTGATAAAATTCTCTGTGGCTTTTTTAATCAGGGCTGTTTGCTTACGCCATGCTGATTAGAACAGGTGTTTATACCACTAGCATAGCTGCAGACCAAGTTCTGGCAAAAATGAGAGCAGCATCTCTGTTTTTCCACAACAGAAGGAGGCATGAAAGGCTCTTAAATTTCCAGGATGACTGCTGTGTCGGCTTAAAACTTCACATTTGCTAAAAACAACAGCAGACCAGCACCAGCAGATGGCATGTTTGCTCAAATTATCACTAAGGAAAGGTTGTAGTGGACTTTGGTCGACGTGGATTGAAATCTCGTTGTTTCAGAGGGCAGCCCATTTTTTTTTTTTTATTGATTTTATTTTTGAATAATTTCTGAGAAAACTATACAGAGTTTTGTCTATTTTTATTAATTTGAACTGAATTACTGAAGTAAATTAAGTGTCAGGTTGTTTTCTGTTATTCGTAACATGGATGAACGAGAAAGCTGTACCTCAGACACCCAATATCTGTTCTACTGCATCGATTCATACGTTCACCTCAAACCCCCGTCTTCCAAATCATGTCCGTCACTGTCTGCTGATTGTGTGTCAGAGCCCCACACCCTTTTCATTATTCCACACCTGGAAAACAATCCCTCATTGCACCATTGTAAAGGTCAATACCCACCAGCCAGCGCCCCAAACACTTCCCTGCCAGCGTCTGCGAAATCGTGCGCCTGCTCCGACACATTCCGAGAACTCTGACAAATTAATAATTTAAATATGAATGAGTTCATTTGCATAATCATACAAGTGGAAGAGATATGGCAGCAGCGAGCGTGGCACCTGGAGAGGGCTGCTCGCAGCAGATGGTGGAGACTGGCAGAGGAGGGATGGAGGAAAAACACTTGTTCCTGTGCAGGAACTGGCTGCTTTTCTCTGGTGCATTATGATTTTACCAAGTAATGAGAAAAAGAAAGTTACAATTTTTATCTTTCAAACATCATCCCCTGTACTCCCTTTTGGCTGTAGAAATACTGGATGTTTTAATCAGTCATGGTCTGACTCTGACGTTTTGTTTCCTGTTGTTGCAATAAAGCAATTTCTTTGACCATGCAAACATCCGTATATGTTTTTGGGATTTAATCTCAAGGTTATATCCGAAATTGGTGAAATCCATGACTTTGGTTTTCTGTATGTGTACAATCGGCCGAATCGGCTGTACTGTAAGTCCCTGTGGACACAAATTCAAGTTTGTGGGTACGAGTAAAAAATTGTTACAATGACGTCACAGGGCGGAGTAATCGATTCGCGATCTGATCAAACCCAGCCTCTCCAAATTTAAAGATGGCAGAAGACGGTGGATCCGGTGTCTACAACTGAATTGTTTTGACCCCAGAAAACGGAATATGTTTGTTGTAAACCCATTAAAACGTCCCAGGAAATGTTTCGGGATGCTTTGCCGCAGCAGAACTTTGTTAGATAATCATCGCACAGTCCAGCACGAATTAAACCTTTTTCCAGAGAAGATGGTAAAAACTGAAACCTCTGCAGAACTGGACTCTGCAACATGACCCAACCCACACCAGGAAGTCCGCAAACTACTAAGATTCAAAAATTGGAAACTTGATCTCACTAAAACAAGCTGAACATGTGAGGATTCAGACTAGTAAATGCTGGTTAGCGTCTTTTCAACCTAAGCGAGTTAGCCTAGCTTTCAGGCGGAAGGAGTGTCCTAAGTGTTCTCTGTTTGGGACTCCATTTTTACTTTATGTAATTTGTTTAAAGAGAGACAAAAAAAAAACAGAAAATATTTTGCTGTTCGGGTTTAATTCATTCCTATTATTTTTCAGGTATACGTTTCATTAACTTAGTTCTTTTGGCTTTAATATGATAATCCTTCTTCTATTCACTCACACACACAAAAAAACCCAGCATTTGGTTCTAATAAACGAGTTCATGTTGCTGCCCTCCACGATCAGGCCCAGCACGGCTGCACACTGCAGGCGTAATCATGATAAATTTATGTAGGAGGGTTTAGTCTCTGGATTTATGCCAGCTTGTCTCGCATCATTGTTTCCTCATTGACATCCGCAATGCGCTCTCTGTATTACGGCCTTCACATCTCTGACTTCAGCCTTTGTTTTCTATTCTTCAGGAAGTGAATAGAGCGTTGGGATGTAATCAGTGAAGTCTTCACTCTCCCCGCTGCGTTGCTGTCTTTTCTGCTGACATCCTTCATGCTTCCTCCTTCCACTCTGTCAGGCCTTTATCATCCCAGCCTCTTTTTATCTGTTGTCTCCATGGCTACTGCAGGTGTAAAGCAGCAGTTGTTTTCAGCTGAGAGCCGCATTAACAATTTAGTTTTAATTATCAGGGGTCGTTAAGGAGGAACCAGTGGGGATCCACTAGAGTAATAGACAGATCTCGGTTTATATTTGATCATTGCTAATACTGTATGTTTGCAGAGAACCACTTTGTTTTGTAAGACTGTAAATTTGCTTCCTTGGGTGAAATAGACGCTATGTTGAGGTTGGTCTCGTTGCCTTGGGATGGCACTGTTCCTCTTAGTCGAAGATCACACAGACCACAGCCAGAGAAGCATAATAGATGGATCGTTCCCAGATTTACTACTTTTCAATTAAAAGTGTGACTCCCCTCCCATCTCTCGTTACTTTCTTCCAGCCGGAGGCCTTCTCTGGGATTCTGCTTGTTTAACTTTCTGCCAGCTGGATTAACATGTCACTTTTCCCATATCCATCTGTCTCTCACGTCTCCTTTGGGGAGCAGCGGTGCAGTTCTTCTCTGCGTGTTTCATACGCTGTTAAATAATGAAGCACGGAGCGGCCGAGCTCGGCGGATCTTCAAAGTTCCTCTGCGGTGCCTGTTGAAGAAGGGGGGGGGGCGTTCCCTTCATTAACGCGGCATCTCACCTCAGCGTTCGGCAGACCGCCCGTCGGATTTCAGAATCAGAATCAGGCTTTATTGGCCAAGTATGCTCACACATACAAGGAATTTGTTTTTGGTTACACAGATGCTTGCAGTGCACGAAAAATACAGTAAAGAAACATTTGTAACATTTAGCATGTGTAATTTATATTGTAAAAAAAGTGCAGTTTTGTGCAGTATAGAAACTATAGAAGTTATAAAAATATATAAATAAATTGTTCTACTGTTCATGATAATAATGGAAGTTGGAAAAAAGCTTCTCTGTAGCCTTGTCGTACGGGTCTTCATGTGGCTGAAGCGTCGGCCTGATGGAAGGCACCGAAACATGTGACGGCCAGGGTGAGACGGGTCGGTGATGATTTTCTCTGCACCCTTCCTGGTTCTGGAGGCATGCAGGTCCAGCAGTGCGGGCAGCTTTACACCGATGGTCCTCTCTGCAGACTTAATAATGCGCTGCAGTCTCTTGGTGTCGTGTTTTGTGAGAGCACTGCCCCACACTGTGATGGATGTGGTGATGATGGACTCTATGATGGCTGTGTAGAACTGCACCATCAGCTCCTGGGCTAGGTTGAACTTCCTCAGCTGGTACAGAAAGTACATGGAGGTGCAGTCATTTGTGTACAGCGAGATTTCAACCTGGGTTTCTGGGAGAAGCCCTTGTGGCCCTGCAGCCGCTTTAGCAGATGCAGTGATTAGAAACAAAAAAAAGAACACAGATCAGTTTGTTTTTAATGTTTTGATTTCTACATGTGAAGACGAATACAACATGGGCAACAGAACGGCTGATTAACACCTTTATTTATGTACGCTCTGTTCACATTGCTGCCAACACCGTAAGCGACAAGTCTTTGGGTTTTGCTGTCATGGCTGTCATAACAAACAGAAGGAAGCTGCATGATTCTCTTTGCTGGTCGGCCTGTTTTCAGAGAAACCGTTCACAGCAGGAGTCAGTTTCAGCTGATTTAGAGCCATTCTCAAACTAATTTAAAGTGATTATACAGGATATTTTTTTTGTAAAAACAAAAAAGACACCCCAGGTAGGAATAATAAAACTTAACCTCCACATGCAGAACTTTAACTTCTGCATTTTATTCGCGGACAGCAGTGGAGGTCTGTCAGTGTGTGTTAATAAATAAATGAATAAATCAATCCTTAAAAGTTTAATTTATTTCAGTTACACAGCCTCATTTCACAAAGTTGAGGTGATTGTGTTAATTTATATGATTATAGCTTACGTCTATAAAAACACAAAATTTGGTTAATCAGAAAATGAACGAAAAGTAGGTCAATGTTTTTAGTGCGGAGGCACTCAGTGCGGTGTCAGGTATCCTTTTGCTCTCAGATGACTATAGGGTTAATAAAACCCAGTAGACCAGCACCAGCAGATGACTTCACTTCTTAAATCATTGACTGGAAACGTCACACCAGACCTCAAACAATATGGTTTATTTTTCTCTTCATGCTTCCCACAAACTCTGGGACCTAGATTTTCAAATTAAATGCGTCATTTACTTCACTCCGAAATCTAAACGGTCTAATTTGTGACCTTGGCTCCTTTTGTTATCCATTGTTCAGCAGAAATGCCCTGAGTAGGCGCCCTGCCTTCAGCAAAATCAGTCTGAGAATCTCCAGAAAACTCTTTAATGAGTTTTGCAATACAGTCCTTTTTACCATACTTTCCCTTCCACTCTACTTACTCTTACTATGCTTTGATTGGGCCCTCTGCAACCAATCAGCTACTTTAGCGTGAGCTTTTGTGGCTTTAACTTTGTGTACGGTTTTAGTTGCTGTCTGCTGGACCTCTGTCAAGGCTGCAGTCTTCCCCTTCTTAAATGGTCACGCATAATAGTTATTATAGTTAAAGTTAGACATGTTTAAGCTAACATTTTTAAACATTTTCGAGAGCTTTCTTTCATTTAACCCATCCACATTAAGTTCCTGCTAAAACTTTTCATTTTTGTGATTTTAAATCCATAAAACTGTGGTATACATTGATATTGTCTGCTCTTTTAGGCATATTTATTCACCACTCTTATTTCTTTTTGATAGATTAAGCATCAAATAGGTTATTTTACTCTCTTCTTCTTTATGTTGTTACGGTTTTTTCACAGTTCATCTAAAAGTAAAACAGGATCTCTTCCTTGGATGAATTCTCTCTAAACTATCAAATTATCTTTTTTTTTTTTCATTTAAGCTAAATGGTTTCTTTAATTTACAAACAAGTTTTTTTCAGCAGTATTTCATGAAAAGAATTAAAAAAAAAACTAATTTTGTTGCTGGACTGTTGGTTTGTTTGCGACTTTGGCTTGTGTCCATGTCTGGCAGGTGTGGGACGGAGCAGAAAGTGGACGATGCCTCAAGCTTTACACCTGCCACTCGGGAGCCGTGCGGGATGCCTGCTGGACCCCCTGCGGGCGACAGCTCCTCACCGGCTCATTTGACAACACGGCTGTGATCACTGATGTGGAGACGGGTGAGTTGCAGCACTTCTTGCTTTAGGCCCCCAAGAACAAAATGTGGCAGAACAAAAACACTGGATTTATTCCTGGGATTTGAAATCTTTGATAAATTGTGGTCTGAACAGGTTTTACATGCTTACAAAAAAAACAAGCTGTTAAACAAAACCAAAGTTGTTAAATCATTATACAAAATGATGACAATTCAATAAGAAACAAAAGGAAAATAAACGGAGATCAAAAATCTGAACACAGCTTAACTGACTGAAAACCAAGAAAGAAAGGATCAAGCTACACAAAACAAAACAGAAGACTACCACTAAAACTCAAAATTTGTCTACCACAATACAATACTCTGTCATATGTCTACATCTGTTTGTGGGATTGGAAAAATGTAAAGCAACACCAAGTAGCTTTTCAACCTTCATTAAATATTTTCTAAACTTTTGTGATCATACATCAACTTGCAGCTCGTTGAATGACACCTCTGACATGGCCTGAGGGGGTCTGTATCACTTTAACCGGCACTAAGAAACTTTGATGGGGGTGGCAGGAGCCCTTTTGCAGCCAGAGGAAGAATAATGAGGGGGCAAAGTCACTATGGGTTTGTGAGAATAGTACTTGATACTTAATGGTGGATAAAGAAGCTTCTATCTGTCCCTCCTTTTTGTGAAGTTACTGTTTTACAAAGAAACTACCAATAGCTTTAGTAACTTTAATAACTGTATTCCTTTCTGTTGTCACTAAACTCACAGTGGACAATTTGCTAGCAGTTTCCTTAGGGCAGTCGAACACGTAGTAGTTGTTAGGTCTTTGGAGGCCTTGTTCGATCTCTACGACGGCGCTGTTTTGGCAATGTTGTTGGAGGCTCGCGTGGCACGGTTGCTCCAGGTGAGCAACGTTTCACTTCAGGGTAGGTTGTGACCTACTAGCTTAATAGATGTCATGTTCTGTTCCGCTCTCTTCGCTGCTCCGACTGGGATTTCTCTCATTGAGCCTGATTTATCAGGATGAATTTATTCCTGAAAAATCATTGAATAGAAGAAGGGGTTGAGAACAGTAACGTAAATTTTTGTTATGGTTTTAGGGAAACTGAACAAAGCCGTTCAGTCCGTGTCGGCCATAGCAAAGATGTCTCCCCGCTTGTTTGGCTTTGTGCTTGTCTTGCAGTGGCCAATGGTTGTTTGCTGCAAACAGGCAATTTCTTGTAATTTGGCTATGACGTATGCTTTACGTCATAGCCAAAAGCTAGGGATTGGTTTAAATTTGTACATTAACAGACTGGCCTCTAGCTAGCAATTGTATCACAACAGCTGAAGGTTTGGAGGTTCTGTCCAAAGCAACGCGTAGAACAAGGGGCTGGTTGTTACCAGCAACTACATTGGGATAAAAATAGTTTTACCGGCTAGGATTTTGAGTATTTGTATTTGGCTGAATAAAATAACACTTTTATTCTCTGTCTATGCAACAACTTTTGTGTTACAATTAATATATCCGGTAAAAAGTGAATAACATTTTGATCCAGGAGGAGGAAAAAAACATAAATGCAGACTGGAAAATCTCTAATGCTATAAACTTTTATAAATTGTGGATTTTTTTAAAATGAAATTTTTAAGCTAATGACAGAAATAAAGCCAGCATCTGTATCCATATCTCTAGGGTCGGCACATGGCCTGCTACGGTTCGCACTTCCTCTCTCAGAACGTCTGTCAATACTGTCAATAAAGCCTAAGGATAATAGCTTGGCCAGCCCATTAAACACGCCGACAGCTCCTGGAAGGCAATCAATAATGGATACATCACCACTGGGGCAGCTGCCATGACCTTATGCTGGAACGTTGCTAACCACAACCATAAACAGACAAACGCTTATTTGATTGCTGTTGTCATAGTTGCGTCAGAGGAAGAGATAAACAAACGCGAAACTTCCAAAAAACATCCTCACATAATCCTGTAAAACTCTGGGTTTTTTTTATGAATGAAACTTTTTAGGCTATCCCCCCCACTACTGTTATTCTTTGATTATATTAGAAATTAATCATAGCCCTTTTGTTTCCAGGAGCGAGAACAGTGCATGAATCGCTGGCTGGAAAGGGCAGCAGGGCCGCGTTCCTATGGCAGCCTGAGATGAAGAAAATTCAATTTAGTTGCATATTGATGTGGGAGTTAGGAAAGCAGCCCAGCTCCTCCATGACTGCAGCGCAGTTTTAATGTGAAACGGTTGAAATGAAGTTGCTGACACCTTAAACTGAATCTTTATTAACAGGAAACGGAGAATTAGCGAGTCCGTAATCTCCCTCTGAAAATCGTGTGGGTTACATCTCCCAGCATAAACAGGAACCCTTTAAAGAGGCTCCTTATAAAGACCTCGAACATTATTGGCATTCCTGATAAAGAGCTTTAGAGATGCATTCGTTTTAAGATACTTTTATATATACTGCCAGTTTTTTTCTAAAACTTTTGCTTAGTATTTGAAAACGAATGCAATAATGTTTTGTCCTATGTGAGCATGTCGTTTTAGGCCATCACAGAAAGTTTCATCAGATTGTAACTTCAAAGGTTTATGTTGCACAAAACAAATCATACGTTTGAAATTTAGGAGTGTCAGAAATCCAACTCAAATATTTAAGCAAGCCTAATTTTACCGAACAAAAGTTCTTCCATGGCCTCATTTAGAAGCAGGAAACATTTGGGAGAACGTTGTTTTTAGGACTAAATATGTTTCATTGTAACCTTTTAATTATTCCATATATTTACATAACTGGCATCACTAAAAGCTGATATGTAATTAATATGCAATCTTTTTTTATTCATACGTTTTATTAAAACCATTCTTTTCACAATTTACCTTGTTATAATCACAAAATATGTTTGTAATTAGATTTTACATGGAGCAAAACTGAGTAAGGAAGATTTTGTCACCAAAAAATGTGGCAGATATTTGTATTCAGGCCCATCTGCTCTGATAAGCCTCAAAGCAACACTAAGTAACTTTTCAACCTTCACAAAATATTTTCACACCTGTTGTGATTATATGTCGACTTTAAGGTTGTTGAATGACACCTCTGTAATGGCCTCAGGCTTTCAGACTGAGGGGGTCCGTATCGCCTTATATAGCACTTAGCAACTTTGAGGAGGGTGGCAGGAACCCTGCCACACAAACCACTACAAATGTGCTGACTGCTTTACGGCATACGTCACTTCACCCTTTTATCTTGAACATCATCATCTGACATTGTTTCACCACAATTAGATTCATCACCGCATCGCTATTCATCCTTCACACAGACACTGGAAACAGAAATGAACTTCAATCCAACTACAGGTGACCGGTAAATAAGGGTTTTACGACGCTATGTGCTGGTGCTCATGGGAAATGTTGTCTTCCTTCGGGCAAAATTTCAGCTATTGTCCAATGGCTGCCAAAATTGACCAAAACTGAAACTTCTTTACTGTAGTGTTGCTTTAAATACAAGAAGAAATTAGTCACAGAAAATGTACCTTTTTTTCCTTATTCATTGTTTTTTCATCGAGCAAATTCAAAATATTGAAAGATAATGAAGCATGGGAGGCAGAAATACAGACGAAAAGATACTTTACACGCCTTTAGGCAAAGCAGGAAATCCACAACTGGATAATTTTCCCTGGCTTGAAAACAGTGGATGTAATTCCTGCCTCATGTGTATTAAGGTAGATTTGGTGTTTTAACTATAATAATAGTCATTTATTAATGTTTGTAGAGTTTTGTTGTTTTTATTTTCTGCACGGGCGGATGTGCCCGCTAACCCCCAGGAACGCTGGGTTTCCTCTTTATAAGTCCTGTTCTCGAGGTCCTTTAGAATACATGAATAAACAACCAGCATCATGCAAACCAAGAAAAACGGCAGATAGGTCAGGAGGAAAATTCTGTTTTTTTTTAACACATTATGTGAAAATTGAGTGTTGTACAAGTCTGATCCTACTAAAATATTCAGATTCAATCTAAACTGACATGAAGAAATGATCCCTGTTCAGAAAAAAATCACCCAACAGGGTCATTTTTAACCCGGAGGAGCTGCAGGGATCCACATCAATAAACAAAGGCTAGTTCTGTTAATTTGCCTTCTATTTCACAAATATGCTTAACTTGGTGCTGTTTCAAATTGAATCTTTAGAAAAAATGTGCTTAAAAAGGTTTAAAGGATTGTGTTTTATGAAAAGGCTTTTTCAAAACATGTAAGTAATTTTCAAACATGAACATGAAAGGTTGCAAATAGCACTTTTGTTTTTCTACATCCTGATTGTTTCCCATCACTTTGCTCTGTGGATTGTGGTGAGTGTTTTGTTTCCGTTGCTCTCTGCCCTGAGGGTCGCATCGTTGCTGCCCCAGTCACACCATATGTCCTCAGATATACCGTCATATCAGCTCTACATATAGAGAGGACGCATAATCCCCGTCCTATTTGTCATCTTATTACAGCTAATTAATTTGGCTTAATTAAAGCACGAGGATGTCCCATTTATTACGAGGAAAATGCAGAGTGTTCGTTGTCTTTCCAAACATGAAATCTTAGTTGGAGATCTAAACCAATTAAGCGTGACGTGTGGAGCTGATGAAAGAGCCTGTCAAAGACTCTGGTTCGGGTCACATTTTGGACCAAAGTAGTTCACCGTGAAGTGGGAGACTTCATACTTAAGTGTTTTTCTTTATATTTATTGAGGGCTAATTTCTCCAGAAGCTGTTACGTCAGTCTACAGTGTTTCTTTTATGTATTAATTGAGATTGAGCAACCTTTTGAGTTGGTGCCTCTTACTCTGCCCTGATGGTTTCTCAGAAAACAAATTTTTGGTCCCACCCTGTCAGAACTAATTATACTTAAGATCCTCTTTGCTCTTGTTGGATTTTTTTCAGTTACATTTTAAGTCACCATGGATAAAACAACCTCAAGCCAAAAGTGTAATTATTTCCAGAATAGTTTTTATCCCCAACATCATGAAATCAGCTTCATATTCACTAAAAACTGCTGCAACATTTGCTTTCTCAATAAAACCTGTTTTTATAGCAGTGTTTTTTGTAGGGAAACTAAAATATTTGAACAAATCTTTTACAGTTTGGTTAAAGTGTTGGTTTGCTACCTTTGCTCCTCTCAATTAGATTTACTACATCTTTAATCAGTGAATTTGGTTTTAAATCAATTAGTTGTTAGTGATAAAAGCCTAGTTTAAGTACTTCACAGAGGTCTAATGAATTCTTAACGAAGAACACTAAAAAATAAACACATTTTACATTTATTTGCTTTTTAGTTTTGCCTTTACAGCTTAAGAAAGATCCCTTTTATGCAAAAAAGGAGCGTTTTAATGTATTATAGTGGTAATTTGCATTAATTTAATACTTTATTAGATTCACTTGTTAAATAGTCAGACATTATTGGTAGGATTGCAATTTATTCAGGCATCTGGATGACTAAAAGGAGTTAAAGGTGGACATCAGAAAGGGGAGGAAAGGAAACGGGGCTTTGAACTTGGCAGGGTTCTTGGTACAAAACAGGCTGGTGGTCCGAGTATTTTAGAAAATAATGATCTACTGGGATTTTCACACACAACCACCTCCCCGGTTTACAGGGAATACTGTAATGGTCTGTTGGCAGCAGCAGCTCAAGTAACCGTTTGTTTGAGTTCGTGTGTAAGTACTAACGCCTCTGACAAAACAAAACACTACAAACCCTGAACCAGAACTCAAGAGAAGCACATCTTGTACCACACATGCTAAAAACTAAAAGTGGGAAATTGAAGCTACTATTCACCTGAAAAATGGACTGAAAATGATTAAAGAAAGATTTCCTGATGTAATAAGTCTTATTATCACATGCTGTCATCAACGGTTGAGGCTGTTTATTGGGGGTATACATAAAATATCACAAATGCATTCTCATCGCAAGTTGAATAGAGTCTTCCAGCAACAGATGCTCAAACCAGTCATGAGTGACTTTGTTAAAAATGCTAAAGATCACAGAGTGATGGAGCACAAATGACAAAAAGGGAAATGAAGAAAATAGGCAGGTGTGCCTAAATATTTACCAATATTATGTAATGCATAAGATTTTCTAAAACCCAGCAGCCCCTTTAATAGGAATGGCTATAAAATACAGGTGGTTAAGAAGATTCCTAGAGGGTAGCATAACCAAATCATTGAAATCAGCTCTACTTTGTTACATCCTTTATGACCGTAGTCTCCACAGCTTCTGTTTTCTAGTTCCAGCATGTCACAAAGCTTCAATCATCCCAAGCTTTTTGCTTGAACATCAGAAAGACTTCGCCGTACTTAAAAGGACTTCACAGTCACCAGATCCAAATCAAGTAGAGCCCATGTTGGCTATGGCGTCCAACTGACAAATCTGCTGCATTTGGTAGAAGCTTTTTACATCGGCGTGGCTTAAACATGTTGATAAATACTACTGACACCTTCGTGAAACAATGCTGTACAGAATTAGGATCTGAAGGCAATGGAGGATCCAGTAGCAAGGTGTACCTAATAAAGTGTCTAGAATATGTATGGTAGAAAGGTCAGAAAAGAAAATATAATCTGACAAAATTTGAACATGGCAAAATATGTAAACCATCTCCAACTATGAAATCAAAGATGCTGTACAAATAATAGAATAATAAATAAAATTGTTTTGGGGTTTATTTACTGATAAGTAAAATAACGTTTTAACATGTTTTTAAGTCTAAACACTCAACTTTATAGTTGGATGAAAAAGGAAACAATATCTGTGCTAATACTTTATATTGTGACTTCCACACCTTTGATCCCAATACAAACTGACTATTATGAGCAACATCGCATTCAATTTTACACACAAATTCTCAAGATGTGATTTTTTTTTTCCTGCTAAGTTCAATTTCATCATGTTTACACTTACAAAACAAAGATTGATCCAAATTTCACCACATGTGAGGTAGGAAACTTCTGTAGTCTAAATAGACTTTATATATTGTTCTATTAAGTGTTCCCTGTTTAGATGACTAAATTCAGCACATCATTTATTTATCTATTCATTTATTTGGGTTAAATAGGAACTGAGTTCAAATTTCCTTCCACAAACAGGCAAATGTGAAGTGGTATGACGATAAAAATCCTTAAATCCTTGATGCAGGTTTTTGTCACATTGACATCAAAATTGTCAGTGATTTCTCTTCATTTCTTTTTCTGAAGAGAGGAGTAAAATATAATATATATACATTTTATTTAATCTTAATGTTACTTAACATTTCCTTATCGTAATTAATAATATTGCAGGGTCCATAAACTGTTGAGAAAAAAAAGGGATTCGTTCCATTGATCTATCATGGATTTACAGTTATTGAAGCTTTTAAAAATAAATAAATAAAACTTTATATGATTGTTTGTTACTGTTTTAGGCCAGCCGACAGTGAAAGTGGACAACCAGTTTAAAGTGACGCGTGCGGCCCTGCACCCAAGCAGCCCAGACGTTTTCCTGTGCGGAGGTTACAGCGCGGTGGTGAAAGCCTGGGACCGTCGCTGCTGCAAGGTTAACCTTTTTACCCCTCACTCTCTCTTCATCAGACTTTACCTGTTCTTTATAGCATCGACATGTTTCACTAAAGCCACGTGTGTTTAAGGTATTTGGAAAGGTACGATTTTGCAGGGCAAGGTTTATATATTTTTTTTATCATCTAAGGTCATATTTTTGCTATCTCCCAATTTGGTTGCTACCTACTGTAAGAAACAAATTTGTAGTGCAAGGCTGACAGTTACGATGGACTATGGTGAAAGATTAGTTGACTTTTGAAAGACATTCAGTTTTATTTTTGGGTGCCTCATGAACATTGCATCAATTTTTAGGTTTTATTTGTAATATCGTTTAAAAATCATTCATCATTTCTCGCTCACATTACTGTACTACTTTGTGTTGATCTAAAAGCACCCTCAAAATGGATAGAAATTTGTGAGTTTAACATAACAAAATGCATCAAAAGGGATCAGTGTTTTTGCAAGACATTCTATGTTCTCTTTATAAATAAACTGCATCTAACTTTACCAATGTCGGCAATCAAAATTTCTCTTCGCACAGTGATATGACTTGAGCTGCATGGGACTTGAGCACATGATTTTGCCACATGCTCGGGGAAAGTGGTCTTGTAATTGGTAAAAGCAAACTTTTTTTTTCACAAATTGCTCTTTTGAAGCTGCAACCGGATTGCTATTAAAGCAAATGGTGTGTTTTATATGATAATCCTGTTCACTTCCTCAGAATCTGTGCGTTTGCATGTAATTTCCTCCCTCAGCGATCCGAGTCGGCTCCTAGCAGGGATTTTAGGTTTAACACCGCGGAAATGATTCTGCGCTGGGTGTCAATATGAGGCGCAAACAGAGCGTAGAGCAGTCCTCTCTAAAAAGGAGGCTGGTGGCTGGTAGAGCTGTAGAGCCCAGGGTACGGCTCATTTTCAGGCCTGAGCTGCTGTTCTGCCGAGTAAAACCACCCCAACAGATAAAGTCCTGTCCACCCAAAGGCTCAACCAGTCAACCCTTAATCTGAAGCCAGATGGTCTCAGGAAGCCCTCCTGTTTTATGTTAAGCCTCACTGACAGGAGCAAAAGTTAAAAGCTGCGAGTGGACCGGTGACAGGTAGGGGGCAGAGATCAGCTGCTCGCTCTCTGCTCTGTAGCTTTAACTCAACCGAACCCTGACTGAGATGAGATCTGTGAAGTCAGACGCATGAATTATTCTTCTGAAGTATGAAATGAGCCCCTACTGGTTGGATCTGCTCCACATTATTTTATATTTGAATATTAATCAGGTTATGTTTAATTTGATTGTAAGATTCTGGTTGATAAAGGCCATTCAGAAAAAAATGTCACTTTTTTACTTTTTTGTTTTATTACTGATAACCTTTGCGGTTAATTACATGCCTGAGAAGTCCCAATAATCACCCTAAACAAATTTCCACATTGTGTTTTATATATCAGAAAACAATAAAAACCCTGCTGGTTTTAAAATAATTTAAACCTGACGCATGCATAAACAACAACTAAAGTTGTACAGTATATCCAACTGCAGTTTTATAATCAGTATATGCAACATTAGAAGTCCATAGGTGCAATATTCACTAAACTATTATTTTTAAGGGGCTCATTAGATACAAATTATGCCTGGTGTACTTTAGGGAGTACCCCTTTTTTTAAACTTTCTTTATATCATGCATTTTTTCACAGTGATCAACAGTTTTGTTAAATGTTAATAAACGTCTTATCTCTTTAGATACTGTAACATATTTTCTGATTCAGAAAACCCCATCTAGTACTGTAACCACAATTTTACACATTAATTTAGCAATTGCAAACTTTCTTAACAGCAACACATAAATTAGAGTATTGTTGAAAAGTCTATTATTATTATTTTGTTTGTCCATCTAGCTATTGAGACATTATATAGACTCATTACACACAGCTGGATGTTTTCAAGCCTTTTTTTCTGTTAATTATGCACATTTTTTGAATATGACTACTTTGCACTGTTAGGTAATCAAATCAAAGTCAAATTTAGGACATTCTGTGGAACCACATTTTTTTAAGTAGCTTGTTGAATCGTTTTAATAATTCCAGGTAATTCCAGCAGTGAAATCTGCCGCCTTGTATGGGATCATATCCCAGTTTCAGCCACGCTTCAGCGGTCAGACAGATGGCCTCAGATTTGAGTGGAGAAAACTCCTGCATACAGAGTAAGCTCCTGGTCTCACAAATTCAGTGATGGATGCAGAAAGCCCAGACCCTGTGGCTGAAAAACCAAGTTTACGGAAATTCCTTAGTGCTTCGACTGAAAAGCTTTGTGGTGGACTTTAGTTAATGATCCAGAAGTGTTCTGGTTTGTTTAGGGATCCGAGTTTACAAACAAGTCAACATTGTCTGTAATATATATCCTGATTTTTATTTTTGTCTGATATTTAAGGCAACACACTAAAATGTTAACCTCTGGTTATCTAAGAATTAATTTTTGTTTAAAATGTCTCTACATTTGTGAACATGATATCTTTTGAAAAAGACATGGTTTGGGAATGCCTTCACTGTATGTACAATAATGAAATAGACAAAAACAAATGGCTGTTTTGAAGGTTTAGGATTACCATAACTGTTTTCTCTTTTTATATATATATATATATATATATATATATATATATATATATATATATATATATATATATATATATATATATATATATATATATATATATATA
>JAVLVB010000569.1:2768320-2794305 GCA_032876305.1 Orestias chungarensis | reverse complement strand
AAAGATTCATAAATTTTAGTTGGTTTAAAATCTGACACATGTGGCAAACTTCTTTTACGTTAATTTCCTTAAATATTATTCTGTGCAAGCAGCTGTTTAAGTACGTCAGCTTACAGACTACTGTAACGGCCTGCTCACTGGGCTTTCTAAACGGGCCTTAAGACAGCTTCAGAACATCCAGAATGCTGCTGCTCGAGTTATGACCAAAACCAGGAAATATGACCACATTAGTCCAGTGCTCAAGTCTCTGCACTGGCTTCCTGTCACTCAAAGAATAGATTTTAAAACAGCCTTGCTTGTGTACAAATCTCTTCATGGTTTAGCCCCAAAGTACATATCTGACATGTTAGAGCCATATGAACCAGCCAGGACTCTGAGAACCTCAGGTAGTGGCCTCCTGCTGATGACCAGAGTCAGGACCAAACAAGGGGAGGCTTCATTCCAGTTTATGCTCCTAAAATCTGGAACAGTCTTGCTGAAGAGGTGAGACAGGTTTCAACTCTGCCGTTGTTTAAATCCAGGCTGAAAACAGCCTTATTTAACTTTGCATATAGCAACTGAGAATATTATTACTATTATTATTATTTTATTTTAATTTTATTTCTTTTAAATTCAAAACGGATTTTATTGTTTCATTTTCTGATCTTTTTTCTTATGTAAAGCACTTTGAATTGTCTTGTACACGAAAATGTGCTATACAAATAAACTTGCCTTGCCTTGCCTACTAGAATGTACAGACTATCTCAGTATCAATAGAGCTAGAACTCTTGTTGGTAGTTTCACAAAAAGCTATGCAGGGAAACCTGAAACAGGTTAAAAACAGACCAAAACTGAATTTAAAATCAGCAATTTGGGGTGGAAAATAATTTTGCACATCACCCTGAACATACTGTCCATCAAAATATGTAAAATATGATAGCAGCAGCATCATGCTGTGGGAGGGAAGCTTGTTAGACTTGGATGTAATGGATGAAGCCATAACATGATCATGGAAGAAGAGGCTAAAGGAGACGACTTGAGACAGGGTTGGAGGTTCAAGTTCCAACAATCATGCAGACAGAGCCACAATACAATGGCTTAGGTCAAAACGGCCTAGTTAAAGGACGGCAATAAATTTAATCTGTGGTGAAACCTGCAATTAGAGGTTAATGGATGATCTGCATGTCTGCAAAGCTGTAAGACATTAAGTTGTAACTGAAGCAAAAGGGGGATTTTTCAGTCGATTTAGGAAGTTAGAATACAAAGGATTTTTTAACCCTTCAGATTTTTAATGTAAAAACTAAGCACTAGAAGCATTAAACAAGCAGTGACCCTGAAAAAGTATAGATGGATAGAACCTTACTTGCATTTGAATCTTTATGTACTGTAGTATATTTCTTCCAACTAAAGCTTCAAACAACAGAAAAATAGGTTAGATAGGAACAATATCTTCCAAATCAAAAACCCAAGTGTAAAAAAAAAAGTCTAATTAATATCTGCAAATAATATTCATAAAGAGTGTTTTTTCTTTTAACTTCCTGTTATGGTGTTTAGAAAATGGGCTTTGGATGGATGGTTGATGTTTAAAAATGTGTGTTTTCTTCTAGGTGGAGGGTTATGCTATTCAGTGTACCTTTTCCGTGGATGGAGCCATCCTGGCGTCGGGGAGCTCTACGGGCACCGCCCACTTCTACGACTACCAAAGCACTCGCGTGCTGCATGACATCCGGGCTCACAGCCAGGCCTGCCTGTGCGTTTCGCTGCATCCGGTCCTCCCTGCGACTGTGGCCACTTGTGACTGGGCGGGTGAAATCAAGATCTGGCACTGAGATCTGACCTTTGAAGAAATACATGCGGGTTTTTAGCAGCCGATAATCATCTTAACAAAACAAAAAAAGTGCTGTTTTAATGTTAAATGAGTAACATTTAACAAGTAGTTGAAGTTTTTAAGTCTACTGTATATTAACACCTAAATAACTTGTTTATTGTAAAATAGATTAAACTGTTTCACACCTACAGCTCTATATTCAGAGCCTGCATTTTCCAAGGTTTTGTAAAATACAACATAAAAGAAATGTAACCAATCAAAATCAATTATTTTTATACACATGTATATATATGAACTTTCCTTTCAGGCTAGCAGTTCAGGGTCACACAGAGAGGCAAACAAAGGCCAAAAATGTTAGGCCATCCTCTTTCAGAGCTCTTCACGGTTCCTCCGAAATCCTGCTGGTGAGAAAGCAGGCGAGAGACGCTTACATCCAGCACATCAGAGTATTCTTAAAATATTCAAAAACTATATTTATTATACCCTCAGTAATCATTTATCCGTGTTAAAAAATTGCCGAAGACGGTGGTGTGAATGTAAAAAACGTCCTTAAGATGAGGAAATGTATTTCTGCAGCAAAGAAAAATATGGTGATTTTTGTCTTTATAAGTTTTACAGACATAAGAGCAAGATAAAAATTTTTTTTAAAAATCCATCAAAAAATACCTTCTAACTCCTGTCCAACAGTAAAGGGATACTGTATAATCTTGAATTAACTAATATAAGCAGAAGAACTTCTTTTTGTTTATGTGACAAAATCTGGTTTAGTTGAGATGGTGTTTTTTGCCCTGCAGTGAAAGGTGGATAAAGTTAATGAATTGATTTTGATTAAAATAAATATCAAGAGTGAGTGATAAACAATGTCAGGTAAAAACATTTTTTTTCTTAACACTCATCTTTATTAAGTAAATAAACATACAGCAAAAATATATAACCATGCATCAGACAAACGTACATGTTGACATTTAGACGACTGGCCTGCAGGTCCCAAAACAGGCCTGGAGGTGGGACAACAGAACCACTTCAGCCTCGTCATTCAGGGGCAAAATGCTCAATAAATATGACACCAACTAAAACTAGATAAAAATACTCATATAGGTATAACAGGTAAATATTTAGTACCTGCCTTTGTACATTAAGTTATCAACAAAAATATCATCACTTCATTTTTTTTATTCCGCTCTTGTAATTTATATAGTTAAACATCACTCTAGTCTGGAAGGATTTTTGTGTTTCAGAGTCGTAGAAAACATTTAAAACAGCTTTGATGCTTTGATTCAGTGCTCTGATCTCCCTGGATTAAGGAGGTAGAAGATTTGCGTTCCAAAATAAAATCTGTCCATCATTACGTGGGGGCAAAGCCCAGTGCCTGTTAACAGCTACATGTCCCATCACCGTTCCTTGGATCAACAGAAGAAGAAAGATGAAGCAACTCAAGTGTTGCAACCTTGTCGTTTTGGAGATTTAAATATAACTAAAGATTGTTTGATGGCAGAAGAACGTGTTGATGTTAACATAAGCGCATCTGTTTGTTTTTTTCCAGTCTTTTCTGTGAAATAGCCTAACTGGGCATGCTGGTTTAGAGCAACACAGTGACTTTACAGTTGAATACTTAACCAAAAATTGAATACTCAAGCAATTTTTACTGGTTTAAAGGGGCGGAAGTCTGGATAAAACCATAGGCCGAGGAATTGCCTGAAACGTAAATGTAGATACACTTTCACTTTGGGTTACAGTGGGCAAGAATGTCAAAGAGGCTCTCTGCAGAAATTTTGTTGCATTTCATACTAGCAAAATACAAATCTTTTAAATAAACACACGTCTTCGGTCTTGAAGCCGGGTTGATCCTTGAAAAATGTACCTTGTGTTCTTGCAGACGAGGAGAAATACAGGAGAGATTGTGTTTACATACAGGGACAGTGGCTCAGATATACAGTATGTACACAACATGTTGGATTTGTACAGAGATCCATTCTGTTTGTCTAGCGAACAAGGTTAAGGCAAATTGTCCTGGTTTAACTACTGTGCCATACAGCAAACCAATTCTACATTAGATTTTAATACAAAAATATGAAAAACTAGCCGTATAAAATCAAACTCCTGCAGCTCATAGTTATGCTCCTAATGTGCTTTTATTTGTTTATTTCCAGTTATCTCTCGATATTTATCCACACTGTATAAAATGACACAAGCATTCTTTCATTCCCACGTTCTGGTTTTAAATCAGACTAAGTTTTTCTTGATTTAGGTCATTCAACATTAGCAAAAAACAAATGGTACGCATATAAATATTAAGGCGGTGATACATAAAAAATCTGTATGTTAATGCTAACTGACCCAAAAGAGAAATGCTTATGTCTGTTTTAAAGTCAAACTGAACCATAGAATGTTGTGACCTTTTTGTAGTGCAGTAAACTTCTCGTTTCTGCGCTGTACATGTATTTATATGTTGTTTATAAATTGTTTCACTAGTCCATTTTGTGTATTTATGTTATTATATTATCTATGTATTTACAGACGAGACAATGAATTTATAATCTCAGAGTTTTCAGGTATTCGTTAAGGTTTAATTTGTAGTTTAAACCAGAATACAAATAAAATCTAAAAAGCCAAATAAAGCTGATGGTTGACAAAATTGTACTCAGCGTACTTTCTGATAACGTGCCTGTTTGAACTAAACTTTTATTTTGGTCAAACATGCATTTTTTAAATTTATGACAAAATAGTAATGTAGTTTTTGTAACAGCTTGCAGGCAGCACAGTGTATAACATGCCATAGATCTCTTGCTAACATTGAATAAACTGCATGGTTCTGGGGGAAACTAACAGTGGACTGACTGACAGATGGTGTCATTTTGACAGCTGTATTTCTGTAGTGTAGTTAAACACTCCCTAGTAAAACACTAATTATGTGGAAAAAAGTGAGACTCGCACAATTACCGTATGCTGACACATACCTTTTCACATTACAGTAACAACACCAGTTGAAACTATAGCAGAAATTACAGTGCCTTTTTGATGTATGCCAGAGTTGTTTAAGAGGGTTTTTATGGGTTTTTTGATGATATTTGCCCTTTTAAGAGGTTTGATTGCTCACTGTGGTAGCAGCATACTGGTGGAACTAATTAAAAAGAAATCTGTGGGAAAAAAAACAACTTTCTTTACAGCGGGTATCTGGTCGCTACAGTGTACCAAGATGCACAGTATAAAACATGTTACATACTTCAAGAAGTGTGCCTTGGCTAAGATACAGAAAGGGACAACAGCTTAACATCCTATCACAAGAATGTGTTTGCTTCACGGAGACATACATTGCAGGACAGTATAATGTGGACTCATCATCATCAGCATGCATGAACTGAAACCTCTCTCCTGCAC
The DNA here is from genome assembly GCA_032876305.1 of Orestias chungarensis. Classification (NCBI taxonomy): domain Eukaryota; kingdom Metazoa; phylum Chordata; class Actinopteri; order Cyprinodontiformes; family Cyprinodontidae; genus Orestias; species Orestias chungarensis. Next base: position 2,789,120 of record JAVLVB010000569.1, on the reverse strand, counting down.
TCAGTTTAAAAGCGTACCGTAAAGCTGTGCTTTGGTCAAACTGTCCTTCCTTGTCAATCCTGTGCTACCAAATTTTTGATATCTTGGAGAAGTCTTCTTCGGAAGTGCGGGGCCTACGCTGAGAGCGGAACTAGAACTTGGGCGAGGACGAATTGTTGGCCTCTGGGCCGGGTAGTGCTGGAGACTCGAAGCTTCCAGTGAGCTGTGATGCAAGGACTCAGCAGAACTATCCACACTTAGGTTTACATAGTCCTTTTTGGCACTGTTGGCAGATGTTGCTGCCCCTCTGCTTTCCTTTTCTTTAGATCTTCCTGAGAGGAACAGACTGCCCTCTGAGTCTTGACTGTCATTCTTGGCTCTGTACAGCGCGGACGTTTTCTCTGACTTACGTTGTACCTTAGGTGTAGGATTGTGACTTGGTGAAGGGGAGCCAATTGAAAAACACTGGTCAAGCCCATGGCTATGGAAGACGTCATCTCCCTCTTGGAAACTGCTGTAGAGAGATTCTTTGAGTTTACTGGAGGGGCTCGTGGTAAATTGTTGCTCAGAAAAGCTGTACGGGGAGATACGGCCTGCCATATTAGAATAGGATGAGAAAGTCTGGATGTCTTCTACGCTGAGCTGTTTCCAGCGGGCACTCAGGTCATCCTCAGGGAGCTGTTCGTCATTTCGGTTCTCCAAAGCTCCACCTTGAGCCTGTCCTATTCCTGTTGTGGACCCCATGCTGTGGGAGGAGGCGAGGCGTGGGGAGCTGGAGTGGTATGGTTCACTAAAGCACGAAGCTGTCCTTGTGTACAATGGTGATGTACCCTTTTGTGGACTCCTAGGGAGGGCCATGTGTTGTATGCTGTGGGACTTGGAGAAGCTGGGACCTTCTTTTTCATATGATGACAAGCTCTTGTGGTCATAGTCCCCACTGCTGCCTTCTCGCCAGTCCATGTAAAGACCCTGGTGGGAAGAGGATAAGGCGCTACTGGCTGTGTGACCACAACCACCGCTAACTGCTCCCTTCTCATCTGATGCAAGGCTGAAGCTGGAGTATGAACTAGAGGCGGGAAAACTGCTCGTGCCAAACTCATTTAGGTGGTGGAAAGATGTTGGGGGGTCATGGTTGGACAAACTGCCAGACTGGAAAGGATCATCGTCAGGGTTACTTTCCAAGGAGGTTTGGGTGTGCAGCTGAAGCAGTCCAGTGCCGTGGAGGTCAACGCTTTGCCTGCGCTCTGTCTCTTGCCATCGTTCAGGACAATACAGGGCTGTGTCACTGCAGTACAGGTCCGAACTCTTGTACGAGATGCGGCGGTTTAGGTGATCACTGCTTCCTGTACCTATTAGAAAGTCACCATCCTGAACATGGGAGCTTGATGAACAGGTTATAGGTGAATCGCTTCCAGGTTCAAGCTTTTCCAGGACCTTGGCAATTACAGATGTGGGCACTTCTTCTGGGTAGTTAGTGTGGCACATTGCTATGGTGGCTCCTCTACCCCGGCTATGTTTCTCCATGTAGGAGCTGATGCGTTCCTGAAAATCCAGCGGTAGCTGAAGAGAATGAAAGCAAAGAGTTTTGATGAAATGAACATTTAACATAAAGATCCACAACAGCCTAATATTTCCTTAGGTAGTCTTTAAAGTTAGAGATTTATTCACTAACATATACTTCGGTTTAATTTCTTATCTGGTACTGTTTCTGTTATTGAAGTTTCAATTACAAAAAGTTTTTAATTTTAACTGTGTACCAGCCAAACCTTTTATAATGCTCCTGTTTCTGTCTCAGTTTATTAGAAGAAAATAATGTCTCCAATTTATGTAATGGTTCGTTGTGGCCAATAAATTTGTCAGGGTCATTAGAAACTTTTCCTGCCACAACAACTTCTTTCTGCTTCCCATCTTTTTTATCGTTTCATCTTTTCTCAATAGCTTAACTGCCTTCTCAACCAAGACGCCCTTACTCTCCCCCCCTTTATAATTTGTCAATGCCTCTTTCTTCTGTCTACCATCAAACACACACAAGAAAAAACCTCAGATCCGAGTGGACTAGGTCTCCAGCTGGGTATAAAAAAGACAACTTTCATGGCTTTGTTAAGAAATAGAAACTTGTTTGCAGCAAATAAGCAGCTTTGTTTTAGAGTTGGAGCTATTTTTAGTAGCTATTGACTCTCCCACAGGGAACAGAGATGGAAAGTAGGTGAGGCTTTGAGCGAGCTGCGTATGATAATGAGTTTGCACTGCAAGGGAGCCAACTCAGCATTAGCTCCTATCTAAATCACATCTTAATTAACAATCAGAGTTGTGCAGTGTTAGTCAAAGTGGAATATCACAGGCTGACATAAACTGATATGTCTGTTATGTTATTTCCAAATACAGCTATGATTAAATAGCAGCTAAACTGATTTTTTAAATTATATTAACCACTGTGAAAATGTCCTATTTGTTTCGCTCTTGATCTTTCAATGTCATTGTTTGTCACAATAATTATATGATAAATGTCAGAATTTTTTTAACTACGCTTTCATCACCCCTTTCTTTTATATTTGTAAATAAAGAAAGAAAAGTTCGACCAATGTGTTTCAAAATAATGACATCTATGGAACATGCAGTTCTTTAAGAAATGTTCACATAGTGAGGAAATGTTTACTTTTTTTACTGTAAATAATTGGTAGTCGACACTTTAACAGCAAAGTTATAGGAATTCATTTTTTGCCAGACTGTTTGTCAGTAGGTCATTGTTTTCTTACACAGGCGGCCGCACCCCCCAGGGGGCCACCAGAGGGCAGTAGGGGCTTGAAAAGGTTGGAGGGAAGATGAGACAAAAATTGCAAAAATATATATTTATAAATATATTTTAAAATATACTGAAATGTTTCTGACAGTCAAATTCCAGGCAGATTCATCCTGCTGCTTCCTCAAGCTTGTTTCTGACAAAATGCAGACGTAAGAATGGACCAGCAGGCTTGCTCTGGAGGAAAAGCTTGAAAATTCCTTCATAATCATTCAGAAAAACATTAACAAAAGTCATGTCTTTTTCATTGGGAATATAAGTGTTTAAAACTTGTTAGGTGCAAATAATGTTGCACTAAACAAACAATTTTTGAACAAGTAAGAGAAAAAGTTGCAAAATTGATGTTTGTTTACATATTTTGTAGCATTGTCTATGGGTTTGCAAAGTACTCTCAAGGTTAAAACTCCTGCCTAAATAGTTTTTTGTAAATACATTTATATTGACTAGATGGTAAAATGATATTGTATCCAAAGCAACAGACGGTCATCAACCTTCTGCTTTGCTTCTATACATCTTTTTTCATTTCTTGTGCATGAGGTGCTGTCTCTAAGCAGCTCTTTGTTTCCTCATTCATTATGCACAGTCTGGATGTAGAACGATGCCTCTTCAGACAGCCGACCTCCATCAGTCTGACTGAAGAGGCCAGGGTCACAGCGGCTCTGTCTCATTGTGAAATCCACTCATCGAGGTTTCAATTTGGCACAGCAGCCCTCTCTCTATGACAAGGATCTCACAGAAACAACTTCAGACTGATTTGCACACCAATTAGAAGCCGTTAATCGAAATGAAGAACATTTTGTGTGTTTTAGAACTTCTTAAAAGTTTACCTAACAATGTTGTCTTGCTACATAAGTTGCATGTGTAAGTGTTTGTAGCAGCACTTCCAGTACGCTCACCTCAGACAACTTGTGTGCTCTGTAGTGAGACTTGGAGCACTGCAGTAGTCGGGCTGCCAGGTTGCAGTCTTTCCTGTATAGGTCCTGTAAGAGACAGAAGTTAGATTTAATCACAGAAAAGAGAAAGATTATATTTAATCACCAAAAATATTGATTAGGACAGTTCCCCCAGGAAGAATCGTCTTTTAATTTGAATTTCTTAAGGGAATGTAGATTTAAAAAGGTAGCAATGTACTGCATAGAAGCATATCGTAAATGAATGCAACCTTAGATAGCTTTAGTAGCAAGCATTGAAGGATCAGAAATCTAATTATCACCAAGGTGTCCAAACATTTTGGCAAGCCAGCTGAAACTGCAAATTAGAAAGAAGTTGTGAGACACAAAAAAGTTTTTCTTGCTCTTCTCAGCAGTACAATAAATTGTACAAATTTAGTCAGATTTCTCTTGGAGTAAGATTTGTAATTGATTTCAGACAGACTTGTTCTTGCATGTTACAACAACATTATTTTATGTCGATCTCCATTTGTGGCCCTCCAAAACAAAAACAGATGCCCAAGGCCCCTTGTTGTTTTTCTGATCACACTCTGGAGAATGGTTCATACCGTTCTTTGGTGGTGGTTTAGCTTCATGTCCGTTTAGAGGTAGTAGCACACCAGAAAAGGTTTGTGGAATAAAAGAATAAAGAAGACTGAGAAAAAACTCAATTTATTTAAGTTTATTTTAAATCAACAGGTTGACAGTCGGAGGGTTTTAAACCAAGATAGCAGTAACAATTGTCATCCTGAGGGTTTGCTCAACTATACGTGAGACTGTTGCACTGCAAAGAGTGGATGGATTCATAAAAAATGTGAAAATGTGTTTTTTTTAATATTTATTTTTTGTCAGTTTAACAGCAAGTATGGGTTGTGCGTAAACGCCATGTCTTTCCTTAGAAGCCAACCAATCGAAACTAGTCCGGCTGTTCGTGAAAACGAAAAATACAGCTCAGACTGGTGGAGTATTTGATATGTTGTCTTGTTATATAGTTATTCAGATATTAGAGGTTTGCAGGATCTTAAAACGTTTCTCAACATTTTAAACATTAACACGTCTCCTTTCTATGCAGTGCAAACCCTGCTAATTTTGGTAAAGCAGCTAAAAGGAACGTGGTGAGTTATCTCTGTAATAGAGAGCAAGAGCAAAACTATTCCTTCTTCTTTGCTCTGTCTCATGAAATTATAATTTTTTTTAAGGTTTTTAATTAATATGTCGCATGTGATAACGAAGGATTAGTGTCACTATGTGGGTTTCTCAGCCTTCGTTCGTGTGTGTACTTTTGTGGGTCTTTCATAGCTTTTCTCTTGCCTGTCCTTTTTTAAAAAGGTCAGTTTTTCCAACACTTTAGCCCCCCCCCCCAGCTGCCATTTAAAAGCTAGATTTTTTTAGTTTATTTTTTTACATAAATGGCTTTAGGCCTTTTACTTTATGCACTACATATTAAAAAGTGTGGGCTTTTTTTCTATACAATTAATAATTAATAAACTTTGGATACAATCTATAAACATCAATTATGAAAATTATCATTTGATTTCAGTTTTTGACAAATTAATTATCTTGAATCATGGCTCAATGAAACTGGTTTTATTATAATAAACAGTAAATTGGTTGGATTATCAACATTAAAGTACCTTTAGAGAATAATTAGAACATGTCCAGCATTAAAAAAATTGTCATATATTTATCACACCTCAACGTTATACCATAGCTTAAAGTTGACAATTGAGAAGATTCATTAAAAATGTTTGGATTGTTTTTAATGAATTCTAGCTAATAATTATTTAGCCCACACCTGGCACTGACACCGGCGTTCACTTTTTAGCTATTTAGACTCATTTTGGTCATTTCAGTTTTGGAGATAAATTTCAGTTTAACCACATAAGATGGCTTTCAAGGTCTTGACGAGGCCACTACATTTATATTACTTAATTTTGTTAAGCAGTTTAAGTTTGTAATTTACTGGTGTGCTCTGGATCATTGTCCTGCAGCACATCTTCATTGCCTTAAGGTCATGAAATGACAGGAAATTCCCCTTCAGGATCACCGTTGGTCATCCTCTAACAGACAAGCAGAGTTTTCAATGGGAAAATCTCACAAGAAATTTTTTTTTGTTCAGCTGTTTTATGTTTTGTAGCATCATTTAGTCTGGGAGTTTCAAATCGTCAAGTTTCAAAGAGTTTATTCTTATATGCACAATAAGAAACAAGTTTCCTTGGACAAGGAAATTCTTCCCTTGCTACTCGCCAAGTGTGCCAAAAAGAAAATATAAAAATATAAGATAACAATAAAAATAATATACAAAGCAGAATAATAAACGGAATAAATATTAAATATAACCTGTACATAAATGTGCAAAAAATGTAAAGTTTTTGCAAAAGTGTTCTGTAGTACAATTATATGAAAAAAAATTGCATAACGTTATTGCTGTTCAGTGAAAATTGATAAGATGTAATTCAGGTCTTTTTCTGGGTAGTTTTTACAACTCCCTGATAAGTTAAACAATATGTTGTTTCCTTATTTTGGTGAGCCAGCACTCTAACTACAGTAACACCACTAAACATTTTTTCTCCTGTTGTGGATGTTTTCATACATTCTCTTTCATTGAAGACTTAAATTGATGATGTAAATCACTTTGCTTTCTTCCTCTCATATAAAACGTTTCCAGTGCCAGTTCCAGTTGTAAAACAGGTTCTAAGTGATTTCCTGACACTGGAAGTAGGTAATAATTGAGAAATCATCATTGGAAATAAGTTCTTTATATACATACAAGTTATTGTGGTGTAATATTTAAATGGTTTAGATGATCTGAAACAAAGTTTACGAAGTAACTAAAAACAGAAGCAATGTGAAGAGGCTTTTTTTCTTCTTTTTACATCTCCCTCCTTCTGCGTCGAATGGGGAACATTCTGAGCTCGCTCTCTGGAGGAAATGCCTGCCTAACTGCTGGCTCAGATGGATTGAGGGGAATTGGCAAAGTGCTATGTACCTCAGAAGTGCTAATAAGGGCCATAGAGCAGAGAGGCAGAGAGGAAGAAAAGACCCAAGCTAACTTAGAAGCTCCACATAGAAACCCAGTAAAATCACTTCAAAGAAAGTGAGGCACTAGATTGCCATGTGCCCTTGAGCTCAGAATCACGCATCCACGGCTCCTACTTTTCCCCACCCGGAGGAAACTCATTGATTTCTGTATAATCACTATAAAACACCCAGTGGCTTACAGTTAATTCCTCTATCTGCTGTGGCACCTTGAAGCACAAATATCCAGGAAGTAGCAGAAATACAGTGGGGGTATGACTTAAAGCAGGAGAGCATCAATAGAGAGGCCTGCCAGAGTGACGGAGAGGAAGCTGCTTTTTGAAGAGTTGTCATTTCAGCTTCCGAATCCAAATACTGTTTCTGGGGCCAACCAGCCAAAAATTACTGACCAAGCAAAGAAAGCAAATGTCCCAGGGCTGCAAATCTTTTCCCCCCAAGGTTTTTTTTTTTTTTTTAATTCGCAGAACTGCAGGAAAATGTCATTTAGGCACGTTTCAACAACACCAATCATTCAGATACCACGGAGCTGTGCAAATCAGTTTCTGAATGGCTGCATGGCGCTTACTCACATTGTCCTCTCTGAGTTTGTTGATGGTGATCTTTGCCTCCATGAGGTGGTTGTTGAGAACAATGATTTCCCGGCTGAGTGCTCTCTTGTCCTGTTCATGGTGCTGAGACTGCAGCACGAGATAAAGGATGGACAAGGCACAAGGGAGGAGAAATCAGAGACAAAAGGGGAAAAAAAACAAGCATGAGTCAAAGTAGATTGTAGATGAAGGTTGAGTTGTGAAGAGCTAAAAAACAAGAGTTGAGATAATGAGAACAATGATGCCAAAGTTACAGGAGAAAAAGTGAAAGAAAAGTCTTGATAATAGTAAAAACACAGATAAGAGAGGGCAAGAAAAATGAAAGCAAGAAAGTGTAAACTCAGTCTGAAAGTGGTGTTTTCAACATGTCTTAATTAAATGAAGATTACACTCGTCAGAGCTCATATCATATCAATTACTCTGAGAGTACAAGAATAAGACAAAGAGGGAGGAGAGAGACGAGGCAAAAATAAAGTGTGGGAGAGAGAGAGAATTAAAAATTACACACTTATTTGGTTTTTTAGGTGATTACTGTCAAATAAACAGAAATCGAATCTGCTTGAGTGACGTTTGAATTCAAAGATAGTAGTCTTTCCTAGTTAATTTTTCTCTCTAAGTTTCCTCACACATTTATCGTCACAATAGTTTCCTCTTCATTTTGCCTCTGAAAACCCTTCAGAAAAACAGCTTTAGTGATATTTCATGAATGTCAGTTTACATTTGGCACTGAAATTAGGAATAGCACTAGGCTTTATTCTATTTAACATGATAGTTTATTTTTTTCTGATCACTTAGCTTGATTCAGTTCAGTGAACCATTTAGTTTGTTGCTGAATTGTTTAATCATTTTATATAAGTACGCCACAAGAATAAAACAGCCCTGTAATGGTTTGGTGACCCTACCTCCTCCCATTCAATGATAACTGGGTGCAGAAGATTGATAAACGGATGAATAAAAAAAAAAATGTTTATGTTCTTCCTGCAAAATGTAGAAATTACATGCACATCCATATAATTCACAAAGTGCCTACAAAAGACATTTAACTACACTATTGATGCTGTATTTTTACACTGCTACTGTATTTGCTCACAGTTAAATACAAAAGGGTGGTCCCTATATATATGCTAGAGTGGAAGATTTCAAACTCTCAAAGGCTGTTTGTGAGCTGTAGGTAATATTAATTCTCATCTCCTGTTTAAACATGGTGCTGCACTGGCTTCCTGTCACTCAAAGAATAGACTTTAAAACAGCCTTGGTTGTATACAAGTCTCTTCATGGTTTAGTACATATCTGACATGTTAGAGCCATATGAACCAGCCAGGACTCTGAGAACCTCAGGTAGTGGCCTCCTGCTGATGCCCAGAGTCAGGACCAAACAAGGGGAGGCTTCATTCCAGTTTTATGCTCCTAAAATCTGGAACAGTCTTCCTGAAGAGGTGAGACAGGTTTCAACTCCAGCGAGGTTTAAATCCAGGCTGAAAACAGCCTTATTTAGCTGTGCATATAGCAACTGAGAATATTATTTTTATTATTGTTATTATTATTATTATTTTATTATTATTATTTTATTATAATTATTTTATTATTATTATTTAATTTTTTGTTTCTTTATTTTTAATTCGAAACTGATTTTATTGTTTAATTTTCTGCTCTTTTTTCCTATGTAAAGCAATGAATGGTCTTGTACACGAAAATGTGCTATACAAATAAACTTGCCTTGACTTGCTTGCAAGTTGCTGTAAGCTGTCTTGCCCTCGGCAATACCTTACACGTCCATTTATCGACAAGTATAATATGGATACAAGATTTTTATAGTGGTTACTCCAAATCACTCGACGTCTTCAAGGAACCTTCTTCATGCAATTGTTCCCAGTCATATTGTAAATGAGCGAATTGCCATCGAGCCTTTGTTTTAAAGTTGGGAGCAGAAAGAAGCTGAAGCTCTGAAGGTCCTTGTACTGCTAAAATATAGGGAGATTATTTTCCTGGAACTGAGGTGCTAGGAACATATCCTGAAAAATGGACCCCTATTTTTAAAATTAATTATACAGGTTAGCGTATTACATTTTGGCATCTAACTTAAAAAGGATTTCTGATATTGTTTGAATGTTTAAAACTAAAGTAAATCTTTTTTCTTCTTTTTTTTTCTAAAGCAAAACTAAAGACGTTTCAGTTTTGTTTGATTTTGGCGGCCACTGTGGACAAAGGCTGTAGTGTTTTGCCTGAAGCACCATGAGCACCAGTGCATGGCATGGTAAAATCCTGATCTCCCGCTCGCCTTAAATTGGATTAAAGTACATTTCTGTTTCCAGTGTCTGTGTGAATTATGAATAGCAATGAGTTAATAAATCTAATTGCGGTGAAACAATGTCAGATGATGATGTCGAAGATAAGAAACCAGGGAAGTGACATATGCCGTAAAGAAGTCAGCAGATTTGTAGTTGTTTTGTGTGGCAGGGTTCATGCCACCCTCCTCAAAGTTGTTTAGTGCTGCTTAAAGCGATGCAGACCCCCATGACAGAGGTGTCATTCAACAAGCTGTGAGTCGACGTGTAATCACAAAAGTTATGAAAATATTTTATGAAGGCTGAACAGTTACTTAGTGTTTCTTTAAAGAATTATGAAGTGCATCCCAAAGATAACGCAATGAAAGCTCCTGCAGTTTTCTTTCTTCACGTTTCAGGAAACATTTGTCATTTTTCTTGTCTGTCAAATTCATATTTGCCTAATTGGATTGCAGGTTGTAAGATGTCGAGAGATTGCATGGAAATCCTTGGGAACAGTTTACATGATGAGCATGATTGTGTTGGTGTGTTGTTGTGCTTCGTCAAGCACACGCTGTAATGGAACTAATAGTATGCACATATGAAGTGAATAATTAGGCGCTGGGGTTTAAAGTCATTTTATAATGTCTACACTGCTTGTGATTAAAGCCTAGGTATGCATAATAACATATAATTAACATTTAACCTGCACAAAGCTACAGTAAGACTTCATTATTTTTTGCTTCTCTCACAATGTAGAAATTTACATTACTTTAAGAGTAATTATTTGAAAACCTGCAGAGCAACAGCAGATAAATGCTTCCTTCACTTGGCCTCTCAGGCTTCTCTTGTCTAATTTCTCCAATGGTGGTGATTGTTTTGAATCACAAGGAAACAGAACCATTCTGTTAGGTGGCAATTAATGTCAGCCTCTACAATAGACGACCGCTGGTATTCAGATATAATCCTGTGATGGAGTCATTAATCCAGCACAGTTTCCTGCTGGTCTAAATTTTGCTCGTTACTATCAATGGACCTGAGTGAGAATGTTTTTTATATACATGTATGTTTATGATTTTGTTTCTCTCCTACTTTAAAATCCTTTCCCGGCTACAAACTACTTGTTAACATGCAGTTGCTTATTTAGTCATTACCACAAACAAAGCCAATATTAGCATCCTGAGGTGTGTTTGGTGCCAAATGGCCAATATTTACCCCGCTTTTACTACTGTTTAGTCTTCACCTGCTACTGAGGGAAATATCTGTTTAGCTGCTAATTGTACCTGTGTGCTTACTACCCGACTGCCAACTGTGTCTTTGTGCCGCTTACCACTGCTCCTAAAAGGTTCATCAGCGGGCGTTTCATTGAGCCAGCTGCGGTAAATTGCGAAACAGGTGATTTGGATGGATTAAACACAGAAGCCAAGGGCTTTGGAAACCCACCAAAAGCACACAGTAAGACTCCGAAAGCTGCTAGTTTCATAATAATTCTGTACAGATATTTTTCTTGATCAAGCCATTTTGCATGAATAAACTTGTGTAAAAGAACAATTATTGTAGATTTTTAGACAGATCAAAGGAGGAATTCACAAATCAGTTTTGCTTGTGCTATTTATTCTATTTCTGCGGCAGATCGTCTGCAAACACCACACATCCTCCACCAAGGACGGATTAAGGATAGTCAGGGCCCCTGGGCAAAGAGTTGCCCACGCCCCACGCCAACACTGGGTGCTCCTCCCCCCTGCAAAAACATAAATGAATTAATACATTAAACAACCTGTCAATAATTGACCCAAATACAAGAATCTATTTCATATACGTGTCTTTCTACTGGTATTTCTTGCGAAATGATCAATATTAAGCTTTGACAGTGAGTTCAGGCAGTTTTGGCGCATCCTAATCCCGAGTTCATTCTTAATGCGAGGCAGATTTGAGAATGAGCGTTCCCTTTTACAATTTGTGATAGGCACAGTCAAAAAAAACAACCTGCAAGTCCTCTGTAGACATTTGGAACGGTTACTGTGTTAATGATATTAAATCTGGTTTAATTATTGTTGAGACCCCTTCACACTACCTCCAACATGTCAAGTCATTTAAAACTGTCATTGAATAGTCGTTGAATAACAAGCTGAATAAAATATGTTTTACGATAAATAATCCTCAAACAAACTATCAGGTATTCACACATACACAAAACCACCTACTCTTTCATCATTGGTCACCAAACTGAAATTGTGCTACTTAGTAAAATTAGCTTGCAGTTCTGTTGTATGAAAACGCAGCTATTCATGCATTTCTTTACAGTGACCACTGGTCTCTTTAGTTTTGTTTAGTAAAGGGGAAACATAAAACTAGTCAAATTGCTTATTATTTTCACATAACTGAAACCCTTGGCCAAAATTCCTGGAATTAATCGGGGTCAAAGATAGCATTCATGAGACAAATTGTTTGTCTTCAATTTCAATGTACATGCAAGATTGGTACATTAATTTTTTTCTCTGTGCTTCAGAGAAATTGAACATAATAATTTTTAATACAAATTAAGGAAAATTAAATAAGGGTCTGAATCACATATTTGCCACAAAACATCTGTTAAGAAATATGGTAGCTTGCCTGACAATTTGTGGGTCCCTGGAAAGTCAAGCGGCCATGGTAAACGACTTCTATAATCAAGGGCCCCATAGAAGGGGCCCTCGTGATCAAGGGCACTCTAATAGTATGCCCTGCTCTTCTCTAAGGTCCTCTAGTGGGGGCTCTCGTATATGCCCCACTCTTTCCTTGGACCCCTGATGTTAAAGTCAGTGCAGTGCCACGATGGCTCATTTCATTTTCATAAAAAAAAAAGCCCAAAAGCATGGTGAGGGGCCCCAAAATGCCCTGGGGTCAAAGTCCCTGATAGTCGGAAAAGCCCTTAAATGGAGGGCCCTCAGAAATAAAAATAATATGTATCATAAATGTTGATGGGCGTCGCAAAAAGTTTTAGGTGAGCCACCCACATCCCCCGATCCCTCGACGTCAGGGGGATACAAACCATATAGTTCCAGTAAAAGTTCCTGTAGAGTTTTTAGCAAAATCCCCTTTTTCATGTACGATTGTAGGACTGATTTTTTTGTGGCATTAACATGTTACGGTCACCCATGTTTCCTCAACTTTAGACTCTCACTTTAAGTAGTTCTTCAAATATGTCTTGGAGAAAGAAAAAAAAAAAAGATGATCCTACTTTGCATAATCATAGAGAAACAGCATGCTGAGTCTGAGGGGGAACAAAGGACAATCTTAACAGGCTTAAAATTATGAATATTATCTTGTACTGTCTTATGTGACGGGTGAGGGTGTGTACACTGATTCAAAACATCTCCTCTAGTAATACCGTGTTGGGAACACATACTTATCAGCTGGGTTCAAACATAAAAGAGGATGCAATCTAGGAAAAATGAATATGCAAATGTGGACAAACAGGTCCGGAAGCAATTGACCCAGAGGGTGAAAAGGGATAAGTTTAGTCACCACATGGCATTTTAATGAATCAAAGCTTTTTTTTCCCCCTTTGATCGCAAAGCCATGCAAGTTTCTTGCAATTACATGCAAGCTCAGTGAACTAAATTCCTTATGCAACAGAAAAGTAAAACTTGACCTTTTTTTTCAGTGGTTGATTAGGCAGATTTGTTGACATAAAAGAAGAAAAGAAGTCTGTTTTCCAAGATACCTTCTTTTGTTTCACTTGTGCTGCAGCGGATTCTGCCTCCTCACTGGACAATAAATGAAGCTTTAGTCCCACGAGGTGCAATTACAGAGTGAGCTGGTTCCGAGAGAAGACCGAAACACTCTATTCCATTTTAAACACGCTCTGATTTTAGAGGAAGATAGGGAAAGGGAACAAAGCAGATTTCTGACCTTGTTAAAGAAGATTTTCAAATCAAAACAGCAACAATACCCAGTGGCCTGGAGAAACCAGATTTGCAACACTACAAACAGCAGTTTTCCAGAGCAAGAACAAAGGCCTGAGTCAGTGGACACACGATGAAGGAGGAAGAAAATCATGTAATATGAAACACACGTATGTAGGTTCAGTTTTTGCATTCAGCAGAGAAAAAAAACTTTGAACTTAGATTCAGCCTTTTAAGAAATAAAGGATATGCACAGCAGCTAGAATTTCACTGCTTGTTTACACAGTCTTACAGCAACGATACACTTGTAATGTTCCAACCTTAAACTTTATTGCATTTTAATTGCTATTTTATGTTTTTATTAACATGAAGCAAAACACAATGGTAAACTGCAGCTTGTTCACATTTACTGTATGTTTGCCTTATTTTTTGGGGGGGTTATTTAAAATGTTTATTTCTAGGTTAATAATTGTTTATTTTTTATTGTTTATGTGCTTGTAAATCAGACAGGAAAACTGTGGGGCAATTTTCTAGAAGAATAGGAAATCATGTAAATGCCCTAATCAGAATAGTCTGATGAGATTCAGCTCGATCGAGATAAAACTGTTTTTCAACTACTAGATAAATCGAAACCCATGCATGTAAACACTTTTGTGGATCATGTCATTGTTATTCTGATGCCAACAAGCTGCAGCACGCTTAAAAGTACTGGGGGTGGAGTAATACTTGAATTTTTGGACATGGCTAATGTCTTGGTGGGTCTGCCGATGTTCCCTCGTCTGTGCGTGTTCAGCTGATGGGTTGAATAGAGTTTAGAAATGTTATTGTTTTTGTGCTTTAGAACCTACGTTCAACATCTCCAAAATGTTCTTCCTAATTTGTCGGCTGACCCCTCCATCCAATCACAATTTATTGCCGCTAATCAATTGCTCAGCTTTTTCCAGAGTGGCAGCACTGGAGAGAAAAATCAGTTCAGGAGGACTACAAGACAGCAATAGAGGCTGTTTAGTTGTTTAAGCTAATTAACAAAGCTTTGTGTGTGCATGCAGGTAATGTTGAGTAAATACCATCTAGGAGTTTAATGTTTGCTTGATTAAAATAACGTGTTGTATTTAGCTACGTCACCATTTTATTTCACAAGTTTGCATAAAAAAAAGGAATAAAGTCAATGATAGTTATGGGGATTTGTCTTTGGGCATGCAAATATTTACTGTCTCCTTTATCTTTGATATTAAAGATATCTGCAACCTGTAGGATTTATTTAATTTTTTAGTTTTGATTTTAATTATTTCTATGTTAATAAAAAATGTGCAATAAATGATTTTTACAGATTTTGTGGCCGATATCCTTATTGGTAACCTTAAATTACTTTATAAAATGCCCCAAGTAAAATAAGGTTGGACTAAACTGACTATAATTTAAAACACAAACAGAGGAAAAGTGAAGACTCATCCTTAACTGGATGCCTGAAGAGTAAGTAAGCCTTAAGTTCAGGGTAGCGAATACTAGGAGGGCTAAAAGGAAACCCTTTGAGGTCCATATTAAACAAAAGCAGTAGAGGATGCAGAGAATGGCAAGTAATTTTCAGCTAAATCTCAATAATTTCCTAAAATTGTGACAAATACTGTGACAGATTGTTATAAATCAAAACAAGACCTTCAGTGCCACAGACAGCTCCGTTACACCTCTTCCAATGAAAACAAGCTCCTTCAGCAAGTTTAAATAAAACCTGTACTGGTTGCTCAATATTAAACACTAAAACTAAGATTTTTCTGTTGGTATTGCTCACATTGTCTTTGTACGCATGTAATATTTTCATATTTCTTAGGTGTGCTAAATGCATATTTTGTAGGCAGCAGATAAGAAAAAAACCCGACCTGAAAAACAAATAACATGTAAATTTATCCATGCATAAACACTGTCTGAAAATAAATAAGATAATTTTTTTGATAGTGTTACAAATACAGAAATACAATACAAATCTAAAAGCACCTTGGTTTTAGATTTTAGTATGGGGAATTTTTTTGAAACATTGATACTTTATTCTATTTATTATTCAAATCAAATCTGGAACAATTGCTCCAGAAATCTTGATAATCTTTCAAGTTGTTGAATTTATTTGCTCTTTAAGAAGGAGTTTTATTGTTTGCTATTAATTTCAGTTGACCTTCGCAGTTCAGACCTTTTAGATATTTTCATAGTATGCCAGATTTGATTTGAGCTGTCTTTGTAATGTGTTTTTCAAACTATTCTCGAAAAAAGCATTTGTTCCTGACCTTAAAATGTCATTGAATGACATGAAATCACAAGCACTGACAATCCCAATGTGGCCTGACTTTCAAAATAGAAAAAAAAAAGAAAAGTTCTCACAGGCGACTGTCTCTTGGTGTGAAGACTCATTTCCTTCACCAAGGATCTCAGCTGAAAACACAATCCCTTTGAAAAGTCCATGGTGTTCAAAATCATCTTCACATCAGAAGACAAGGATTCCAGAGAACTGCTGTGATTAAAGACTAAAAGAAAATTATAAGGGCTTTCAGGCTATTTGTGCAACCAAGATAACGCTGAGGGATTTCAACTTATTGGCTTTACTTTGAGACAAAGATTATTAGAACTGGCAGGTTCTGGATCTGTATCTTAACAAACATGGGATGAAAAAATTTGGTATTACTTCCTAGATTTGAAATTTGATAGGGAAAAAGACATGGAGAAGGCTTCTATAGCTTTTCCCTAATGTCTTAAATGAGACAACAAAAAATAAATGGGAGATATTTTATTGCAACTTATCACAGAAGTCTGATGGAGCTTTTAAATCATCATACTAAAGTAAAATGTATAGATTTATTTAAATTCGGCTGGTTTAATATTATGCACAGTTATAGTTTCGTTAAATAAGCACATCTAGGTGTAAATTAAACTCCTACTATCTTTAAATGATAAGAAGATATTCATGCCAAGCTTTAAACAAATAAAGAAGTTGCTTGATAAATACTGATAGACTGAATTTTAACACGGTAGTTTAACTTAGTATAGTGATAGTATCCACTACAGGCTCATGTATCTTAAACTGAGGAGGAGAAAGTCTGAAAAGCGGCGAAGAAACCCGAACTGTACGCTCTCACAGTATCCTAACAAGGTTGCACAGCAGCTAAGACCAATTACTTTAGACATTGATTCCACGAAGCCACCTTTGATTGTACAGTTGCTGTGAGAAAGATGAGTGTGTTTCTGCTGCCGAACAGATGATCTGTAATTGATTATAGTGGGTTTCTAATTTCTCAGACACGGCAGAGAACAAAAACAGCTTTTGTTCCCATTGCTCATAAATTATCCTGGGAAGATGATAACTTATTGTTAGAGTATATAATTTATTACAATATCGGTATTGTATAAAATGTGAAGCACTCGTGTTTGTCATCATTAGCTTTTCTTTCTACCTCAGCAGTTTTTAAATGCTGGATGTAAGAAAATAATAGTGCATCTTAAAGGCAAGACTTCCTTCTATTTATTCTACTAATCATGTCTGTTTGTAAGAAAAACTGAAAGCTGAAAAAGGTTTTTGTGAAACTGCATTTTAATACAAAGTTTATTGAAATAAAGAAAACAAAACAACAACAAAAAGACACAGGCAATGTCCGGCAGACACTTTTAAGAATGACTGTGGAGAGTTTGAAAACAAAACAGTGCTTGCAATAAAGAAACATAAACAAACCTTTGGCACTATGGAAGTAAAGATGCTCAGTTGTTGCTCCGATCGACCAGATTCCATCTCAGCATGAATGAAGATGTGAGATGAAGACCCAAGGTGGATCCAATCACCAACAACATGAGAGAGGCCAGGCTGTGGCTGTAAGGCCACACGATGTACAGTAATGATGAGTGTGTGTAGTGAAGATGTCACTTCGTCTTAACCCGGGTGAAAAAAAAACCCTGTGTGCCCACAGGAATGATGCTGGCTGGTCAAGTGGAGACAGAGGAACCATGCAACAGACTCCATATAATAGGATCAACACGAAGAATAAGAGAGCAATATCAAGCCCAAACTATAATCCATAGGATTAGATGTAACACAGGTGAACTGCTGAGCTCTTTGTGTGTAGACATGTTAGATAAGTCTGAAAATATGAGAGTCTTCTTCATTAATCTTCTATTTGAGTCATGGTAATATTATAATTCAAACTGACAACATACTAATGAAATCTACGCACAAAGGCTGAAAGTCTCCCCACACAGTAATGAAAGATGTCTGTTAAAAATCAGTATATAAATATACATTTTATAACAGTGCACTGCCAGCACTGTTGGTCAATTTCTCATATACTGATGTTTACAAAATGTTTACACTGCATCTAAATAAAACATGATAGATTATGTAGATTCCTCAAATTATGTCATTATGAACACCAAATAAGTCACTGAAAATGATTGAAAACTTGACAAAAACAGGGGGTTACAATCTTTAGCGACAAATTCCATTCAATACATAATCTATTAATTCAGATCGTACCTTAACTTTATGCCACAGATTTTTTTGTTGTTGTTATTGAACAAGGTGAAATTTAGAGGTTTGTGGTCTGTATGTGGATTGGGTTTTGAAATGTATGCAGTACATCCAGCTATGTATGGTTAAAATAGGGGTATAGCCTACCGTTCTGCACATCTTGTCCTCTAAGTCCTGGTTGATCCTCTGCAGAGCTGAGTAACTGCTTTGGATCCTAAAGAGAACGAAGAAGAAAACAGATGCATCTATGAAGTAAAAGAGCAATACAAATACAAATATTTACATGGGTCTTAATCAGTTTGATAACTAAACTTTTTTTGGTTTGTATCAATAGAAAATATTTGTATTTGTGATTCTTCTTTCCAATTTCATACTTATATAATATTAATGTAAACCAAAAAGATTTTTAGTCTTTTCTTAGCAACAAACTGAACCCCAATGAACTACAATGAAGTTCTTCATTGTAGTTCTGTTCCCTATAAAAATAAGTTGAAAGCAGAAAAAGTAGCTAATGAAAAACATATATTATACAACACTCTTTTATTTACAGAAATATAAAATCTCGGCCATAAAATATTTAAACAGTGTTGATCTGTGTGTTGATCTACAGCATTTTAACCACCCAACCATTTCGATTCCAGTTGCAGGTGATAGAAAATCACTAAAAATGTGCATCTATTGCTTTTTATTGTGCTATTAATTGTCCTTTACATGAAATGTGCTACATAAATATATTTGACTTGCCTTGCCATGATTCGTTTACAGACCAAAAGAAAGTCCGGATTTTTAGGTTCCAAATGTCCGATCAGCGATCAGAACCACTCAATATAAATCTGGTTAGCTCCATCCAACAACACATCTCTAATTGCATGTTTGTGTGATGGGGTTGTTGTTGTTGTTTTAAAGCTTTTTAACTTCATACATGTATCAATAAATATATTAGAGCAAAGTGGAATATATATATATACACTGGTAATTTGTCCAAGCTCAAGACTTAACTTCTTATATTTAGATTTCAAATCTGCAATTGAAGCATTCAATAGGACAGATGCAGCAGATATTCTATAAATCTGTCATGGAGAGTTTGGCCTCTTCTGTTATTATCAGTTTGTGTTGCAACATCAGCATCTTAAAAAGAAGGAAATGATTAAGGAAGCTGGATCTGTTCAGGGTTTTCAAATTTCTCCAGAAAATTTTACAAAGATTCTTCATGAAATTAGAATATTACGGTCAGCCTTGAGTGTAGGGAGGCCACAAATCAGAGGCTTGTATTATAAACTGTAACATAGACTGCTACTGTACAGGAGATTTCCTACCCAGAGCCACTGGGACAAAAACATTTAATTTCCCTTTTCAATAAATTATTCATGTGAAATTTAATAGACTTTAAGTATAAAACTCATAACACAACCAATAAAGGTAGAAAATGTGTTTAGTTTCCGTTTTTTTTCCTTTATTAAAGGAGTTCTCTGCATTTTATGGAACATTTTCAGCTGCTTCCTGCTCCTCACCTCCTTATTTACACCCTATTTTGCTTTTAGTATTCCTGGTAAACCTCTGTTGGATCAATAGTTACAGTCTAAGACTTTCTTTCATTACGTTGCCTTTTTATTTATTACATAATATGATTTTAACTCCAAGGTAAAGGAGCGTTTTTATGAACCACCGTTTATGGCTCAATTAACTGGACAGATCTGGGGAGTGTAGGTGCTGGAGACCATAAACAAAAACAAGACATAAAACTTTGACCATTTAGAGACGCGAGAGGCAAAATAAACTGCATAATTGCACACATCTAAGTAGCCCTAGAAGAAAAGGGTTGAAGATGGAGGAGAAATAAAACCTGTATTCTTCAGAGGCAATTCTGGGGACAACGGTAGAAATTGGATAATCAGAAACGTTTTGAAGTTTAAAAGCCAATAAATGAAGGGATAAGTATGTTAGGAGTTTTTATCCATATTCTCCTGGAGTTTCCATTATTTCCCAAGACAGGAAAGTTCATTGAAAGTGCGTGTTTAACACATTTATTTCTATAATGACTTCAGAAAACATTAAACTCTGTGTCACTCTCATGGCTTCTTCGCTTATAATCGGGGAAATGAAGCTGGTTACTTACCAAGCTGGTAAATAAACTTAAAGCTTAAAGTTCAAACATATTTTCAACAAGGAATATACCTCTGCAGCCAAGAATAAACATTTTAATTAAACACATAAATACATCAGTGGAAAACATGCTTTGATTCAGAGCATCCTGCTCAATTTACTCACCCATTTTTTCTATTTTAGCTGCATGAACTGTGTCGAAGTATTCGAACATCTCAGCACTACAGATTTCACATATCCTTGTTCACCAGGTGAACTTTCACCTAACTAAGATTTTTGTATATGAAGAAGCGGCAGGTTTTGATATTATTGATATGAAACAGTAATGATTACGTGTTTAAATCTTTGATTGTGGTAATAGCCCCAGAATTTTTTTTTTTTTATAGGGGATAAACACTTAACTTCTTTGTAGATCTTAATGTTATTAATAAGAAAATTATCCTGATTACCAGATTTTCCATGCTATTATTAATTGAGGTGCTTATTTAGTTGCTAATTGACTCAACGCGAAGATTGTTGAATAAATATGTTCATGTAATATGTAAAAAGCAGTGAAGAGTGTCTGTGTGTGCTGCCAAGATAATCATGTGATAACCATGTGATGGAACACAAGATAATCATGTGATAGAACAACAATGGCATAACCTGTTTTTCCCTCGGGGGTGGTGAAATGTGTTAAGACCAGATAAGAAACGTGTACCAATCATATGT
>JAVLVB010000569.1:2730028-2768220 GCA_032876305.1 Orestias chungarensis | reverse complement strand
ATTGTTGAATAAATATGTTCATGTAATATGTAAAAAGCAGTGAAGAGTGTCTGTGTGTGCTGCCAAGATAATCATGTGATAACCATGTGATGGAACACAAGATAATCATGTGATAGAACAACAATGGCATAACCTGTTTTTCCCTCGGGGGTGGTGAAATGTGTTAAGACCAGATAAGAAACGTGTACCAATCATATGTGATGAAGTGCAAAGGGGTGGAAACTTGATTCTAAATAAAAGAACTGTTTGCTGAGTCTAAAGGCAGAGCTGCTGGGTGCATGGTGCAAGCAGTCTCTCCCTCTTGCAACAGGTAATCAATATCAGCGTTGAGTGTCTTTGTTAATTCTCTAAATACTTGCAGATCTGAACTCGGTGAGAAGTCTGGGAGACTGTCTCAACAAGATCAAAAATTAACCCTGCAGACTGATTAGAGTTTGTGACACGGATTGGGGTAATGATAACATTTATCTTATTTAGCGTAACTGAATAATGCTACATCGTGTTCTGTAAAGGTGTTTCAGTCTCCTCTGAGATTTTGGTTCCAGCCTAATTTTAACTGCACTGTGAACTTTATGCTTTGCTCTTATGACCTTTGCTAAGATAAAGAGGCAACCATGCTGGCTTTTATTTATTTATAAGGCTGCCTTAGGCAAGCTTCCCATTAGTTTCACCTTATGTCTAAAGTCAGAGGTGGATACATCACCTCCACTTATCAGATCAGCTCCTCTTCAGTGTCCTCAAAACATGCTCCGAACTTGATAAAACAGCTTTCTTTCTTATGATGCAATCAGGAGATAATTGCAAAAGCAGTTTATTCCGATAAAAAATGTAAAAATCTATTCTTAAACCCGTTTTATGTATTTTTTACTACAACAGAATTAATTTTACGCTATTCGTGCAACTTTTTATTTTATTTATTTTGTTTTTATTTGCCTCTACCTAATTATTATTTAGTATAGTCTACACTGGTGTACCTCTTGGCCAGAACACCCTTGGAAATAACGGTTCATCTCAAAGTATTTCCTGGTTAAATATAATATAATGAAAAATGTGATTAAAATAAATGGTTCAAGAAAAACAAACACACACACACATACACACACATTGTCTGGAAGGCAAACCTGGAACAAAGATCATGCTGACAAGCCTATTGAATCCTCTCAGTATATTTCTTTTAGTGGAAAGTTTATTTTGCACATCCTCTGTTATCTTAGACTCCTTTTCCAGACAGGTATGTATGCAACTTTCACGTAACCATCAATTTTTAACAGGTAATTCATCATTTTACAGTGAATTTTTTTTTTTTAAACTTGAATTTATTTACTGAAATAAATTAATTTCTCAATGATATCATTATTTATAGGGATGTGAAACTGTAGTGGTTATAAAGTGTAATAAAGAACAAGCTAGTTATTTCTGTTACCGACACAAACAGGATATTTTGACATAAGATTCCCCATCTGTGCAATTATTGTTGCTGATGATGGTGAACTGTCTGGCAGCGTCGTGATAATGGAGACAAACCTGCGCAGCTTCTCTGTGAATTTCTCCAGTTCCTCTTGGGCACGCCGCAGCTCTGTCTCCAGGTACTGGCGAGTGGAGTCGAACTCTGTTTCTACCATCTCTAGTTTGTGGGTGGTGTACGACAGACGCTTACGGAGGTCATCCTTGTGGTCGTGGACGGAGCTGAGCAGATGTTAGGGAGGGTAAAGAGAACAGGATTAAAGTGGACTTTGCAGTTGTCACAACCATGAGAGAACGGAAAACGACAAGCAGAGAAGGCAGAGGGGGAAAGGGAAAGAAGTCTGCAGGAAATGAGATACAGAAGAAACGTCAGTCTGTGTGGATGGAGAGAGAGACGGGAGGGAAACATGGAGGAAGAATGGATGGGGGAAGAATACTAAAGGTGTTCCAATCTGAGGGAGGGAGCATGGCCAGGACAAGCATCTCCCAATCTCCCATCGGTGTAGCGGTGAATGTCATTACACAGCGACCTAATCCAATCTGAGAATGAAGAGGACCAGATTTTCACCACAGACACACCGACCACAATGATACATAGAGAACGCTCTAAATTTGAAGAGCAGAATTGATCATGTTTGTCATATATATATATATATATATATATATATATATATATAATTTGGATAAAATCACACTGATAGCTTGCTCAAAACTCCATAGGTTGTAACTTGACCTTCTCACGATGTCTCAGCAAATATATCTTTATCAAACTTATATATCAACTCTTCTGTGACTGCCTCCCAAGTCTGTTAGAGAACAGGTTAGGGAGAAAGACCTTTTTCGGTGGCTGCACCTCAACTCTAGAAATGTAAAGCAGGGTAAGGTCCAAGAACAATATTCCAAGCTTTGAACATTTCACAGAGCTCTGATTAATCCTTTATCTGAACATAGATGATAGACCAACTGGACAATTACCAAGACATAGATGTCCACCTTACATGACAGGAAAAGCGTTTATCAGAAAACCAGAAAAGAACATTTCAAGTGAGAGAAACTGTTGACAAAGCAACTGTCAGTCATTTACTTGATTAATAGTACTGCTGTTATTCTGGAGCGGTCAGTTGTTGTAGAGAGAAAGCCTTAAGATGTGCTGTTTGCAGTTTATCAAAAGCCATGTTTGGAATGGAGCAGGCGAGGAATAACATGCCCTTGTTTAGTAAGACTAAACGTAACACTGCACGTCAGCATAAACACATTATTACCCCAGACATGTATGGTAGTGGCAGCATTATGCAGTGTGTATGCACATCTACAGAAAGTTCAGAGTTGAATGGGATGATTTGAAGAGACTAATTATGGACGATGCTGTTAGAGACTAAATTCCTTTGACTGGGTGGAGGTTTATTATCTGGTATGCCGACGACCCTAAATGAACAGTTAGAGCTACAAGGAAGGAACAAAGCAGACTTACTATCAATTAATCAATCAAATTACCCATGCTAAATGTTTTAAATAATGAATGTGTGCTGTGGAAAGAGTAGGCTGTGTAATTAAGATTATCTGTATTAATTTTTTCAGGCACTGCAAGCGTCTGTGTGACCAAAAACAAATTCCTTGTAGGGGTAAAGCATTTTCAGTCAATAAGAATTCTAGTTGTGACCGCAGGAAAAATGTGGGGTAATATGGAAATACGTGTCATGTTTTCAGATTTTTTTATCTTAACGTCTTAACTCTAAAACTTCACTGTTACTCTCTAGTTTGTGTTAAACTACTGTAAATATGATAACCCATCTAGACGCATTCAACTTTGTGGTTGTCATGGTACAAAATGCAATGAAGTTCACAAGGCACTTTATCTGGACGCTTTCTCACCATGACTTCTTTAGTTTTCTTTACAACAGAAAACTCCTTATTAAGATAAATGGCTTGTTAGTTTTTTGTTTAAGTAGAAGCAGATGGCAGTTGATGGAAGAAAAGATATGCAGGTAAACAATGTTAAAATGACGTCCCAGGCTGACTTTTCTTACCTTCGTTTTGGATGTTTGCATCCATTTCTCTGGCTTTTCAGGGCTGTTTTGCCAATATATATCTTTTTCATAGTTTTCCCTCTGCCTCAGCTTGCATGTGTGTACGACTGTTACTTCTGCTGCTGCTGTTGCTGCTGCCGGACTGAATGTTGAACCAACGTTTGAATGCTAACCACATACCAATAGTCAAAGCTTTAAGTCTGGCCTGGGGAGCCAGATAGTTGCTGGCTATTTGCGATGACCCTGGCAAGAGAGCAGAGAAAAACAGCTTTTGAAGTCTTACAGATTCAGCAGCACATTTTTTTCTTTGTTGAGAAAAAATAATTTTATCTGCAGTCACAACATGTTTCTGGTGAGTATGATAGACTAGAGCTGGAGGATCAATTTTATAAATTCAAGAACCAAACAAAAACAGATTAGTTACTGCAACTTACGTTGAACTCTGCGCATTCTGTGAAAGATCGTGGCTCAAAGATACAAACTATTTTCCACACAAACATGTCGGAAACTAAAAGTAAGGATGGAACCGTCGTCTTCCTAAAACCACCCTTAAAATAAATTGTTAAAGGTTTTGTCTTGCTGTTAGGAAATCATTGCAGCAACCGCAAACCGCTGCACTCTGTGGAATATCAAGTTATTGACCAGCTGCCCACTGAGGTTATTTCTCAATAAGTCAGTGTTATGAATAATGCGCGTGGGTTGCTGCTACCTCTGCTGTGCCGAGGCTTGAACTTGGATCCCTCGTGTTGTAGGAACCTAATAATCTGTCACTTGCAAGTGTGAGGTGCACATCTCTCTTTGTTTAATCAGATTTGTAGAGACTTGTTGCTATCAATCCAAACGTGTTTGTAAGAAGGTCAATGTTGCATAATGTTTGCTGAGGAAAAAAAACTAAAAACACTACTTCAGCTTTAGAGTATCTGTCTTTGCAGAAATTTTCTGAACAAACTTCCATGAGGTTGTCTGATGTGTTAAAGCTACACATCTTCTTTAAGTAAAACAGTTTAAATGCATTAATAATCTAAAATATAAGCACCTAAATTGGCATAGAGTGCAAGAAAGCATTAGAATTTTCCAAATCTGCAACTTTTTGTAAGACCAATCCCTTATTCCAATGCAATGCAAACATTTAATTCAGTTCATTTAAATTTATTTCAAATCAAATCTCTTCAACTGAAAATACTAAATTTGTCCAAAGGAGAAATAAATGTCATAACTTAAAATAAACCTGAATCTATCAATTATTGGCAATTATTGTAAATCCACCTCATTTTTTCTGACACTCCTCTTTAAATCTCCATCCAGATGTATATTTAGAAAGTTGGTAAGACAGATGTTGGAGCTGGGGATATGATCTCTAATGGTTTAAATATATTCCTTCTATCACTGTTCTGTTTTGATGCGTCCGTTTTGACTGTATTTTTTGTTTGTATTGCTGCTTTTATTTAAGCTTTTGAAATACTGATCAGAAACTCCTGTTTGTAAAATCAATATGTTGTTGTGGCGTTTACAGATCTGAGTAAAACAAAAAGTGATGGTAAAACCAGGGCTAAAAACTGTCCAAGCATGTAAAACAGCTACTGTAACATGCAAAATAGTTTTAGAGACATCCTCTAAATACATTCAAATGGTGTGTCATCATCTGGTCAGTGGCTTTATTAGCTTATTTGGTGCATTTCAGATGCTGTTCTGTCGCTTGGATCCCACATGTTTTAACAACTTAATAACCTGTCATTTTCAAACGTGAAATGCTCTCTGTTAATTAAAGCAGGATCGAGCCTTATTATTATCAGTGCAAACATACATTTATGAACCGTGCAATGTGGGAAAATGAAGGGAAACCTTTTTCCAAATGGATAATATCCTTTTAAATTAAGTGGATCGCTTGCAGGTCTCTTTCAGAGCAGCTGTAGACGCTGATGCACAAGACAAACTCACAGGAGCTTATCCCAATCCTAAAGAGAACATTCTTCTGTCTACAAGAAAAAAACATTACAGAAAATAAAACCAAATACAAATATTTGAAAGCCAAGAAGCTAAACTGAATGTGAATTGATTGTGTTTATCTACTTTATGCTTGTTTATTGGCCTATGTCTCTTAGACTCATAGCAAAACTTTAGTTTTTAACAAATCTTATAGCCAATTTTAATTCAAAGTCAACATACTGTGTTGGAAGAGTCTTAACATGGGCATTAGCACTACAGCTGATAATTGGAGGCTTGGTCAAAACAAAATGATCCATCACTTTCAATTATGAGTTTCACATCTTTATTTATTAAGACAGATTTTTGGGGGATTTACTTTGCTATCAATGCAAACAAGAATTTTTCACAGTTGGCTTGTGATAAAATGTTTCAAAGAACAACAACACTGCTCTTTTGAATAGTGAAATAGTGAAATCCACTTTAGTTAAGTGTATTCTTTGCAGCTCTACTTTATAATAGTTTTAACAAAAACTAATGCACAATACAAATCTTAATTGTAACAACTAATCTTACAGGTCCTATAATTTAACAGTTTTATAAGCAAAATCTTAAAAACTCCTGAATATGTTGAGTGAAAATAGGTGGAGGTAATTCATCAGGAGGTTAGCTCTGAATTTTAATGACTTTAAGTAAACTAAAATGATTGGTTCCTTTCTCAGTCTGGTAGCAAACTCATGATAGAGATAAAAAAAAAGTGTGGTGACAGAATAAGCCTTTTTTTTATTAACATCATACTAACAATGTCATTCATGTTAATGGCGTAGTCCTGATCATGTTTAAGTTTTTGAGTAGTCCGTTTTAAAAAACGTTTTTTTTAGCCAAACAGAAGTGATGTTTCACACGTTTTGATTAAATTAAAATAAAGCTTGAGGACAGTGAATAGATTGGAATATAAATATCCTTAATTATCTTACAGTGGGACAATTCAGAATATATCTAGCTGAATTGCATTTTAAAGACACAGATACCGCATTTTTTATTTTTTTGGTATCTGGTATCTGGATTAGTCTACCTTGATCAATATTTCTGCAAAACATAGGTTGGTATTTTTTTAAACTCCAATTTAGCTCTGGGAAAGAAAAAAAGATTCTTGGTTTTCCTGGCAATATTCCTACAGTTTTGCTTTGTTTGTGCTTTCCAAAACGTGAGGTTTGGAAAGTTTCATTCACAATAAATTAATGATCACATGGGATTTTCACCAACCTTTTGCCACCTTTTATGGTTCTGCTTTTATGTTTTAAATGCATAAGTGGTCTTCAAACGAGCCAAAGCGACAGACCCTGGGATTGTCAGGAGCATGTTTAATCAGAGCGTACAGGGTTGGGGTTCAACAATAGGCCATAATAAATACTTTGTTGCTGGCTGCCACTTCTAATGCCAGGATTACTCTTGCTGTTTTTAATTGTCCCTTAGCACTGGCTTCAGGAACAATGGCTGTTTCTGGAAGCGTGGTTAATATTGTTGCTTTGGTTATTGTCTTATCTACCATTCGCAGGGGAAGAGCACAAAAAAAGACAGAAATAGTTCCTGAATTTCTGAATTTCCTGTGTTGGCAAATGGAATAAATTTTGGTTCTCCAAACAACCTTGTAACATGACTCAAAAAACCACAAGAGAAACAAAAAACTATTTATCA
The DNA here is from genome assembly GCA_032876305.1 of Orestias chungarensis. NCBI lineage: Eukaryota > Metazoa > Chordata > Actinopteri > Cyprinodontiformes > Cyprinodontidae > Orestias > Orestias chungarensis. The sequence continues at coordinate 2,761,108 of JAVLVB010000569.1, read as the reverse complement.
CTATTTCTATTCGACAGTATTTCTCAAAGGTTTCAATACAAGTTCATAGAAGTGGATGAAAGTTCGACTAAATCCATTTGTCCGGAAAGCCTTCGAACTTGTCACAGTTATTAGACAACATGCACAATGGGGACTTCAATAAATGGCTGCAAGGCTGAAACACACAACCAAGTTAAAGCAATATTAATAAAATAACTCATCTTCTGCTTCTGGCCTTGTTTTACAAGAACGGCCTCACCTGTTTAGCTCTGCAGAGTCGGAACAAGCAGATAAAGATCTTTAACAGCCAACATCTTTCTCCCATTTGCATTGGGGAGACTTTAGTATGATGATTTACTGTAGATGAGCCACAGTAGGGGAGCTACTGCCTGCTGCATACATCGTTTACAAAGGCCAAATAAAGGCATTAAACTTTAATGACCACAGCGCCTTCTCCTCTGAACTCTGCTATTAGGACAGCAGCACACATACATCAGCATCTGCTGTAAATAGTAACGCATCTTAATGCAACCAGAAGGATAACCGGCCTTTTTTTATATTTTTTCAGTTTACCATAATTTCAATTGATTTTAATTTAAAAAAAAAACTTTTACCTCCATCTTCCAAATTACTATGAGTTACATTTCAATAGAAAATTATGATGAAATGAAAGATAATAATAAATAAACTTTATGATCACCGACCTATTACTAACTAATTATCTAGGAATAACACAAGCTGTGTTTACATCAACGTATTTTTAATTTAGTATGCTTTAGTTGTTTGATTAGTTGATTTCTACTTTCTGAGGTTAAGTTATTAGACATTCACATTTTTTTTTAAACAGACTACGATGTTGAATCTGCTCACACAGTAAAGGTTTTTCTTCTATTACGCAAATATTTTGCCTGTGTATGTATGCCTGAAATATAATGTAGATGTACTTCAGTTATATTTCATGAGATGTAGTAACAATTTGCAATCTTTTATTCCTTTCATGGTATCTTCACGCAAATGAATGGCTGTGTGTTACTTTTTTTAGATACAATTCTCAGAGCTACTAAAATAAATTTAAAAGCCGCAATGTATGCATCAGAGGAAAAGCAGGATTTGATTTCTCTCCCATGAACTCCTAGCTTTTAGACTTGGGACTCTTGGGATGCAACTGATTGGTAAACGGCTCTTACTCCTGAGCTAAAGCCGACTCACTGTGTTTCAGGCTTTACATGACGGGATACAGAGCATGTTTTCCTTCTGATGTAAGGCTTTAGAAACACGCTTCTGTCCTGTGTAGGCTCCACCACCAGCAGTCAGAAACACCCCTCTGTGGATTAAATCACTGGAGCAACGATGGTGATTAGTCAAGCAGATTTGCTGCCTTGAGGCAGCTTCTGCAACTGATGTGCAATATCAAAACTTTACTTTAAAAAAAACTCAAGCATATCTAAGCAAAAAGTATCTTGTAAGCAGTAAAACTTAATGGCGGAATATCTTTATTATTTAACACACAGAGAGATAAAACTCTAAATCACAGCCAATAAAAGCATTTAAAATCCTTTTTTTTAACAACAAGAACATTTTTAGTATAACCTAAATTGGATTTGTACCTACTTATACAGATGATAGCTTGGTGTCTGTTGTGACTTGCTGAGAACTGTGTAAGTAAATGGTAAAGAGTTTTCTTTTCAATAGGAATATTTCAAATAAATCACTGAGAGTGATCTGGTTCATGCTTTTTTTCCCAGAATACAAAATAACTGAATTAAGAAGATCTGAAAATGAGTCTTAACATATATATGACATATTACCATTAAAAAAACAATAAAAGCATAAAGCGTCTCAGACAACATCCACTGATATTCAATAATCACTGGTTCCAAATGTTCCTCCTCTAAGTTATCCCACAGTCATTAACTTCAAATGTTACTTGCTTTTTCCCCATGTATGGTCCTAAGTGTTTCACTCTAGCTGTTGTTTAATTGTGTTATATTTTATTTATGGTTTTATTATTCCTATTTTGACTTCCCTTCCAAGTTCTACACGTGTACTGTTAACTAGAAGTGACATTTATGGGCCAAACCGCTGTACATATAGTGAGAAAACTGTCATCTGAGTGATGCGAGAGATTGTGTCATCACATGAACTTTTTCACAGCTTCGTTGCTCAGAAATAAAACATGAACTGGTTGTGTGTTTAGCTTCACAGCATGTAGTGCAAAAAAACAAGGGCCGTTTCCTGTGATCACCACAGTGTCCCCTGGAGAAGAAATTATGTCTTTTTGAACTCTGCCAGAGTTTGTCCAAATCATACTTATTATCTAAAGTGGTCATTTATTGTTAGTGGTAAATTACAGGCAGACAGGGCCAACCACAGAGAGCTTTTATAACACTTCATATGGTTTCTGTCTGTTAAGTCTCTATACTGCTTTTACTAAACATTTGTCCTGACTTCTTCCTTACTGGATACATTTCCAAACAAATGTTCTCTTTGTGAATCAAACTGAAGCTGATGTCAGTTGTCACTACGTCCTCACATACGCACAAGAAGCATCAAAATTCTTTAAAAGTATCATTTTAATTCAGACCATTGAGGTCTAACCATGTAAAATGAATACTGTTAAAGCCAGCCTCCGATCAGCTGAGGTGCCATGCTTCTAAAACCACAAACAGCTGGAGATAAATTAACTTATAATGATTTTATTTCCCCTGCTGTGCGTCCGGCACACATAGACAAAAAATATCTCAGGATATAATTTATTCAGTTTACATCTTCCAAAAACAACTAATTATCAGGTCAATTTAGGGGCTTTAAAACCACACTGAAATGTTTCTTCATATTCTTAAACATAGAGGCCTGATATAATATTTTATCTGGTGTTGATAGGTTCCAATAAACAGTGTTATGGCTTTGTAGCTACATGGTGTCGCAGGTGAAGAGCAGCACTGTGGTCTTTATCTTTCTCATAACCTTTAAAACTATAATCAGACAGAAGAGACAGGTGTGAGGGAACAGTATAACTCAAACAGTTCATATTGTATGTTTGTACTTTAAACTCAAAGTGTGAGAAAATCAGTATGTGAAATATTTGAAAGAGAAGTTCAAAAAGAGCAGATCTCTCTGTGGTTGCCAAGACAACAAGATTCTAGTTTACAGTACGTTTGCTTCAAGCCAAATAAAGAACAAAAACTAACTATGATGCTTGAAATTCACTTATCTTGATTTTTAGAGTCAGACTTTGTTAAGAACGTTGTGATTGCTCCCAAAATGACCTAAAGCCCAATTTCTGTCCTTGGCCCATGACTCTGTAACATCTGGTGCTTTATTCTGCAGTACTCCACAAAACTTTAGTGCAACGACAATATGACTATATTCAGCTATCTGGTTTTACAAAACTCTAATGACTTTTGTAACAGCTGCTTCGGGGAGTTAGCATTTCTTCTAAGCTTCTATTAAGATGCTTTACCCTTGAGTTTTTTTTCACATCTATCACAAAACAGCCACAAACTTCAACACATTTTATTGGGATTTGTGAGATAGATCGACACATAGTAGTGCATAACTTTTAAGTGTATGGAAAAGAATGCAAACTTCAATTAATTTAATTCAGATGTGTAAAGCAGATTTAGATTCCACTGGCCTGAGTGGATTTCTTTGCAGAACTAGCATGTGCAGCAGTAACAGCAGGTGATCATTTTAGATAAATCTTTCACAAATAACATCAAGAAAATAAATTTATTTATTTTTGCAAAGTTTTGTCCTCAAATTAATTCTGCCTAAATCAGACTGAAAAGGTTGTGCAGCAGAAGCTCGGTTTTCAGGTTTCCGACATAATTTGATTACTAACCCAGCTTGTTATCGCATGTTGATGGTTGTCGTCCAGCTGCGAGGTAAGTCTCTGCCCCGGTTTAAACTCTTTTTACTTCAGTTAGGTCTAAAAATACTCTATCTTAAAAAGAAATGGAGTGTTGTCATAAATGATGTCATGCAGGTATCTTCAAAAAGTCGTTGTGGAAGATGATACTCTGGGCAAGAACTCTTTGCCTACAGACACCGTTGCTGTTTGAGAGCCATGGCATGTAAACTGATCAATCTCAACAGAAATGACCATATTCCACAGTAACATATCCGGGATTACAGTAACTGTTGTGGGAAAGCACTTCTAATCCACATTTTTGCTTTTACCACTCCCCTTTAAGTCTCTGCCTAACATGATGCGGTTGCATTTTATAGGATTTTATTACTTTTCCTTCATTATTGTAGTGACTTTAGCAGCATCCAACATTGGCCCCCCGTGTCATTTTTTAAAATAGCACATATTATCAGAACGTAATTGGTTTAATTGGTTGTCCCCCAACTTTTTAGGGGCAGCATAACACACTGTTTTGTGTGGCTAGCTTACATGAAACATTGATAAACTATTAAAAGCAGTGATTTTGAATGGACGAACTGTGAACAATTTTAAGTTAAAATCATTGCTAAAATCTTTAAATTAATTTCATTCAGAACCAGACAGGAAGCATTTTTATCCCTGTATATCCTTAATGTTGCAAACCAAGCTAAACAAACGTTTCTGAGAAATGAAAACACCTCGCAGAAACATCTACCCATTATTAACTGTGAGCTCTTTGATGTTGACCAGCATGATATCAGCTCTGCATGGGCCCAGGCTAGATATGTGGCCCCACTAAAGAAGTGAACCAGGGCCAATGTTTATGTGTAGATACACAGCACACCAGGGTGCTATAGTGTGTAAAAGCTGCATTTAGTATTTGATATGTAGTCAAAAACTAAAACTGGCTGTAAAACCTTTCACTGTGCATTTGTAAAATTTGGTTTCCTTTATTGCCAGATTAAGTAAATCTCTCGACTATATCAAATGATTAAAGCAACACTAAGTAAACTTTTGTGATCATACGTCGACTTACAGCTCATTGAATGACACCTCTGCCTTGGCCTGAGGGGGTCCGTAACGCTTTAACCGGCACTAAGCAACTTTGGGGAGGGTGGCAGGAACCCTGCCACACAAAACAACTACAAATGTGTTGACTACTTTACGGCATACGTTCCTTTCCCCATCACCTCATCGCTATTCATCCCTCACTCCGCCATTGGAAACAGAAATGTACTTCAATCCAACTGCAGGCAGCTGGGAGATCAGCATATTACCATGCTATGGATTGGTGCTTATGCGAAATGCAGTCTTCATCAGGTAAAACACTACCGCTTTTGACCACTGGCCTCCAAAACTGACCAAAACTGAAACTTTAGTGTTGCTTTATCTTGAGCCTATCTACCTAGAAAAGCGAGACCTGGTCTGAAACTGATGAATCAACAACAAGAGCAGAAATGCTCTTCCCAACTAAACCGCCTGAGTTATTACTTGAGATATTTAAATTCTGAATGTAAACTATTGTAAAGAGGGAAGTATGGTGTTAAATGAGATTCCTGCTCTACTGTATGTGTGAGCTCCAGTGGTTCTTAGATTTGCTCAACTGGCTTTGGTGGATCTGGATATATATCAGTGGCAGACGGGTGTGTCACCAAAAAGTGAAGGGGAGTGACGAGGGTGGCGAGGTGGCAAGTCGAAATCAAACAAGATGCACACCTGTGCACTTCCTCTCTCACAGAATGAAGAAGGAAGGGGAACAAATGCCAATTCCCAGAGGAATTTTCCAAGACTAATCGTTCAGAAACCCCTTTCAGATGCTACAGTAGTCCTCCCTCAGAAAACGGTGCCTGTGTAAATCTCTGATTTTCCTATCTTGGAAATAATTAGGCCGGAGAATGAATGAGCAAGGAGGTGGTAAACTGCTCTAGGCTAACCTGAATTGAGACTTTGCAGAGCATCTGCTTCTGTGAGCTACGTGCCTGGCTTAGAGAAAGACAGTGGAAGGATAAACAAAGCTACTTTACACAATTCTCTCAAAGTGCGATTGAAGCATTGTGAGTTAGTGATGTTATGAAGTGGTTGACAGTTTTAATAAAGTGGATCATGGATACAGCTTCCTTTTCTGAGATGAAACGTTTGTTAAGATCTGATCAAAGGATTTGGCTTTTATAGGATTTCAACCCTCTCTGTCTCGCAGGTTAATTCCAAATCAGCCGCTTTGGCTTTTTTATTGCCTTCAAAAAACCCTGAAAAACAGTAGGCAAGTCAGATGGGATGTTTGGAAAGGATTTAAACACAATTAAGTGTTAAAAATATATCGCATATGGTAACCTACTGAGATATGATGATCATTAATCAGAGAAGCAGTTAGGAGATAGTTGGTGCCTCACAATGAGCTGCAAAAATATAATGCTCAGGTGTAAGAATCAGTCAACAGATCATCTGTAATTTCTTCCCTTTCCAAGTCTGATCTTAAGTGTTGGTGTTGTGGCAAGAAAAAGCTATTTTCAAAGGAAACCTGTGAAACGTCCCATTTGCAGTTTTCCGCACGGAGTGTCAGAGACACTAGAACCACGTGAACAAAGGTTTTGAAACATACTGTACAATAAGTCCTAAAACCCCTATCCTAGCAGCATCGTGCTGTGAGAAACCAGACTACAAAGCAATATATTTTTTATTATAACCACTAAAGTAATTTTTATTTGATCTAGATTCATAGAAATGCAATTAAAATTATACAATGCTTTATATATTCAGTTTTAATGAAGTTACACCAAGAATGCACGTAATTTCTTTCATATTAACAAAAGAGGTAGCTTCATAAAAAATCCAATACCTCCTACTACTGCAGTCGTTGGTGGAAATGGTAAACATTTGTTGCATGAAAAGTAGAAAAATCTGTTAAATTAGGTTTAGAATATTTAACAGCTAAATTTTTTTGTTTAAAGTTATTAAAAGTCACCGCCTAGAGTCTGAGGAGCCACATTTGGCTAATGCTAATGACCTATAAATTTAAATCAATTATGTTTACTCAGGGAATAATTTAAAACATGTGGGACACCAACTCATCAGACAGAAGCAGTTCAACAAAACATTAACCTATGAAAACATTTGCAGTTTAAGATGTAAAAACTAATTTGCTTTTGGACTTAAGTTAGTTCACCATTATCTTTGAACACTAGGTTGGACATTACATTAGTCAATTCTTTAAAAAAAACTAAAAACAGAATTATTCCTTTTTTAATATATTTTTTTTTCTTTAAGTTGCTCAGTTCCTCTTTGGAGAGCATAACACACTATTTGTACTTTAATTTAACTTTGCAGCATTATCTCAGTTTCACTGAAACAGGTAATCGATCCCCAGAAAACACTTAAACAATGTTATGTCAATCTAAAATTAAAAAGAAAAATATTCAACTTTGCACAAAGTTTCTATTATGTAGTTTAATCAGGAAGTCTTGAATCTCATTAAGGAAGGCATTGTTTTGTATTTTATTCTCATTCCAGTCCTTTTTTCTTAATTTAAAGAGTCAGATGGATGACCCATTGTTCTGATGTTAATTTTTACTCACAAGTTAAAAACAAAACTGTCGTCTCTGGTAAGTTTTGGTTTATTAAGGAAAGAGAATGTGCAGATAATTTGTTTGGAGACTTTGGAGAAGTTATTTCCCATATTTATTTTGAGTTAAAAATATTAAATAGAAAGCAATTAGAAAACACGGCTCACTTTTTCAAATGTTCCAGTTAATCTTTTAGGAAGTTGAAAACTCTCAATCATTCCCAAAATCAAAAGCACGTGGTTGAGATCAGAGATGAAAACCAATTAACTTTAACGCATTAAAACGCATCACATTGACATGTTAGTTGGGAACCCACTAAAACATCAGTAATAGTTTAAAAACTGCGTCGCAAAATACAAATTGCCCTCTTTGGCCTGATTGTGGATTCTCCTCTGTTTCTCTGCCTGTGTTTCCTGTAATCTATACCAGGTTAGGAGTCAGTCTTAATGAGAGTAACTTTTTGTTCCTCATGATGTGCTTGTTCAGCAGTAATTGTCTCTCTGTGGTATCATCTTTGCTGTGAATATTTTAGCTAATTGAGAACTATGAAAAACATTTGGCGCTTCATTATTCGCACATTAATAAAATCCTAATGACAGCAGATAATAAATAAATGAATAAATAAATGACAAATTACTTCGAGTGAAAGCAGTCGTTCTCTACTGCCTCAGCTGTTTTGCTGCGGTGAGTTACAACCAGTTAAATTCAATTTACTCCAGTGGTGTTTAATATTCTCTAATCATCATAACACACTGTTTATATCTCAGGAGGCACAATCCCTATTTGTCAGAGCACTCAGTGACTATGCAACACATGGACACCAAAAGAACTGCACTCCAAACAGTCATTATGTGTGACATAGCAACTACACTCAGTCATCTAAGAGCAGCTGATGAATCAGAGCATGCACCTCTTTGCCTTACCGTTTAGTTTTTTGCCTCATTTTCTGCAGATAAGATCACAAGTCTTGTGTCTGTGGATCCCTCCTAAGAGCTTAAAGCATTTAGAGAAAGACTCCTCTAATTTTGACTGGAGACAGGCTACTAGGCAGAGAGGGAGAGAGCGAGGAAGGGAGAGAGGTGGGTAGAAAACGAAAGAGGTAGAGCTGCGAATTGAATGGAAGAGGAGGAGTTCGGTGAGTGATAGGGAGTGGAAGACAGGAGAGGAGCTTTAGTGGAGGTAAAACTGAAAGTGGCTTACCTCTTGCCTTGCCGCATCTCTCCATCAGATTCCTTGTAGGTGGAGAGGAAAACAGGGTGAAATGATTATGTGCATTTGTCAAGCAGATTTATCTGACAGTGCTGCCGAGCACCTCTTATCTGCTGTTTCAAAGGGCTCTCAGAGCTGCTACGCCTCAGCAAACAAATATATCCATTATTTTGCACTGTGTGTTATGCTAGTAGTGAGATCATTGTAAGGAAGAAGGAGGGGAATGGAACAGAAGAAAATACATAGTTACCCTATGAAAGGAAAGGCTGTACTGCAGATGTGAAGATAAAATACCCAAAGGTGGTGGGTGGGTTTGTTTATTTTCTGAGTAAAAGCACTAATGAATGGAGACCAAAAACAAAGACATTTCATGAAAAATTAGTGAAAAGGTAAACAAATGTTTGTGTTGCTTTCTTTGAGTTACATTAGATTTTTTAAGTCAATGTAAAACAGCTTAAATACATGGGAAAAAAACTGCTGATCTGACTTCAGAATGGTCTAAATGTTTATGTCTGCAATGTCCTGATTTAAGGTGGCCCCCTGCATGACTGCAGCAGTATTTCTCCTTACGTGTAAGCAAGCAGATGGAGGAAAATAGGAAAACAAGTCTTGTTTGTGCATGTTATTCATGCATTATGGATGACACAACATTTCAAGACAGTTAGAGAGTTAAGCATTTAGATTTTTAGGCAAAATTACTACATCTTCAATTATTCACTCATTATTCTTATATGGGATTCATTTAGACAAAACTCAGATCTTTATGTTTCTCCTTAAACCAATAAGTCATTTTCTTTAATGTCTGGGTTGTGATGTAAAAGGTTGGTGCGCCTGCAGGTGTTTGCGTGCAGGCACAGTTCCAGCCAGCCCTGGGGTTTAATGTAGGAGAATCAGTGCGTTGTATTAATAAATGTCACAGGTACACAGTGGGAACGTACACTCTTTGGGACCAGAGAGAGTGTTTGTAAGCATGTGTAGCAGTGCTCCGTGGTAGCTCCTGTGTGGGTGTTACAAACATAGTGAATAATACAGCAGGATGACTCATACAGCTACTGAATGAGACAGCACAGAGTAATCCCCCTCCATCCATCCTTCCATCTCAGCTTCCCTTTCTGCAGAGGGCAAGCCTGGAGCGACGGGGTAGGAGCGGTGGCTCGTCATTCTTAAAAGGTGTGAAATTCACTTATTGAAAACATACACATTTTGCTTAAGTAAAAAGGAAAGCCTAATATTAAAAATTAAGCTCTACTAGGAATGCTGTCTGACTTCATTTGTTCATGTTTGCCCATCAGTTCCAGGCCGGATGCAGCCAAACCATTTTCCCTTAATTCAACATGGAGCCGACACAGAATGCAGATTGGGCCGCCGCCAAACTAATAACGATTGACTTACTTTAGCAGCCAGCCTATTTTTTTTGTTTTGTTTGCTTTTCAACATGTTAGAGAGTAGAATTGTACTCTTGCTGCTTGTCTGTACTCACTAAACATTTGACAAATTGATATTTGTTCTTGTTTTAATGTATACAGTCCTTTAATACTACAAGTGTCAGAACCTACTGGCATAGCCTTTAAACAATAATATATTGAACATATGGCATGTTCCTACATTATAGCCAGCTACTACAATGTAGTTTGTTAGGATTTAAAGAACTGATGGAAGTGCCTTATTGTAATACAGATGGAGAGAGGTTGGTGTTTTACAAAAATGTTTACAGCAACAAATCAGAGAAGTGTACTTTGCTTATCTGATTAATTTTCTAGCTTATATTGGTAGACTTAAAATTGTCTGGTCTTACACGAAACTGAACCAGCACAAAGCTGCCGGTATAGATGATGTCAGCTCAAAAGACGTGAAGGCCAGAGCAGAACAGCTTTGTAGGATTCTGCAGCACGTCTTCAAACATGGCCTGACCCAAGAGAACGTGCCAGTTTTGTGGAAAACATCCTGCCTTGTTTTGCAACCAAAGACAACTCAACCACCCTATCAAAAACTGCAGATGACACAAGTGGGGGCTGTCATAATCACCTGGTTTAAAGAGTACTTCATAAACTGTGTTTTCAATAAAGAGGTCTGCAGCATAGGAGTACCACAGGGGACTGTGCTCTGACCATTTATTTTCGCTATTTACAGATGAGACTTCCACCACAGTTCAGATTCATGTTGTTTGCAGAAATATCTATTCGGTTCATCAGTGATTGACTCGAAATTGGGTACAGTGAGCGGGTGGAACATTTTTTTGCAATGGTATAATGACATTCATGTTATTCTAAACTAAGGAGATCATTGTAAAATTGAAATGAAACAGTTAAAATAGTATTTTCATCATGAGGGAGGAATATAAATATCTCTGTATATAGATGGACAGCAGACTGAACAGGATACACAATGAGGAAGTGGTCCAAATAAAGGGCAGAGCACGCTGTACTAATAAAGAATCTTAGGTTCAACCAGTTCCTCACATTTAACTATGGTTTCATCCCACAGCTGTGTCACTACCTTTTTAGCCTTATGAATCAGTACTATGAATAAACATGCTTGACTAAGGATGACTATGCTGACTTAATATTTTTTTTCCATTGTCAATTCTTACTCCACCCTAAACATGAAGCTGATATTCTTGTGTCCCTTTTCAAACATCAAGGCTTTTGCATATCTACTTACTTGCCTGTGAAGTTGGATGACCGATCTTGGAATGGGTTGTATTTGTCTATTTAGAAATTCAGACAGCATTAAAATGATCCTCAATCTTTAACCTTCAAATATTTATTAATTTGTGAACAACTTCATGAGAGGTCTTTCTGTATACAGTAGAATGGTTCCATGTTTGGTCTCTCAAAATTATCCTTAGGTGTGAGTGTGTGCATGGTTGTTTGTCCTGCATGTCTCTGCATTATTCTGTGATGAATAATCCAATGCTGCCAGAGCAATTTATGAACCAAACAAGGAAAGCATTTTATTCTAATAATCTTTTCAGGCAGAACTACATCTGTTTTACAGGTGGTGTTCCTTCAAATGAGATGAGAGATGGGAGTTTAGGAGCTGCACCACTAAAGTGATCCATCTCCATAGTTTAGCTGACATTCTTATTTCTGGAACATCGTTTCTGGTTTTCCTGTGGTAGACATGGTGTTTTAAGTTGATGCAAAAACCTCCTCTAGTCCCTATGTTCTGAACTTTAAAAGTTACCTTAGCCAGTAAAACTTAAACTCTAAAGATTAGCAAATCTGAACATAACTCTTTAATCGGACACACCAATTTAAATGAACAGTTTATTGGTTGAATTGCTAGAGCAGGATGTAAATGTCCAGCAAGTGCTTAATATACAGAATTTGGCAAATTCCTGGAATAAGATGGATAGAAATTGCAAAATGTTGCCAAATTCTTTTCAGAAAAGTTTGAAACTTCAATAGATTACATAAAAGATGTATTTTGTTCCTTTTAACAGTTATATATAAACCTGGTAATGTTTGGATAAACAGGTCAGTAGAATGCAAAGTTTGATGTTTAAAGGCGTTTCATTCAACAGACAGGTAAATGTGTACTTTATGTTAAGTCTTGCCTATAAGCAATAAATAATAAACAAGTATACATTTACATTTAGGCATTTAGCAGACACTTTTATCCAAAACAACTTACAAAAGAGGGTTGAATGTTGAATTATGACACAATATACAAATTATAAGTTACCTGCAATATCCTGGAAGAGGATTTGACATTAAGGATTTGACATTCACCTACAAATAATAATGTACTAATCATACAAAATCCACCTTAAACCCAGAAGGATGTGGTTTAAGAGAAGCTAAAAGAATCATGAAAACATTATTTAATGTTTAAAAAAACAACAAAACACACCAAAGTAAGAGGGACTGATATCTCGCCTTGAACAAATAACAAATTAACTCATAAATGTACTTACAGAGATATTCACAGGCCTAGGCAGTGATGTATACCTGTAGGAGACTCTAGGAAATCCCTCTGGCCAACTAAAAACAGGACAGGGTTGACTTTGACGTGACTCATAACTTTTAAATCCTTTCTTGTGCTTTTCTCTCCCTATTTCAGCCCTTTGGTTTTGCTCCCAGGAAGGGTTTTTTCTTTCTTTATCATTTGTTCTGCCTTTCTTGCCTGCTTTGTCTCTCTCCCAGGGGGAATCTTTTCTCTTATCTTTTTCCTTCCTGTCTTTCTCTGCTCCCAAGCCTCCATTTCTCTCCCATGGAATTCGGTTTCCCCTCTCCTTTCCTTTATCCAAACCATTGAGGCTCTTTTCTCTACCAAGGGAGCCATTAGCGACAAGCTCATCCAGTCGCCTCACTCTGTCAATATCCGTTTCAAGATAAAACCTTCCAGTGGTCGGCTGTGTCTGGATCTTTGTACATGTCTTTACATGGTGCTCTGGGTTGGATTGATTCTGAGTCTTTAATTTCCTTAAAACGTCCTCAGGCTCCAAGATCTTACAGATAGGCAGTGTCTTGCTCCACTGGTGGTTGGAGTTGTTGAGGTCATTGGGGTCATACTCCCTAATAGTCTGAAGGTTACAGCTAGTAGGGCTATACCAATTATTTGTCACTGATGTAAATAGTGGCGGAGGATTCTTTGGGTCAGGATAAAGTGGTAGCTGAGATAGTGTTGATGTTGGAAGAGGTTTTTCGTGATGGACAGGGGTAGGTGGCTGCTGAGGAGACTCACCATTAGATTTCATCACCCTGCTGGTCAACTCGTTCAAAAACTGTGAGAACTTGTGTCTGTCTGCTGCCTTCTCATTCTGCTGATGGGGTGAAACTATGGAGCCATTCTTACTTTGGCATGAAGAAGAAACGCCCTGGTTTCCCGTGTCTTTTCGTTGGGAAGTGGAATCCCTTGGAGTGCATTCTGTTTTATTTTCAGCTTTGCCAGCAGTACATGAAAAAGCAATATTCTGGTAAATGATTTCATTCTCAAGCTTGTCACTAGATGACTCCTGGTAAGCAGTGGGATTTTGTCCATCCAATTCCCTTGAAACCTGGCTGCTTTCCTGCTTGATGGGCATCCGTAATAGACAGGTAGCCCCTGAGCTCCAACTATTTGTATCCCAGCTGCCATCTTCATCACTTGAACTTCCATTGCAACTTTGCAGACTTGTAGTCCACTCGTTGGGGCTGGAGTTCTCCAGGTACCCCAGCGACCGCCTTTTAAGTTGAGAGATAGATCTCCTAATGTTGGGTAGTGAACCTTGGAGGCTTGGCAAAGATCCTTGAAGACATGGCGAATAATTTTGTAGACATGGAACAGATCCCTGGAGGCTTGAAAAAGACCCTTTCGAACTTGGACTTGTGGAACTACCAAGACTGGAAAAAGACCCTTGAAGTACAGGAGAGGACTGAATGCGCAGCAGATACTCTTCCTCCTGGTCACTATAAGATCCAGAGAACACTGGACAAGACGCAGTTGAGGAGCAGGATCCCCTATCTTGTCGAGCTGAACCTGTTCTGGACCTCGGATGTCGCCTTAAAGTAGCCATGTTTAGCTCCTTTCTCCTCTTACTTCCAAAAATCTTTTGTGATCCCTTCTGTACAGACTCGAGCTTGAGACCATCATCTGAAATGAACACACACAATTTAACCATGCCAGACCCTGTCCAATGGTTTCGTGTCCTCTGGCTTTGCTTAATTTTAATTGCCTGCCCCAGTTCTCCTGGCCTCCCATAGTGTGCCTAAGCTGTTGCAGGGTGACACACTTTCACTGTCACAACACAGCACACAATGAAACTACAAAGAGTTAATCATTGCATAGTTAGACAACTCCCTTTCATGGACTATCTCATTCAGTTCTGAATTCATCTTTCTGAAAATAGCATTATAGATCACCAGCTGCATCACCAGCGGTTTATTGCTGTTCATAGTCTGTAATGAAATTGTGTATTGATGTGGATGGTGTAGAAGTACAGCATGGTATTCAGGTCAGCAATATTGACCAAAAGCAACCACGTGAAATTTGGTTTGTTTGCAGCAGGGAAACAAAGTAGCCAAGGATTGATTGGCCCCACATGGTAATTTCTATTGTCAGCTGTTCTACCAGTAAAGCTCTGAAAAAATTAGACTGAACTAGCTTTTCACAGAGTAGAAAATGAGCATTGTAATCTCTATAATCCATTCAGGAAGGGAAACTCTCTGTGAAAGTTATGCAGTTGACAGGCAGCATCTGTGCCCTTTTGATTGGAAGCAGATGTTTGTGTCCAGATGCTACACATTATCTAATAACATTTGGATGGTTTATTTATGTACAACTTCTGCTTGATTAATCTTACTTTCATAACAAACTATGGTAAAAAAATGAATACACAAAGATACAGCCAAACAGTTTGACCCTAATCAAATGCTTTTAAAAGCTTCTTAAACACGACGTTATACTACCTCAAAACGTAATTACCCTCCAAAGTTTTGGATTTTTGCTTTTTTGTAACAACTTAATGTTTTAGATTAGACACATTTCAATATCAGACAAAATTAATCCAACATTTAAAATGTAGTTTCCAAATTTAGGATTTATTTTAATATGGGAAAACACTTTCTGAATCAATATATGTAAAAAAAAGAGTAAGGAGGAGGCACAGTTCATCCCTTTCACAGCTTGCGGAAAGAAAGGTGTTAGGATGGGTGATCGGGGTCAGTCAGTGGACATGATGAATGCACGGACACAGTTGGGTCGCACAGGGTGAGAATCCCTGTATTTGTCTTCCTAAGTATTGGTGGCCTCAGGATTTCTTCATATTTTTTTATTTCAGGATTAAAAGATAGTAAGAACTGAATCATAGTTAAAGTTTATTAGGTAACCAAATTTCAACTAAGCCAACCACTACATTACTGTACATGTAAACTCATAATTATAACTGACAAATCTAAGTGAGATTTGCAAAATCCCTGCAGGATACTCTAATTTAAATGCTCTCGCGTTTTTTTTGCTTAATTCAGAATTCTGCACCCCTTAAGATTCCTAAAACTTGTTTTAATCTACTTTTTGTGCTCTGAGTTAACGTCTTTATTGAAGTTCTCCCTGAAGCCATTATTTTATGTTACATTTGTTTCTGTGTTTTTATCACCTTTTGTTGTGAATCTTGATTAATTTACTAGTTTGGTTTTGTACACCTGCCTAGTTTGTGTATCTTTACTTTCTTTTTCCCCGTGTTTTCTGAATATCAGCCGTATTTCGGTCATTGCAACAGTTCTACTTCAGCTTTTTTCATTTCTCTTACAGATGCGCCCCATTACTAATCCTCCACCTGCTTGTCGTTTAATAATCTTCCCTTCAGCTTTTACCTGTCTCTACCTGGGACAAACCTCTGCTCACCTGCAGGAATTTGGGTTCAAATCATCCTTTTTCTCTCCAGTGGAAAAAGAAAAAAACATTCTTTATTTTGTTGCTGGAGGGCTAATGCACAAATCTGGGCAAAATTACAAAAGTGGAGCGCCCACTTCTCTCTTTGAAATAGACCAATTATTAAAAAAAAGGAAAGGCACAGACGATCCATCTCCAGCTGACTGATGGTGTACCGTATTTGCCTAGCACTACGCCGAAGGCTAGCTTCTCTTCCCTCAGTGGGGGGTTAGGAGGCTATCAGAATTTCAAACTATATCCACTTCGGCTTTAATGCTTGCAGGGAAATCCCTTCTGGAATATTCTCAGTTGGGAGAAAGACCGGAAGCTGCCTTTGCATTATGAAGCTGTGCATGGGAAATCAAACTGCTAACGTGGGAGTAGATGGCAATATGAATTTGAGGATCACCAAATATTTGAAAGAACATTTTCTTTTAGATTTTAACTGGATGGAAGTAGAACTTCAACCAAATAAGTTCATTTTACATCAGCTTCCTCAGGTGCCTTTTAAAGCAAAGTCAGTGATAGTTTCTGACACAAGTCATGGGATGAACGAAAGCGCTCACTATAGCACTTTTTATTTGTGAGATAGAAACACAGACCTGGATATTCACAAATGCATTTATGAGGCCTAAATGTGTGCAAACTTAATATTGCATGTCTGTCCATCTGTCTGTCTGTCTGTCTGTCTGTCTGTCTGTCTGTCTGTCTGTCTATTTTTTAAATACATTTTGACATCTGGCATATTAGGCTATCATGATTATAAGAAGAACATATTTAAAAGGTATTGTTATCACTGAATAAAACTAGTTTCTTATCATGAAGGAAAAAAATCCCAAAACGTATAATAATCAGAATAAGGGGGTGTGGAGACTTATGCATGATGGAGAGTGAGATTACAGAGAACCAAATGAATCCTTGGAGAAGGCATTGCTGCTCAACAACGTACCTCTGAGGAGTGGTTGTTTCAAACTAATCACACTTTCTATTCAACCGGTGGAACCTTTAATTACACTGAGCTTTAGAGCTGCGAGCGAGTTTGCAGAACAATTTCTATGCTATAAATCTTGTCCTTGCCAATCCACACGGCACTTAAAGAAACTGTGACTGAACCTTCTATTTTTCCAAGCCGGTTTTACCTTAGAGAGAGGTCAAACTAAGCGTGGAAGTGAATTTAAATTATATTGCATAGCACATTTAAAAATTTCCTAGCGCAGAAAATAGAACCCATTTTAAAAAACATGTTTTTTTAAATGGTTATGTATATTTATCCGCAAGTATATATAAATCCTTTACAACTTGTAGTTGTTATACAGCTCTGCTAAAATCCTAAACCAAGATGGGTAAATGTTACTGTGTTCAGCAAATTGTTTCATTTGTCAGAGTTATGTTCATGCAGCACCCTCAACTCGAAGGTTCTCAGCAGTATACATATAATTTATGTAAAAAATATAACAGCACAGGTGTTTTTTAATCACTGTGACTAAAAACTTTGTCTGTCAGATTCTTTACTTAGCAAAGAATAACATAAGTTTATTAAAGAGCTTAAAAGGGTAAAAGAAAAATAAATATGATAAAATTAAAAATCCCAATGATGTCAACACTAAAGTTGCCATGGAAACAGTGGTTTGTGATTTGAATCAGTTTCCCCCTTTATCTGTGTGCGAGAGCAATCTGTATCAGTTTTCTCGCAAATGTCAAAGCAATACAAAACAGACACATACAGGAAATATCAGATGCACCATCCAACCGAGAGGATGAGGCCTGATAGCCCATGTAAGGCATATTTCCTAGTTCAATGCAATGATGCGTCCTTTTTATTTGAGGGGGAAAACAGGCATTGAAGCTCTCCAGATTAAAATTGATGGCTCCTCTGTGCGTAAAAGCTTGTTACAGAAAGCTATACGTTGGTTTAACATGATCGAAATGTTTCAGGTTTTCTTTGTGTGCTCAGTTCTGAATGTGTGCACATCAGTCACATGCAAAGTCTCACTGATTTATTAAAAGCAATTACGTGTTTATGTATGATTATGTAACAGCTCCCTCATGTGGCAAACCTAGAAAAAAACGATTTTTTTTGTGTGTGTATTTTGATCAGCTATTTCACCACAGTATTCCTAATCAGTTTCACATGGCACAAACTAAAAAACAATATGAATGTGTTTCTAAAAGGAGTCTGGCAAATTTATGGTTTGCTTGTTTTTTTTTACAGCCATTTCATTCAGATATATGAGGAAAATTTACAATGTTCCTAGAAGTTCTTGCCTCTTGCATGCAAAATATGAAAAAACGGATAATAGTCTCAAACATCATGATGGTTTCTCTGATTTGAAACATTACATCAGAGGCTGCTGCTGCTGCTGTCTTTTTTTTCATGCTGCCATGGTTAGTATATATTAAAAACATTATTGCTTCTAACTCGATAAGACCATTGGATATTCAATAAGATTTTTTTCTTTGCCATGGTTTCTTTATTGTTTGTAGTATTTTTGTGAATTCACATATTCTCAGACTGATGATTGCACCTGTAGGAATTCTGAGGATCCCAAATATATTAATGATAATAATAATTATTATTATAATGCTGTTTGTTTAAAAATACGTACAGTATTTTTAAACAAACAGCATTATTATAATAATTCTAAAATTCTTTGACCAACTTATTTTTCATTTCTTTGTTATATTTGTATTTCTGATTCCAGAGATAATAAAAAATACTGTTACCGTTCCACAGACTAAATTGGGCGAAAGTATTTTTTCCTTTTAGTTTTGCATATTTAGGAAAAGCTTTAAGATTAGTCTCCAGAAAACTCAAATCTCGTGTAATAAAAATAATTTTCTAAGGGGATTTGTATTGTGTTTAACTATTAAAACTGATTTGGTTTTCTGTCTCTTAACTTCAAAATGTTTAGTTTTCTGTTTTTGAACACAGCTCAACCACCAATAGAGAAATAAACATTTTATATTATTTTTACTGATTGAATGCAATTACTTTGGATTGTATATATCTTTCAGACACTAACTGATGAGCTACACCTATGCTAGGCTCATTGAATTCTAAATTTGGTTATTTTTCTTTTTCCTGCAACGAAAATAGCACAACCTAAGAAATACCAGCTGCCGTACTACTTCGATTTGTAAAGAGCATTAATTTGGAGCTCCAATTAAAAGCTTTTGTAATTGTTTTATTCATCAGCAAAACCAAAAAAATAAAGGAACAGAAAGTCCTGATAAGAAGAACACAGAGGTGTCTGTGGCAAAGAACCCTGCAGGGAGATGGAGATTTAAATGGGAAAATAGAGCCGTCCTGAGCGTTTAGCACCGTCTCATGTTGTCTGTAATGATCAGTTTATATGCCTGGGCAGGAATCATGAATATCACTGAGTTAATAGAAGGCTGCATTCTCACAAAAGACAAATAGGAAAGTCAGGAAATGATAACGTTGCCATGAGATTCTCCAGATAATAAATAAGTAATTTTTTTTGACAAAGGCTGGATCATGAATATATTTCCACACTAAAGGGTTTGGATTTTCCCCACAGAAGATGTGAGAGACCTTCTTTGTATCCCCCAGTACATGTAGTTTAGGTGAAAGGCCTCTGAGATGAGATATTGTGCAGAAATGTAGATCATGCAAATGATTTTATTTTTAATTTTAATACTGCTTGTACATATTATACTGTCATTACAAAGTCTTAAGTTACGTAAATTAAATAAAGAAGGGATTTTGTTTTTCTTCGATTTTCAAAATACAGTTTCATAGCAAAGACTTTTTTTTAATGCTAAAACTAACTTTATACTTGCAAAAGATAAAAGGGGAAAAAAAACAAAAACATTTTATATTAATAAAATCCAGGGGCATTATTCATGAATAGAGCCATCTAGCAACAGAAGAGCTGCTCTCAATCCAAAATAATTTATAATTTATAGTTTATTAGTTTTTCTCCTTGGTTCCTTTGGGATTTCACAAGAGAATCATTAAATGTAATAATCTTAATATTATCTGCAACAATTGGTCAAAGTGTAAATCATGGGAAAGTCATTTTTGCAACAGTATTGCTGGGGGTAGACAAACCGAGAATAATTTTGTGCAATTAACATTAGTCCTGTTAAAGAAGGAATACTTTTCCTATCAAGGATCCTTTGTATGCCACCCTTAAAGGAGACAAGGAGAGGTTAGTGTTTTTAGTAACTAAACACCTCTGTCGCAGGCCAAAGCTGCCTGCAAATAACTAAAATCTGAAAATACTGAAGCCACCATCCAAAAAATGCTTATGATGACCCCTCATTAATCGTTCAAACACTAAATATGCCTTAATATGGATCAATGGAACCCATTTTACCACAAATTAGGAGCTTAAATTTTCAGTTTTAATAACTTCTTCTCTTGGGGATTCAGCCAAACCACAAACAAAAAAACAGGCATGTTGTCCAATGAAATGGGGACTTAAGCTCTTCAAACAATAATCAAGATTAGAAAATCAGTTTTATTTATGTAGCGCCAATTTAGAACACATGTCCTCTCAAGGCACATTACAAAAAAATCTATTCAAATCATAGATAAACCATAAACAAATGAGTTTGAAAAATGTAAGGAACCCCAGCAGATTCATCGAGTCTTTGACTTGCAGCATTCACTCCTCTGGAATCAGCAGACAGAAACAATGGCTTGTGTTGTCGTTGACTTTACAGCAATCCCTCATACTGAGCATGCATGTAGCGACAGTGGAGAGGAAAAACTCCCCTTTAACAGGAAGAAACCTCCAGCAGAACCAGAACCTTACTGACTGGGGGTTTGAAGAGACAGAAGGCTAAAATGGATGCAGAGGATTGAAAAACGAAAAGTTTATGTCAGCAGTTGAAAAATGTTGTTGGCACCACCACCAGCCGATGTGGTCTTTCAACAAGACGTCTGAGCTAACAGAACGAGAGAGAGAGAGAAGTGGTCAGATTGTCCCCCAGCAGTCTAAGTCTATATCAGCAGAACTATAGAAATAACTTAAATAACAAAATCTTCAAATTGGTAAATGCTGAACCTCAAATAGGTGCTACCTGTCAAAACAGATGAACTAACAGGAGCTGTAAATTTAGGATAATACAATTTTGTACAAGTTAGATGACTAATCATGGATACAAATCTTTGACTCGAGGATATGGTTTACTACATTTGTAGAGTTAAAACCACAGAAAAAAAGCCAATGTAGCAATCCCTATATACCACCCTAAACACTAAACAATCACCCTATCAGTGAAATAGACTTTTCCCCTGTGTTTTTTCTGGCACTACAATTTGACATAATTTAATTAATCAACCATTAAGGGGCTGGTTTGGCTTTTTAAGAGAAAACTAATTTATCCACCGAGAGATGCTATGTATCAGAAAAGGTCATCCGGCAGAGACAGAGACAAGGGCAACATGTTTCAGAATTAAGATTACTTGCAGCCTTGGTCTTTTAAAATAAATGGATAAATATGACCTCAACATATCAATCAGTAGAGACTCGTGTAACCCTCAGCCTGTCATACAGAGATGCTTCGTAACAGATGTGTAGAGGTTTAAAAGACTTTCTTTACAACTGGCATTAAACTTTTAATAATAGTGGTTAAAGTGCTACTTTATTTATATAAACCTAAAATGCAGCACAAATTGTGGAAAACAAGACAGATTAAATTAAATGGCATTAAATAAGATTTAAAGGGCTGATACTCACAAAGAAAGTAAAGAACCTTGAGATGAATTCGAGTCTTGCACATAACAGATGAATGATGTACAGTAAATTACCTCCCTTCTCTTCCTTGCTTATCTGTAATGGTGTTTTTTTCACTCTGATAAGTAGGTTTTTAGCAAAAAGCAAGCTTGCGCATCAATAAAGCTTGAAAGGGTTATAAAAAAAGGCTTTAATTACCGATTTTCTGTCAGTCATCTAGCAGAATAAAATGATAGAAGAAAAACAGAAAAAGCCACGTTCTGGGAATGTGGTAGGATGACAGGAACTTTGAAATAGAAAACAAAAAGACAAAAAGTGTTCTTGGAGATGCATTCATATACAATTAACTATTGATAAGTGACATGTTAGAAAATCCCTTTTTGTTCCTTACAAACGGTAATTTAATGAAGGCTTGAACTACCAACATTTGGCATTGTGATGCTTTAATTGTTCAAAGCCTGTACTCTCATTTTAAAAGCTGCAGTTCAGTTACAAGCAGGTTCAACACAATATGATCTGAACAGAACAACAAATTTGCTGGTAGTAAATAGTATGGTGTTAAAATAACTAAATGTTTTTCATTTGCACTTGCAAAGGTAAGAATATTGTTTTGTTAAGTTAACAGGAATACTCTGGAAAATTAATTCAATTTAATTTAATTTGGTTCCGTTAATGTTCACTCAATTTCACTTAATTTTAAACAATTCATTTAATTTTATTTCATTTTACTTCAAATCAGTTCAGTTCAATGAAACTCAGTTCAGTTCAGTTCATGTTACTCCGGTAATTAATTCCAGTTTAACACAACCAAAGCAGCTAAATTCAGTTTTGTTGACTTTTACTGTTAGCAGTCGAGTTTAAATTCAGTCTGATTCAACATAACTGAACACATTTCACATTTAATAAATCTTAATTCAGACAAATTCAATACTCTTTAGTTCACTTTCATTAAACTTAATCAAGTACAACTCATGCCAACTAAACTATATTTGACTATATATTGGTGAATATTTAGGTTAATGTTAAATCGATTCAGTACCATTTAATTAACTGAAATTCAGTTTACTGTCTTTTAAATAATTCAGACTCCTAACTCTTTAAAATGCATTTAATGTGTCATTAAAATGAGAAACTAATACTAAAAAACAGAATGAGACCCTTTTTTAGATAGTTCATTTTAATTATTAAGAAAGCACATTGAGTAGACGATGAGAATAGGACAAAAGAACATATATAATTAAAACATGTACAATAAGTGCAATAAGATAAAGTGCTGCGTTTTACCAGCTTGAGACAGAAAGATGTTAAAGTGAAAATGGCAGCAGCTCAATAAAGTTTATAGAGAGGATGTTGGAAGTCTCAGATGATGTACAGAGCCCTTTTTCTCCAGCAGCTCTAAAATAGATCCAGGAATGAGGGTAGGCAAACTCTGAAGACCTTCTCAGCTCCCCTCATTATCCTCTGTGGTTGGAAGCTGGAACACCAGGCTAAGGTGTAGCATGTCAGCAACTAGCTCGAATAATAGTGAGCAGTGATGATTGTTTCGTTTTAATGTAAAAGTGCAGTTTCTACTCACAGTCTCAGTTTGATATAACCAAGAGAAGTCATTAAAAAGTGTAATCTGTCCTCTATAGATTCAAGATAGAAAAACAAGAAATCTTAAGGTAACATTAGGGATAAAACAGTTTTAAAACCAAACTAGACAGGCTACTAAACAAACATTGGACCCTCTGATTAGTTTGGGTTCAGAACCTTCCGTCTATTAGTCTGTCATCCTTCAATGTATTTGTCTGAACCATATTTGGCATAAATCCAACCAGCAGCATATAAAACAATCTGATCCTCTAGTTAGTCTTCATTAGGATTAGATTCTACTAGTTTGATTTTAAAGCTAGAAAGTAGAGATTTCTGTGTGGAACAAGTATTCTCCCTCAAGACTAGCAACATGCATTAAATAGAAAAAAAATGCCATTTATCAGTGTAAACATTTGCAACTGATTAGAAGTAATTATGAATAATTTAAAAATCTTACTGAATCCTAAACAGGTAAGAGAAATATCTAAATGAAACACCTGAAAACCTACAAAATAAATAATGATTGTAGGTCAGACAGTTCAACAATAAGTGAGAGAAAAAAATGAGAATATGTATATAAAACCAAATCTTTACAATACAGTTTGTTTAAAAAATATTCTGTGATAAATCACTTTAATCTGTGGTCCAAGCAAAATCATTACTAAAACATCAAATCATAAAAGATCATATGTGTTTTTTGTTGGGGGACAGCGGCATTTGTATGCCAGAGGCAGACCTTCCTGTAGTTGCTCTGTGCCTTTCAAGGTGCCTCTTTTTATGTAGTCGGACCACAATCTTTTGTTGAGCTGCAACAATAAAGTCAATATTCACTGTGGCAATGGCTCAGAGTGGAGCTTATTGTTTCTCCAGAGGGCACGCCAACAAATAAACACTACGGCTGAAAGCTTTGTATTCTGCTGTGTGGAAGAAAAAAAAAACAATTGTATGTTAAATTAAAAGGAACTGGAATTTTTTTTGTAAATATTACACAAGTAGCTAGTGGGAGCTATAATTTGAGGATGTAAGACAACAAGCTTGGGGAACCATGCTGTGACAATAATATGCCTCCTATGCTCCTTGCTTTGACTCCTTAGTCTGTTTCTCAGCAGGGAACTGGTCATGTTATTTAAGACAACCCATTAACATCCTACACATGCTGCAGCTTCTCCTATAAACCATCGTTATTCCAAAGCCAACATGCGATTGTTTGCAAAACCAGCTTAGAGGAAATGAGGAAGTAACTCTGGGCAAACACTAAAATGAGCTGTGCATAAGTAAAGACACACACAGAGGGATAAGAGTTGGAGAATATATGGCTTTACTGATGTATGTGCGCCCAAATATAACCGGGGTATCCTTTCTGTCTGTAACCATGGCCACGGCAGAGCCTTTCTGTGCATATATATATAGTACATGACTGGTTTTTGGTCACAGTGGGACCAATTATCTGTTTCAGAATAAGTGAAAACTGAATGCTGCATACAGGAGTACATCTAAAGTGAAACCCATAAACCGTAATTGTGCAGATTAGGAGAACATGCCTGGAATTGTAATGCTAAGAGTAACACAGTGAACATAGAGAGAAGGTTTTACCCCTCCTAATTAACATCATGTTAATGGGAAGCATTATCCTCAAAGATTGTGTGATGTTGCATAATTATAATTATTATATTGGATTATAATTTTTGTAATGAAAATAACATTAAATTCTATAAAAAAAATCCTTGAGTAGGTGAATCGGCAAATATTTAACTATGAATATGCGCTGCTGTGTTTTTACTTTACTTTTAATTTTTCAAATCTTATTCTAACCAATGTGGCTAAAAGCCTTTTTTTCAGACATCATTATATGTCAAGATATGAATTTTGGTTAGTCTAGAAATGACAATTAAAAAATTGTAAAAAGAAAACAATTAATCTATATAAAAACTGAAATACCAAACTAAAAACTTAGTATAGAACATCTTAAATGCATAATTATATATGAACCTCTGACTGGAACTGAACCTAATCCAACATCAGAAAAGAAACCAGCATTAATTTAAATTACTTTTATAATTGTCAACACGTTTTTATTCTGGTTTTAAATGTAAGATCTATTAACCAAGGTTATTAATATCAAAACAAATCTTAGCATGCGTTTGCAAAAATGGTAACTTTTAATAATAATAAAATAATTAATGAATTGCATTATCACACTTCAAAAATTCAAATAGCTATAACCAAAAAGTAGACAGGGGGCAGTGGTGTTGAAAATGTATAAAAACATTTGACATATATAAGAAAAACTGACAACCAATCCTTTTGACAGCACGTTTCATAATAACCTCCATAAATATTTAAAATTTAGATGATTTTTTTTTTTTCATCAAGTGAATGAGACTGTGTTGGCTCAGCAGACTGAGGCTCCCAGCTGATTTGAAGCTTTGATAGCTGAGCTGAGGAAGCAGTGATGGTTTCATCTGACTGGGCTGGCATCGAGCTCGGCTGAACACGATGGGAGGGGGCAGAAACCATCGCACCTCTTTGCAAAGGGAATCTTTTCAAATGTAGAGATTAGCTTAGTTGGAGGCAGTCCACAGTTAGGAAAACATAAAACCGGCATCACTATTTCTGATCTCCCTGTGTTTCACAATTTAATAATTGATTTCAGTCTGGCAATTCTTCAAGGTTTGTATATTTTATCTTGTCTGAAAATATCAGATTTTTAAACAATTCCCCACATCAGTGTGCTTTTGCACAGCTTGACATGATTGTTTGCCAATCTTAAATCCTCTCACCCTGCTATTTGCATGAATTCTTAGAGTCTGTAGTCATACAGTGATAATACAGTATATTTACAAAGTACAATGAGTACTTTATGCTTGTTCTGTTAAAGATTTTACATTTTACTGAGGATGAAATGGAAGATAATAGCTGAATTATGTCATTAAGACAGGGACATGGAGGATTTCAATGCACTAGGGACTCTCAGGGACTTTTTAACACTTCTGAAAGCCAGTGTATGAGGGCCTTTCTTTTTACCTCAGATAGTTGTTGGGAAAATGAAGACAAACTAAACGTGTAAGAACCCAATTGTATTGCCTTGTGGAGATAAAACTGGATAAATATGCAGTTGTTTTTAATTCCTGTTTGTCTGAATGCGTAGCACACATTAGATCAACATCTATAATCAGGAGGTGAATTTTGCACTTACAAAATTAATCCAAGTATGATACAATTCAACACTTACTGGGGTAAGAGAAAGAAATAGAGCACCATATCCCAGTTTTAAAGTCTGTACACAGCTCCTTTAACCTAAGAGAACAGATTTTAAAATACTTTAGCAAATAAATGAGTGACCTAGCACCAACATTTATCAAAGATTTAATGACGTACCAACCTGCAAGAGCACTAAGATCTTCTGGTTCTTGTCTATTCTGCACCCCCTGAACCAGAACTAAACACAAGCAGCATTCAGATGTTATGCTCCTCTAATTTGGAAAAATTTGCAAAACGCTGCAAAACCTCTGAAACGCTGTGTTCCTTTCAAACACAGATGAAAACTAATTTGCTTAAACATTCCAATTGATTAATAACAATTACAACATATGACTGTGACTTTACTCTGCTACCGCAATGTTGTTGTTTTTGTTTTACATGTACAACTTTCTAGCTTGCCTGTTTTTCTTCCCTTCTAATTATATAAAGCACTTTATATTGGCTTGTTGCTAAATATTGTCCTATACAAATTAAATAGCCTTGCCTTTAATGGAGCGGCTTAAACATAAAAGCTAACAACAAATCAGTTTATTTTTCAACTTGATTATCATTTTGTTTTGTTAAACATATAATCTAATGAGATTTAGATTTTTATTTTATCTAATTCATTTTATTTGTTTAAATGCATTCATCTTAGCTTCTCAGCCCGCGGGATTGCTTAATATAAAATCTGTTTATATTATTAATGAGCAGAGTGGGAAAACAAGCTTTTTAGGCATGCTCCATTTTCTTTTAAACCAAACAGCCTGATTCTCTGAGAATACCGCACAGATGAAATGTTGCAACTACTTACCACGAGTTAAATCCTGTGGGGTATCTGGCAGCCTATATGTTATCTACATTACTCTGCTCTAAAACATTTACGAAGAATAACTCCAACCTAATCCTCATTTCACATCTTCAGCTAGAACATAAGGAAAATCAGATCAAATCTGTTCCCAGTGCAGAAGGTGAAATAACAGACTGCTTTAATTGGCCCTGAAAACAAGACTTTTGTACAAAAGTTGAATTTAATGTGGATTTACTCTAATCCAGACATGGTCAAATATGTGTATGCTCATAAACATTAGCATAAACGTTTAGTAAGTTCCAGATTAACATTTGTTTGATATATTAAAATAAGCAAATGCATGCCTGGGTTAGCCCCAAATTTGCTAAAAAGAAGTTATATGGTTTTAACCCCCAAAAATTCGGTCCAATTGTTGGAAACCTTAGATGGTGTTTATAGGGGTTGTCATTCTGGCTTGTCGGTTTGATTGTGTCCCTGCTCTACTCGCATAAATCAACCTCAGCTGCTTCCAGCCAGCAGCTAATCAGTGCATGTCATGCACTTGTTTGTTGCAGTTAAATAGACATTTTTTTAAATGCTAAGTGAGCAAACATCCAACGATCATTGCCGAACTTCATGTTACTGATTGCGTTTTGTTTCCCCGTTATTCCAGTCTCACCTTGTCCTCATTAAACTTCTCACTTGCCTTCTGATCATCTGGACACCGACTCCGGTTCTGACTCTAAATTCCTGCCTTTTATCTCGATCTTGGATTTGTCAGCTTGGATCTGCCTCCATGTGCCCGACCTTTTCTGTGCCCTGATCTCTAATTCATATCTAACCCCCAGATCCTGATTGGTCCTGTGTTTATGTCTCCGTCCCGGTTTGTTTCTGACCACTGGGTTCGCCCCTCGCCCTAGGTTTACTACCTGAAGCACACCGAGTTTTCTTTTCCAAAGTGTAAAAATATAGTCAAAGCATCCTGCTGAAAGTCTCATATTAAATCAGCATCAAAGCAATATTCAGTAATTATGTTAACCTTTAATATGTAGTAAACAAGTCAAATAATAATCCGACTAACAAAGCAGTTTATGAGCTCAATCCTTTTTCTTCCCGCACCATTTATGTGTTTAATGTCTAGATAAAGAAACTATGACATGTAACATCAGTTGTCTGCTGTTTGGTTGCACTGTTTGACTTTATTTGTTACCTTTTCTGATGAGCTTACACTTTTTTTTTCTAAAACCACAGAGAAAAACTATTACAAAGATTCTTTATTTTGCTCTTTCTTAAACATGTCCTCAGTTTTTGTTTCATTTGCTTAACTCTACTTTAAAGCTTTATTTAAAAGAGAATCTATTGTAAAACTCTTTAAAATTCTGCTTTAACTTTTTTAACAGTTTGAATCCGTTTTTGTTTTTTCTGTTACCTGGTTGCATTTATCGTTACAATAAAAGTAAGTGATTAAGAGGTATTGGCAGCATTCACTTTGAAGTCTCTTCCTATCTCATGAATGCATGTACTAAATTTTCTACGCTACTGTTCATTTTCATTGAGCTTGACAAGGTGTACATGGTGCAAAAGGCTCTCTGTTTCTAAGCAACAAGGGGAGACGCTTTTAACTTTACAGTGATTACAATTCGATTTGGTGTCAATCAGCAAAGTTTTTCATTACTGTCAAAGCTCATCAGCTTGAGAGAGGAAAACACTGACTTTGTAGAGTTAATTAGCATTTATACCTTGTTGCTGGGCTCTTTTGTTCAAAAGAAAATCAACATACTCAGGTACTTTTGTACTCAGTTGCAGGATATTGCCTCTGTGTAACTGATGTAATACGGTCTGTTCCATTCAAATAATTCAGCAAAAGGAAATACATTTTTATGAATTATTCAACACGTGCAGTTTTTAGTTGCCAAGCCAGCATTCAGGAAACACCAAATGACACTCAATGGGATTTATTTCCAAAGGTAGCTTGCTGGACAAAGAAAAATGCAAAAATAGTATTGCTCTGACTCGCCTTTATGTCTATTTCTAACATCTGACCCTTATAGGCAAGGATGAAACCTGTTTTAATGATGAGTGGATGAGAAGATATGAAAGCTTTTCCTTATCGTCATCTAGCCTGAAGAAGTTCCTTCTTTCCCAGCAGGACTGCTGATATCAACATTAAATCCATAAAACTGAGGACAGCTTTGACACTGCAAATTATAATTGGGGGAATTTTAACAGTAAGTTTTAGTTGTTGTTTTTAGCAGTACTGAACCTTTATTGGGTTTTCAAATTTAAATTAAACTTGTTATTTATGTCAAGCAATTTTTTTTGTCTGTATTGACTTAATGATATTTTAGACTCTATAAGTAATATAATTTAGCCTTTCACAGTCGGGGTCTTTAAAGTTAGTTGGCAGTTAAATGAAATTGGGAGCTCCTCTGCTTCATGTAGCTGGACTACAGTTTTTGTTTAAACTGGTCACGGACAAAGTAATTGAAGAAAACATCTTTAATATTTTCCCATCACCTATAGGCCAATTTCAGTTCTATTTATTTATTTATTTAAAGAATATAAATACAGCAATATATCCAAATTTTAGAAATGTTGTTGTTATCACAATAGCTGTACAATTTTAAAAAGAAGATTTAATTACCTGCTTCAAAATTTGTTTTTATGTTACATCTCTTAATTTACACTTGCAAAATTTTCCAATCAGTGATGGGGCATCTAAAGATGGCATTTATGTAAAAATAGTAAAAGCAAGTCAAAAGTGAAGATTTTCATGGCAATTGCATCTAATTTCTGAAGACTTAATAAACCGGCACCCAACCAAGTACAAAATCTAAAATTGTGACCATTATACTGACTCAGAAGTGACTAACTAAAGCCAAAATTGTATTTTTTAGATTCTATAAATGTAAAGCAGTTGTAGCTATGGACCTGACTACTTCTAAAAATGGGATAAGTTCATTTAAACTGGTTGTCTTGGAAGGACATTGGTTAAAGGCACAGTTTGTAATTTTAAATGAAGTTTAAGTTTTGACCAAAATGTGCGAATCAAAAACCTAAAATTCTTGCAACATGAGCCCTAATATTTGGCAATTGTAAATTATATTTCACTATCTACATAAACACATTATTTCAGAAAAAACAACAACAACAATAATCACATTGAGACTTGTATATCAAAGTTAAAGGAAAAACAACAACCCACAACTATCTTTTGTTTGTTTCTTGATAATACACAAAAAAATAGTTTTAGATATGTGGTAAATGTTTAAAAGATGAACTAACATTTTTAGTCAACCAGTGTTGGAAGTTATATCCAGTTTCATTTGATTGAATCAAAATAACACATTATATCTAAATAAAGCAAGTAGCTTTGAATTCTTCTTTTCTATTTTTTTGTTTCTACTTCTAAGTTTATTATAATGAACGTATTACAGAATAAATAAGAATATAAACAAAACCCCATAATAAACCCCACAGACTGGAACTGACAGATCAGGTCCTGCTGAGGTTTAAAGTGCTACTGGTAAGCATGTAAACAAACAGAAAATATTTGTTTTTGCTAAAATTTTTCTGCTTTGGTAGTTTCTTACCATTCATTTGTCATGTTGACATTATATACAGATATTAGGTAAAGGACAACATGTGTATATATATATATATATATATATATATATATATATATATATATATATATATATATATATATATATATATATATATATATATATATATATATATATATATATATATATATATATATATATATATATATAT
>JAVLVB010000569.1:2705945-2729928 GCA_032876305.1 Orestias chungarensis | reverse complement strand
GAGGTTGAACAGTTTTATTCAGTTTAATATTTCATTGGATTTTGACAAAATCTGTTTAGTGTTTGGTTTTAAAGTTTCATCGAAGTCACTCCTTGAATCCCAAATTGACTTGACGGTCTGTATTTTATTTAAAAAGACCTAAATCTGACATGCTTTTATCAGTTATCTGCACCATGAATAGTGTAGGTTTCAACTTCTCCCCGGTGTTGCATAAAGTAAACGTGTTTTTTCTTATAAGTAGCTGGGCTTCCTTACCCTTACCTTACTGTTATAGAAACCTGGAGTACCCGCAGAGAACTTCCCCATGGAAACTTCTTGCCGAGAGACCCCTGCTCTGAACCCACAAACTTCTTCCTACAAGGCAAGCATGCTACATGCTATAAAACTCTACCACATAAATCTTTAAAACAATTGAAAATATAAAAGAAAATTGGTTTACTACCATAAGCTAGTTTTCTAAGAAATAATATTGTATTCTCCTCACATCTAGTATTTCTGTTTACTTACAGAGCCCATATTAAAGGTGAGCTTTCCCTTTTTGGACAGATGTTCCTGATTTGTCATTTCAATTTATCCTGTGTGACCAGTCTCCTCTGAACAAACTTCCTGCTTCAACAGCAAGCTCTGTACATCTGCCTGTCTCCATTCATTTATTTTATTTTCTTCACAACGTCTTTGTTATCACTTCCTCTTGTATTTGTTGCATTTTTTTTTTTAGGAATAGCTAGTTTCTTGTCTGCCTTCTCGCCCTCTTTTCATCTCCAGCCTATTCACTGCAGGTCCATTTTTGTTCCTTTGTTAGTTCTGCCCCTTTCAGCAGAAGTGACAGAAATTATTAGTGAATGAAAATCGCAGAGGCACCGAGGACCAAAAAGAAGAATCAGCAGCACAGGGTCAAACATAAAACATGTTCTGACGAAGCTCCGTCTCATTATTCTCTTTGTTCCTGTTATTTTGAAAGGATTCGTTACCCAGCAAAAATAAGTACATTCTACGTTTGGGACAAATTAATGTATTTGTGACAGAAATAACACCCCCATCTAAGCTTTAATAAAACTTCTGCAATGTTTGCATGATGCAGCACCTAATTTGTGGTGCAGTCCGAAAAATATTCACGCTTACTAAGGCTTGTAGCAAACGATAGACGGGAGTTTGTTCACCTTTCACTTTTGCGTCTTTCTAGGCCCTTTCTAGGTTGTTCATATACTATAGTACACCCACAGGAAATGTTTTTCTTTAAATATATGTCCTTAAAATCCAAACAAATATTAGCAGTATTTGGCAACCTGTTGGTGTCATCCACAACATACCAAGAAAAACCTTCTCTGTTGCCTTGATATTGAGCTGTTAGCATTATATGACAGTCTTGAGACTTACAAACGCCCACAGAGTTTTCACACAGAGGCTACTTAAGGTTTATTATGCAACGACACCTACCGGAGGTCTTTCCTTCCCACAGCATTACTGTGCACAGTGTGTCTTATTTGGATAATATGATTAACACAGCATTTACTTTTTGCTTTGTATACCAACTTTTGAAGTATTTTTTAACTAAATTCACGGCCCTGGATAATATTTAGCAATAGCAGAGCGTAGTTGGGCTAGAATCAAATGAATTCCTCTTTAAAATGTTTTGATTCATATAAAAAATTATTCAAATTGGTTGGTTTTCATACCCATGCACGACAATTCCCTACTTTTAGTTGCTACATCACATAACATCCTGGCAAAATACGTAAATGGGTGTCAGTTTACAGCGACAAAATGTGAAATGGACATTCTTAAGTGCTTGAATGCTATTGTTTTCTGTTATTGGTTTTATGGTTTGCTGGAACCAATTACAGCATCTATTTCACCAGAGTTCCTACATTCAGTTTAGTATATAACATAAAACCTTATCTGTGTTCCTGACAATGAGATTGTACAACTGCATCATGGAAGAGGAGGAAACAAGCAAAGAAATGAGGTCCATCATTTTGGATACAGCTGGAGGAGCACTGACACTTTCATTATCTGCATCGTAGTCTCTGTGAGGCTGATGGGAAATTTCAACGAGGTCATGACTAGGATCTTTAAACACCAGTGAACCAGAACCCTGACAGCAGAAACCTGTCTAAACTGGAAATGATATCATTTATAAGATGTTACAGATCCTTGCTTTATAAAGCTCAAAGTATCCAAACAAAAGCAATGAAAACCTACAGGCCAAAAAGCTTACTGTCAAAGATGTTTTATTTACACTGGCATGATGATCTGAATGGCTGAGGTTATCTCCCTTTGGTCTGGCCTCTTTACAGCTGTGACTGAACTCCTGAATAATTCATAGCGGGTGACTATGGTGAGCTGGAGGGTAAAGGGAGGCAATATCAACACTGTCTTAACCTTGGGCTGGCTGCCACAGGTTCCTGCTGAGGTGAAATTCAATTAGACCAGGGGAGGGACGGCTAATCCTCTGACTGATATCGTTCCAGCTGTTGCTCAACAGTACGCTGAAACCTTTGGTGACAAGGGCTTTCATGTTTTATTAAAGGAATCAATCAAAATATTGGGAATATTGGGAGTCATGACAAGGAGAAATATATTTTGGTAAGTATTCAGAAGCTTTACAGATTCTCTTTTTGGGAGAACAAAAATCCTGCAAATCCAATATGAACCAGTTCTTACACCAATGGCAATCTTATCTCTATGTTGCTACCAGCTTTGATTCAACAACATAGAAGAACCAAGTTAGACCCCTGTTTTTCATGAGGGTTAGCGGTCGAAACACTTACCTAAGACTCTCCCAAAAAACATGTCGAACTGTCAGGAAATGGGGTTTAACACGACTGCAAATCATCAGGATCATTACCAGCTGCTTAAGAAGAGCTAAATACCAGACCTCAAGTGTCTAACGTCAAGCCTCACATGTTACCCCTTGTTTTTCTTTTGATGCTTGCTATTTACCTGAGCTTTCCCTCCGCAAGGTTTCAGTGAGCT
This sequence comes from Orestias chungarensis, assembly GCA_032876305.1. Taxonomy (NCBI): domain Eukaryota; kingdom Metazoa; phylum Chordata; class Actinopteri; order Cyprinodontiformes; family Cyprinodontidae; genus Orestias; species Orestias chungarensis. The sequence goes on along the minus strand of JAVLVB010000569.1, from coordinate 2,726,952 downwards.
TACATGTACCTGTGCTTTAACACCTACCTCTTCAGCATCCACGTTTGACGGTTTCTTTCTAATCTTTTTATCCCTTTGAGCTCCGTATGAACTGTCCACTCCAGCCTGCTTTCATTATTGCACACAGTGGTAACTACCCAATGCTGCTGAAACTAACATTTACAGATGACCATACCTCGGCTCTTGGGAGAACAGAAATTTAATAACGATGAAAAAAATGGCGCTTCTCAGTTGGTTGCATTGCATTCTGTATACCAGGCAGTAGTGTGTCAAGTAGCTTTATGTCTTGGTTAATCAGCTTCCTAGGTTGCATTTTCTATTTAATTATGTAAATGATCTATGAAATAATGCATGAATAGGCACATTTTCCACAAATAATTTGGAGTTACCTTCCATGTACTAGGGAGGTGCTTCATCCATCTGATTCAGGTGTGGTGGATCAGGGATAAATTTAAAACTTGCCCTCGAGGACTGGAATTGCCTTCCCCTGCTTTAGACATTCCTCTCTGACACAGTCCCTGCTTTGTAAGCCACAAGTCACATCTCAAAACACCATGAAGTAAACTGCCCAGGAGCTCTGCGTTGGAGCGGCATTTCAACACAGCAAGCACTTAACAATCATTCAGCAACAAGTGGGGCAACAAATTAACTATGTACTCAATATAGTAAAAAATTAAACATAAACCTACCTTTCAAATACTTTAATAACTTTATGTTTCATAATGTGTTAAACTTTAATAGCTATTTCAACCTAAAAGCAGTAGGATGTTCAAAAGTTAACTGAAAAGACCCTTGACACTCCATGGCATTGAATTCTGTATTTAGGCTTGAAGAAGTTATTTAAACCCTTTAAAGGTGAATATCTAAACAGAGCTAATTATTGTAAGACAATTCATTGATTTTTAACTTTGTTGTAGTTTGTTATGGGCCTTAGCCATGCCTTGGCTCTTTGGCAGATGTTTTAATTTGCCTTCTAACAAGGACCAAGTGTCTAGTAATGGAATAACTCACAAAATTGAATAATTGAATTTAGATTAGAAACAGAAATCATTTTTTAATCCCTAAGAAAAATGACAGAATGTGTTGTTTGATAAAATCATTCAGTATCACTTAGTTGAATGAATCTCTAATCAGTTAAATGCTGCTCTAATAATGCACAGACGTTTAGCATAGGAGCATCTCTATAAAGATTTAAACTGTGTGACAGAACTTTATGTGTTTACTCCTATTGGATCTCTGTCTCTTTAGCACACATTTGGATCACCAGGTGACACGATTTTTTGGACAATCTGTATCTGGAGGAAATGGCGCTGAAAGCCGAGCAGTGAATCTGCACCAGGGAATAACACCATGAAACTGGTTGAGACGTATGCAAGACAGCTGGGTGGCAGTCCAAGCCAAAGATGTCGCAGCTTTCCCTGCACACGATCTGCACATATGTCCAATCAGTCACTCTCGTATTTAAACGTTTGCTGATATAAAACCCGTTTCTGACATTTCATCCATTATTTATGCAAACATTTTTTTTTATGATGTTCATACCTGGAGGTATATTCATATCCCACCCCCCAATGTTGATACACACAGCCAAGTATATTCAGCTCTCCTGACTGCTATAAATCATTTCATTACGTTTATCAAGTATAGAGCAAAAAATTCCCTGATACGTTTCCCCCAGTCACCTGGAAAATATGTGATCATTTGACTTAATTGAAATTGAAATTACATCACATGAGAGAGAACAGAAGAGGTTATGTTAGCAAGTGGAAAGCAAACAGGGTTTTTGGAGGGATTTCTGACATATTTGTAGGAGGAATTGACTTCCTCCTTTATTCATATTTTACTTTATCTATTGTCAATACAGGGTTATTGTTAATTAAGAGGAAATAATTGAACTAAATAGATAATTTAAATGGTTGCAGATTTTTAAATGAAGAAGGATCAAGCTTTTTAATCCCTATTTAAATGGCGCCAATTCTCAAAACCTGTCATCTCAAGGCACCATACATTTTTTTTAATCATAAATACATCGTAAACTAATCAGTTTAAAAAGTTTTCATTCTAGGGAACCCCAGCAGATTGCATCGAGTCATTGACTTGCGGCATTCACTCCTCTGGAATCAGCACACAGACACAATAGCTGTGTTGTTGTTGATTTTACACCAATCCCTCATACTGAGCATGCATTCGGCGACAGTGGAGAGGAAAAACTCCTGTTTAACAGGAAGAAACCTCCAGCAGTACCAGATCCCGTCTCAGTACAAGCAGCCATCTGCTGTCACCGACTGGGGGTTTGAAGAGACAAAATCTATTTTGTATAGTGTAATTTCTTCTGCCATCATCTATTGGAGCAGAAGCATCAGAGCCAGAGACGTAAAAAGGCTCAACAACATGATAAAGAAGGCTGGTTCTGCTTTTAGGAGCGACTGTGGAACCGGGTGGTGCAAAAAAGAACTTATGTAAAAATCCATAGGGTTGTTATATAGCAGCAGTGACTTCCGTGAGAGGCAAATATAGATTTGCTGTAACACAGACCGTTACAGGAACCTTTTGTTCTTCAGAATCATCCACTCTTACGACACTTTGAATAAGGTTAAATATAAAACGTATGAATCGAATTTTAGTTTCTCTTTGGGATTTAAAAAGTATTTTTTTATTTGAATTAAACTGAATTTGAATTACCAGGAATCTATCTCCTGTAGTTGATAAGCGAGAGGCGGAGTCACCTTGGTGGGTCTCCATTTCACCACGGCGCAACATAAAGACACAGAGGACAAATGACCATGCAGACAAGCACAAACTAAGATTTGTAATTTGTACTTTCACACATGGCTTACCAACACAGTCTGTTATGTTATGGAAAAATGTATTTATTTTGCAAGGTAGTTCTAGGACAACTTTAACATACACCATCAAAACAAAGTACAGTGGCGCTCCTCAAAGGCAGTTTTACTCCACATTTTTGTCTTTTATTGTCTGTTACTTTAAAAGCCTCCAGGTTACTATAGAGCTGGCTGACATTCCAGCCTTAGGGAAACGGGAGGCATATAATGTGTTCATCCTGTCAGAGTGACTGATAGGTGTTTGGCCTTGAGTTTGATAAAAGAAGAGTGAGCAGAGTAAGATAAATATTATATACCTTTCTAGTGGGTGAAAATAAAAAAGCAAAACCCGCTCATGTCTTTTATTTTTTATACACTAGTGTCTCATGCCCCGCAGCATGAACGATCTTTTTTTCTTCAGGAAGATTTCTTTGTAGCCTCAGTAAGAAAATGCATCAAATATTGCCTGCAATGAGTCACACAGGAAAACAGCTGAAGAGGCTAGATGAGTAATATGTGCCTTTAGTATCGTAGCTGATTATAGTTGCCCTGGGTCGTTGCTTCCAGTCTCTCAGCTTTGCTGTTGCTCCACTTTTTTTTGTGTGTGATGGAGGATCAGACGGAGTAATGGATGGAGGGTGAAGATGAACAAACATAGCGCCATGAGCAGCATCGTTTATCTCTATTATATTCTGAGGCAAACGTCTGGGCACAGCAAGGGGCAAATGAAAAGGCTTCACTTTAATAAACTACAGTCTTGCCACAACCGCTATTAGCTGCATTTACTTAATTCTGCCGTAGCATTAAGAGGCATAAAAAGCTTTATTATTTACAGCAGAACAAACATTAGCTTTACTTAAAACGTTGTGCTCAATATCTGACAGAGAAAACAAGTTAAATCAACTAAATCCTTTCAGAGATGAGCTGTAGACTTTTTAAATATTGTGTCTCCTTCTCTTCGTGTATGTCTGATAACCTGCTCCTACTATTGTTTACATTACTAACATATGACTACAGGGATGAACCTGTTAGAAAAGCATTTTAAATAAATGTTGGTTACATCAATAATAGTGAAATAACACAACACTTTGACTTACATTTACAACTTGGTTTATAAATGAATAATTTTTCTGACTTATATAGATTTTTCTATGGAATTTGTCTTATTCGTGATTTTGTTTTTATTATTATTGAGCATATCTAAAATACTCAAAAGAAAAAGAAGCTTGGAGAGCTAAAATACTGTAACTACGACAAACTCTACTCAATGCACTACTGACTAGCAATCTTGCAAAACAAAAAGTACACTTACATGATCTGCTTGTTGTTTGTTTTCTGTCTTTTCAGTTGTCAAAGAATCAGGTTCCACTGGAGGTTTCCTCCTGTTAAAGAGGAGTTTTTCTTCTCCACTGTCACAGCATGCATGCTCAGTATGAGGGATTGCTGGAGTGAAGGACATGAGGTCGATGTGCTGGTCCAGGAGGAGTGAACACTGCAAGTCAATGACTTGGTGCAATCTGCAGGGTTTCCTTTTAGCAAAATGTGTTAAAACTGATTTGTTTAACATGTAGGAATCTGCTTATAATTGGAATTATTTTCTTATAAAGTGCCTGGACACAATCTGTGTTGTGAATTGGCGCTATATAAATAGACATAATTTAACTTATTTAACAGCCTTTAGATAAATGGAATAAATCAATCTTTTGGAAGTGCTGAGACAGTTTCAAATGAACTTTATTACATATTAGGTTATATTTGGATTGGTTCCATTAAGTCTTGTCCATCAATTTACATCCACCTGTCAGAGAACAAGTCGTCGGGTCAGGACGGCAGCGCATAACCCACTTTCCAGGTCATTGTGAGGAATCCCAAGGTGTTCCCAGATAAGTAAAGGACATACAGTAGACCCTCCAGAATGTTCTGAACACCAATGAAAATAAAGTGGATAAAGAAGGTATCCTGATCAGATGCATTAACTATCTTACCAGAACATTGTAGTGCAAAGAAGGAATTGGACTTGATCATTATGTCTATAAAAACATTTGTAAAAGAAACACTTCCAATCAGACAACACCGATGGATTACTCTGCAACATAATGTGGATGGACAGCCCCACAAAGTGACACCTGCACAGAATGTATAAAAAATTAATTGTCACATTTTAGGATGCCAAATCACAGTTTATACAAAGAAATCTGTTAGTTATTTGAGTATACCACAGTCTCTGAAGTAGGTGAGAGTCTCAAACAGATGGGCCAATTAACAGCAAAGATGAGAGCTAAGAAACACCTGACTGTGTGCTCAGGCGTTTTCTGCACATTCGTTTTCTAGGCGGTGAAGCGTTGCGGCCAGTGAAGCAATGAATCAGAGCTAAAAAGAAAGCCGACAGTTATCCTGAGCAGTTTTGGTTTTCTTCAGATTTACATTTTGATAACCTTCTGTGTTTGAACAACTTTTTGAATGCACTTGTTGTTTCTGTCAAGATAATAAAGGTTATCCCTTCACTGTAGTCCAATGATGCAATGTCACTGCAAGGTGCAACACTCTCCGAACAACGGCATTTTGCTCCTGTTCCCAAGGAAACAAGACAGGAATAACTTTGGTATCTTTAGCAAGTGGGGAAAAGTGAAGTATTTTTTTCTCCACCTTGAGATTTTCCTTGTTCTGTTTCTTCTCTCTCCAGCTTCAGTTTTCCTCTTCTGCTGCTGTGTTACTCTCTAAGACTCTCGGCCCTGTCCATCAGCCTCTCCCTTCGACTTTAGTGCAGATAATGAGAGGCTGTAGTTGCTATGGAGATGAAGCAACGCTGTCTTCTGAAATGTAGTTAACATCTCCACATGCTTGCTCACTTCTGAGCAGATGGCAAAATCCACAAATATCATCACTTACGTTCAGGCTCCTGCAGATCGCAGTGAGAGTTTATGCTTTTTTAATGCGCTAGACGCCTGTTGTTGGTGCAGCCATGAAGGCTGAAGAGCAACGTTCTGCAGTGTTGCCCGATTATTGGAATACAAGCGGGACATTTCTGAAATAGATCCTGAGCAGAACCGAAAAGAGAACCCAAAGTGACGTTTTAAATTTACGTTGGAACCTACGTTGTCTAAAATTATATATTTATATATATATATCCTCTTAATTTTGATAATTAGTACTGGCAGTCTCTGTGAAATTGTCTTCTAAAGATCCAGTTCAGCCAAAAATTAAAGGGATTTAGAGTTTAGACACTCTTGTCACTAATGAATAATCATGGAAAATTGTTGTATTTCTGCAGAGGAAAATTTGCCATATAGATAGATAGATTGTTAGATAGATAGATAGATAGATAGATAGATAGATAGATAGATAGATAGATAGATAGATAGATAGATAGATAGATAGATAGATAGATAGATAGATAGATAGATAGATAGATAGATAGATAGATAGATAGATAGATAGATAGATAGACAGATAGAGATGCATTATTAAGTTTGCACACATTTAGGCCTCATAAATGCATTTGTGAATATCCTGGTCTGTGTTTCTATCTCACAAATAAAAAGTCCACTCTCACTGACTTTGCTTTAAAAGGCACATGAAGAAGTTGATGTAAGATGAATTTATGTGGTTGAAGTTTTACCTTCATCCAATTAAAATCTAAAAGAAAATCTATTTCAAATGTTTGGTGATCCTCAAATTCATATTGCCATCTACTCCCACGTTAGCAGTTTGATTTCCCATGCACAGCTTCATAATGCAAAGGCAGCTTCCGGTCTTTCTCCCAACTGAGAATATTCCAGAGGGGATTTCCCTGCAAGAATTAAAGCCGAAGTGGATATAGTTTGAAATTCTGATAGCCTCCTAACCCCCCACTGAGGGAAGAGAAGCTAGCCTCCGGCGTAGTGCTAGGCAATTACGGTACACCATCAGTCAGCTGGAGATGGATCGTCTGTGACTTTCCTTTTTTTTTATAATTGGTATATTTCAAAGAGAGAAGTGGGCGCTTCACTTTTGTAATTTTGCCCAGATTTGTGCATTAGCCCTCCAGCAACAAAATAAAGAATGTTTTTTTCTTTTTCCACTTGAGAGAAAAACGATGATTTGAACCCAAATTCCTGCAGCTGAGCAGAGGTTTGTCCCAGGTATGGAGTTTTTATTCTCCCCGTTTTGTTCAATGAGGACTTGATCCATGGAATGCATAACATCTATTGTTGCAATCTCCTATCATCAATTACAGTTACTTAACTTTTGAATGTTACCCACTCACAAGTTTTCAGCATTTCTATTGATATTATGTTTAGAGATCCCGCAGCAAAGGCAAAAAGATTTGAAGAAATTTTTTTATATCTCCACGCTGAAAACATATTTACTAGTTTATTCTGGCTTGTACTTCTAACCCCTTATTGCTTGTTTTGATCTACCTAAAAGTCTTATTGCTGAGATACAATCCCCACCCGGCTGCTGCAGTTACAGAAAATACTGCAACAGATAAGGGGCCGCATCACAAAGGAAGGCTGGTAAGATAGAGCAGCGTTACAAGAAGGTAATAGGTTTGAATTCCAGAGTGGGATAAAGTCTAGAATATAGATATGAACTAATTGTGTCTCCTGTCCCCTCTCACCTAAAGATCCACTTTAAAAGGCTCATCCCAAAAGGGAAACAAAGATTTCTGGTCTGCCCCTCATTAATGGATGTAATTACCAGCAAGGAAATAGACCAAGATATGCATCACAAACAGATCTGCTGTCCTGACAGACAAGAGGACAGAATCCGACTAATCACAATGTTCTACAGTCAAGGACGCAATCCAAACCTTCATGGAATAAAGGTCAGAAGTAGTAATACAAAAAAAATGCTTTATCATTGAATAATTTAGTTTAAATTAGTTTAAAGTAAAAATGAAAATTAAACATTACATTGTTAAAGCAACAGTTTGGTGGTAACAACTGCAGGTTCTGCCCAACTGAGACAAGTAAAAGCTGAAGGGAAGATTATTAAACGACAAGCAGGTGGAGGATTAGTAATGGGGCGCATCTGTAAGAGAAATGAAAAAAGCTGAAGTAAAACTGTTGCAATGACCGAAATATGGCTGATATTCAGAAAACACGGGGAAAAAGAAAGTAAAGACACACAAACTAGGCAGGTGTACAAAACCAAACTAGTAAATTAATCAAGATTCACAACAAAAGGTGATAAAAACACAGAAACAAATGTAACATAAAATGATGGCTTCAGGAAGAACTTCAATAAAGACGTTAACTCAGAGCACAAAACCAACACATATAAAACACTAAAGTAGATTAAAACAAGTTTTAGGAATCTTAAGGGGTGCAGAATTCTGAATTAAGCAAAAAAATGAAACGCGAGAGCATTTAAATTAGAGTATCCTGCAGGGATTTTGCAAATCTCACTTAGATTTGTCAGTTATAAATATAAGTTTACATGTACAGTAATGTAGTGGTTGGCTTAGTTGAAATTTGGTTACCTAATAAACTTTAACTATATTTATTACTATCTTTTAATCCTGAAATAAAAAAATATGAAGAAATCCTGAGGCCACCAATACTTAGGAAGACAAATACAGGGATTCTCACCCTGTGTGACCCGACTGTGTCCGTGCATTCATCATGTCCACTGACTGACCTTTCTGAAAGACACACAGAAGCACGCAAAGCATTGATCAACGTCTGTTTGAGCTTCTTTTCTTTTGGGACTCAAGATATTTCCCAGAAAATTTTGCAAGTGACATACAAACAAATGTACTTGTCATGAAAATATGGTGGAAACCTTTTGTGCTGATAAGGCTGATAAGATTTATAGCTGATTTCACGGCTTAAAGAAAAATTGTTCTTTTATTTGTGGGCCAAAAAAACCAATATGTGCAGCACCATTAATGGCCAAAATCTCATTGACTTAGAGCTTTTAGTGAATATTTTAAGTAATATATAATAATTTCCCCTATTCACTATTCTTTTTATTGTTATTAGCAAAGTTTAGACATATCTCTTAATGGATATGTGAGCACTAATAAAATTTCCTGGCAGAATTCATAAATTGTATTTAAATTGGTTGCTTTCCTGCGGTCAAGCAGTGTTTAAGCATAGCTATAACTTATTATAGGTTAATATGTTAGAGGTCAGATCCATTGTGAAAGGTTAATGTTAGCTTCTTCTTCTTAATAATGTCCACAATCCCCTGCTTAGTGTGTTTGTAATCATTGCTCTGTTGGAAAACCCATTTGCATCTGCAAGGACATATGCTCTGACACTTTTGCTCCATCTCGAAGTGAATAAGACAGGAAGAACATATGCAGAAGTTTATTTTTTAAGTGGGATAAGGGGAGATATTATATTGAAGGATGTTTATAAGCGGCAGTAAAAAGTCCAGCAGCTGCTTTTCACCCAGAAAGAGAACCACACATCTAAGCAGATGGTGACTATATAAAGTGCATTTATTTTTAAACAGATTTTTTAGTTGCTTGTGCTTTACTGATAGTAATCAGACAGGGAATGTGCAGAAAGTGAAGGGTGGATAACATGCAGAAAAGGCATCAAAGTCGGGAGTCAAATAAAGGATATCTGGATTAACGACTGACGACTAAGCTGTAGATGCCTAACAGGCATTGCCTTACAGCTGTAATGATGATGTCCATATATAACATAAATACTCCACAATCATATAAATAGCATTGATGATGCAAACATGATTAAATATTGGTAAAGGCTACTAAAACAATGTGCACCAGATGATATCAGGATTAGGTTTTGCACAAAAATGAACCTCTAGGTTCATAAATTCTGTCTCCCTCATTTCAAAGACTGAGAAGGACCCGTTTGGTGCGGGAGACTCATCACCACAGTATTGTTAAACATGGGCTACGAACACCAGCTCGGGGGGTCGGAACGTAAATACCCCCGGCCAGATTGAGCCTCCAGATATAAGAGTTGAGAGCTTTGAGAAATTACATCAGATCCAACCAGAATTCTCCATTTTCTCTTCTGCTCACATCTACTGGACCCTCACTGTTCATAGCATGTGGCCTTATTTTAGTTAGTTTCTACCACAGAGAAGAAAAGGCAGCTACTGTGCTCTCTCTTCCATCCCATCCAAATGAAAAATCCATTCATATGATGCTTATTCGTCCTTACACATAATATTCATTGTGTTCTGACTGTTTCCAATCCAAACCCATGTAGGGTTTAAACCAAAGACATCATGCCAACCAGCAGATCTGATAAAAAGAAAACAAATATAAGAAGGACAGGGACCCTCTGAAGGCTGCCTTTGATTTATTCTGCAAGGGTTTTAATCTTGGACATGAACAGTTTGCGTCTGTTTTCTTGTAAAGAGATAAAGAATTAAGAAGATTAAAAAGATAAGACTTTTTTTTAAATCATTTTCCCTTCTGATCTAATATTGTGTTTGTCTATTGAAGCTCATAATAAGGCCTTAACTGAGTTGTTTACTTTACAAGATGAGACACTCAAATTTTTTCTGTCCTTGGGAAGACTAAAGCAAGCTTATGTGCAGCATTAAGTAGGAATATGAAGTCATTGTTATGCAGAACAGACGTTGTGTCATAGCCGACATGCGGGACTCTTTTAAATTAAGAGATTGAGGGAATATGAATTTTTCCCTTAAGGCAGTGAAATCACATGCAGTGGAAAACTATAGAGTATTTCCTATTGTGTTTTGTTTTTACCACTTAATTTTACTCAGATTCACTCACTCCGTCTGCAAAAGTATCAGAAACATGCAAGCACTAAATATTGAATGAAAACAAAAGCATGGAAATCTTCCTGACAAATAGAAAGGCCTAAAGATTAGGGTGAAGAAGACTTTCCAGCCTCAGAGACTTGCAGCTTATTACTAAACACAAATCTTTAAAACATATCCATGGAAACAGACAAATTGCGGGTCAGAAATCACAGGATGAGTTTGCTTTAACATTTGTTTTTTATTCTTATTTAAACACATTTAAGAGATACCTAACAATTTTGATATTGGAAACCAGCATCTTGGTTTAATTCAAATGGTTTTTGATTTAAAGCTGACTTGGATGTGAACATTTGGAGTTTAACTGTAACCTGTACCACCGAACTAAAGACAGTTTGTAAGAAAGTATCCAAGCATTTTAATTAAAGGTATTTTTACATAAACAACATATTTTAAGTTAATATAAAAGCAAATGATACAAATAATATCAGAGCCAGCTTTGTTTGCAAACTTTGTGCGGGCAAGTAAGACATTTGATTTTAGTTCCGCTTTGTTCTACATATTAAATCAAAACATTTAAAGTGGAATATACAAATTTTCCGTTTTTCTTCTGTAAATATGTAAATTAACAGAGTTTGGGTGAAAGGAGGACAAGGTTGAATAAGTCCAAATATGCATAGTATCGATCTGGACGCTCTGACTGTGAAATGTTCATGAAAGATACAACCTGAGGAAGAAACTGTCTCTGCTAGCCCCTTTTTGTCAGTAGGGTTGTCAAGAGAATCAACATTTCAAACATAAAAGTAATAAAAACAGACTTTTAAAATACTTTAACTATGTCTGATGTAAGCTGAGTTCTCCTCTTCCCATATTTCACACAGCAGGCTTGCAAATAAAGCAATGAACATGTTAAAAAATGCATGTTTAAAATTCCTCTGACTCAACAAGTATGGTGAGTTTACTTGGCAGTTTTTTTCCAAACTAACTGAAGCCAAACCATTTCCGTTGCTGCTTATCAATCAAACGTATCATCCAGGAGGGATTTAACCAATTTCTTTGTAATGAATGTGATGAGAAAAGAGGAGGTCATTCTGTCCTCTCAGTCAAACAACAGGCTGTAACTGATCATTCAACCATGGCTGCCATCCTCGTTATCACCGTTGTACTGACAGCTGCTGTGATTACTAGTGTCTCTGTTGTCTCTCCCTGCTGTGATGGTACATAAAACCCCCATCATACATAGCAGTAGATACACCCAATTGTTGATTTACCATTCCCATTGTACCAGTAGATTTTTAGACGTTAACTATGATATTTATCATCAATACGAAGTTCCTACTGTTAGAATTACACGTTATTTCATGTTACTGGAGCTGGTATGTGTCTGCAGCAGTTGCGTGAGAGGAGGGGTCCACGCTGGACAAGTCCACGCAGAAATACTAGGATTTGATCCCAGAACCTTTTTGCTTTAAGGCAACAGTTCTATGTGTTATGGGTCTAAAATATTATTTCCATGTTATCTTTAGATGTGGTTGATTGTTTTTATGACTCAATGTTATCAGTATTTATTTACCCCTAGGTTCATTTTTTAGGGATTGTGTTGCTCTGAGCAACGTCTATGTTTGTGGTGATCCAGGCTGAGGCTGCTTTAGGACAATCTCACCACTTTTCTTTCATACTTTTTTTTAACTATCTCATTTGCAATAGTTGCTGTTATTTAAACTGTATTTACGGTTTCTCTCAGTGTTTCATTCTCAATGGATGCTACATCTGGTCTGGCTGTGACACCTTCCTGCAGGGGGACATCAGCTGAGATAATGCTGCCAACAAGTCCACATTCTCCTTCTGCTAGTAATGTTTTGCTTTCATTAAACATAGAAAGTTTTCTGTCTTTTAAAACCCTCATAAATTGGATTTGGATTGGATTAAACCAGGTACTGCTGAACGTTTCTTCCTGTAAAAAGGAGTGTTTCCTCTCCACTGTCGCCACATGCATGCTCAGTATGAGGCATTGCTGTAATATCAAGGACAACACTCTACTGTTGCTGCCAGCTGGGCCAAGAATAGTGAAAGCTACAAGTCAAAAACCTAATCCAACCTGCTGGGTTACCTTAGATTGAAAACTTTTGAAACTAATTTGAATAATAAACATATTTTGTCTTTTAAATTGCCTTGAGATTACATGTGTTGCCAGTTGGCTATTTAAATAAACTAAACCTAAATAACTTGCTGCTTTCTTAAATTGAAATTTTTGTAGTAGTATTTCAAAGAACTGATCAAATAAGTGTGATAAAACAAATAATTATTTTTATGAATCCTCGGATTATAAATATTACAATTTTAATTCTGACACCACGAGTCAATTATCGCTATATTGAAAGTCATAATGAATGTTTTTATAGTGATGCCGATCAGCAGAGTTTTTATTTTATTTTTTATGATTGAACTGTGATTATGTTCTGATTCCCCCCAGAGGGAGAGACTGACGCACAAACTCTCCCTCATTTCACGTGGGAGGAGCGAGGAGCCGCGACTCAGCAGCAGTCCAGTGAAAACCTGCAGGTTCGTCTGAGCGCAATCAGAGCGCAGCTTCACCTGGACTCTGACTAGAGGAGCGCCTAACCAAACAACAGAGCAAAAGCAGGGAAATATGATCCAAGCCTCTGTGAGGAAGAACCTCTGGGTGACATAGGTGAGATAAGTCGTTGTTTTTTGAAGTCTGTGTTTTGCTTTGTAACCAAATGTTTCCACCTTTTTCCCCCCTCACGCTCACGCGTAATGGACACCTTTGGCTACGTACAGTTCAGGTGCGTTGGTCACTTCCAGGAAGAAATCAACCAATTGAAGTCACGATTAGGCTATTATCTGCAATAGTTACTAAGCAATTATCTTCTTGGTTAATTTAATATAAACTTAATAGCAGATATTTATGTATAATGTAAGAATGCTTCCTGTTTCTCTAATAATAAACTTGTGTAATTCGGGTTTAATTTATCGGAGAAACGTCGCCTTTTTTTAAAATGTGTTTGTCTGTTTGGTTTTTTTCAGTGCCTGGTTTTTCCTCTGCAGGACAAAGGAGTTCGTCTTCCAGCTGATCACCATGCATCTCATCGCGGTGGTCTTAATTCTGATCGTGACGCGCATAGTAAAAGGTGATCCATGATGTCCAACATTCCTTTGGGACAAATAACAGCCGCACAGAGAAATTGCCTTCCTTTCTTATGAGATAAACCGCTTCTTCTTTTTTAATCCGATGTATTTATTTGGAACAAAGTAAAAACGGATGAATATTTTATTGTTCTGAATGCTGATGGAAAAAAAAAGCAGATGTCTGTCTCCTCCTGTCTGTGTTTCAGGCTGGGAATGCAGCGCATGGTGCAGCACAGAAAATGGGTTTTGTGAGAAGCCTGGGAAGTGCAGGTGGGTTTCTAAAATTACCTCGGATTCCTGTGCAGATGATGGCTCCTATCCTGCAGGCTCGTTCAACCAGATTCCAATGAACTGCCACAGTAAATGTTCCTCATTCAAGGATATGTGATCTTTCCAATTGGATCTTATTTTCATAATGATGCAGAACTCTTGAGTTTATTCAACTTTCTCAAAAGTTTAACAGCCTAATGCTTTTAATTAGTTGTTATATGTAACATGGAATCTTCTTCTGAAATTTGCATTAAGTTATTTGAAATTAATTTGTTCCAAAGGAAAAACTGACATTGTTAAAATCCAGAACTAAAATCTAAAGTAAAACCTAAAATTTTAATGTTTTTTTTTTAAACCGACTAAATCAAATCTGTTTATGCTGCAACCGCTTTTGTTTTTAGGAATTTGATACAATTTCTGTCTCAAAATGTGCAAAGCAGTTATAGACCCCATATGCAACCCCCTCAGCATGTGCAATCTGCTGCTGGTGGAGGGGAAAGCTCTGATTACAAATGCATGCCACATTTCTCAATATTTTATTTTGCCTACCACAAAAAACCTCCTGACAGAATATGTGAGAATCTGTGGTTCACATTGTTTGAAGGCATCTGCAAGGCACTCTAGGTGTTAAAACAGGAGCAGAGTAACAAAGCGACATGTGGGTGGAATATAAATAGTTACAAATTGCTTCCTCCTTTCCTGTCGTTCTTTTAGGTGCAAGCCCGGGTGGGAAGGGGAGAATTGCAACCGCTGCATCCCTTTTCCTGGTTGTTTGCATGGCACGTGTGAAAAAGCGTGGCAATGCATCTGCAAAGAGGGCTGGGTGGGCAGTCTTTGCGACCAAGGTGAGTCTCATTAAGCTCTCCTCTTTTTGCCTGTCCGCCTCCACCTCGGGGTTAGAGTGAGTCACAGCTGGTGAGCTTTATGGGGGCCACAGCAAATGCCATCAAATTAATCTGAATAAATTGGACCTGGCTTTGGAAACTCGCACCACCATTATCTACATTTTGATACCAGACAGACATTTACAGCATTGACTCTAAAGATGCATTCCCTAGTGTCCTGAAGATGTATTTTATTTATTGAAATCCATATAAAACACATGTTTGTGGAATAATTAACGCAGGATCTGCCACTGTTGATCCCTGGAGCTACCAGAGAAAACAAAAGGAATTATTAAAAGGAGTTTCCACTTTTTTTGGATGAGGTATTTTGAGCACAGTTTGACCCACTTATCGGATTGTTCACGCTGCCTTTTATATTCAGCCCGAGCTTATGGTGCGTTATGCACTTGGCTGTGTTCTCTGGTCTAGTTTCTTTTTGATGACAGGATGCTGCTGTCATGTGGTTGCAGAGACTCGGAGAGAGTGGCAACAAAGAAAATGTTAGAAGGGGTGCAGAAAGGCAGAGGCAGGGAGAGATGGAGCGTAAAAATCTAAAAAAATACCCCAAAATCCTGCATATTCTCTTTTGATTGCTGTTTTTTCTACAACAGATACCCGCCTGTGCTCGTCCAAGCCTTGTCCCAGTAACGCCACCTGCATAGAGAGAGGAGAGGGCGGATACCTGTGTGTTTGTCCCCAGGGCTACACAGGAGAAAGCTGCCAGATGAAGCGGGGACTTTGCCATCTGAATGGGTACAACTACTTTTTTACTAAGACAAATTTAAAAATCTCTAATGTTCTGCAACTTCATGAACAGGAACACCTATTCTTAATGTTTTGGCATGGGGCGGCCTTACATTAAACTGTTCTGATATATGTAGCAGCGAATGGTAAGTCAATCAAAGTGTGGATATTTTTCTTGTCTAGTTTAGCAGCGACAATTTAAAGAGGATTTTTATACTTTTCAACTAAACGAATTCAAATCTTCTGGCAGTAAAGCTGAAAATCCTTGTCTCTCTACCATTGTTGTGCAGAGCTGCTGTATTCGTTAATGCATCAGCATCATGTAGCACAGTGGACGTAAGCTTGTTCTCAGCATGTTGTGGCAGGAAAAAGCTGCAAGTGTCTTACGACAAGAATTTTTACCACTGGATGTCTTCACATTTAGCTACTTTTAACCTTCTGGTATTTTATCATCACAAGCAATTTAGACGACGGAGGAGAAATTGAGGTGTAACAGCATTAAAATGAAAGGAATGTTTGCAAATGTAAAAATAGAAGGAAAAAAAAGTTAAGTTTGTTGGCAGCATGATGATTATAAAAAGCTAACAGCTGCTGGGAGGAAGGATCTGTGATGACGCTCCTTTGATTACCCAGGATGCAGCTTGACTCAATCTGAGAGGTGCAAAAAAAAGCATCCAAAAGCATTTAAGTTTGATCCAAAATCCTTTTCCTTAAATGCCAACACTTGGCTCTAAAATAGTGATTGTTGTTTTTCTACCATTTAAATGAGGCTTGATGCAGTATTTTATTTTTCATTGTTTTAATGTCAACTGCCATTTAATCACATTATGAAAGCCTGATTGAATATGCTGCTGTCTTGATTAAAAGAAAAGACATAATTTTGCACAGACAGCAGTCTATGAGATAGCCACTTCCAAGCACTCGAGTTTTAATGCCAATATTCCAAGATCAAATCCATCAAAATGCACTTAATAAGCCGTCACATGTCAGAGCTTCCTCCGTAAGTCCCCAGATCGGATTTCCTTCTCATGCTTCCAAGAAGACTCTGATTTTTTTTTTTGCCCTTATCTGTCAGCATTTCCATTGTGCATTCAAAATGCCTCTGCTCTTCCATATGATTAAATAAATATTATATTGCCATTATCTGCAGTATGTTTGGTCTTTGATGCAAACTTTGTGCTTCATCGCATTCCGTGTGACTTAAAAGACGTGCTTTAAAAAAAAGCTGTTGTATTTTTACAGACCGACATGATTACTGATGAAGCTGAATGTAAAATATGTTTTTATAGGACATACAGCTGGTTTTTGCAACTCTGGCTGCGTCTTTGGTGGCGTTTTGTTGGAAGGTGAACACGTTTTCAGAACCTTTGCAGCTTTTGACAGGTTTTCCTCCAGGCTTGTCCTGTAGTTGGCTCAGTCCACCTTCCCATCAACTTTGCCAACTTCCATTTGCTCACCTAAACACGACATTCCCCAAAGCATAATGCTGCCACCAACTTGTCTAATGGCCGGGTTGGCGGGGTTTATTTGGATGTGCTGTTTTCCCCCCATCAGAAACAACAATTTTCTATTTCCTCCAAAAAGAGAAAGTTTGATCTCATCTTACTGGAAATGGGTTATATTATAATGTATAGTTGTATTCCACACTTTGAGATCATATTCGTGGAATGTCCGGTTTTATTGCACATTTTTATTTATATAATAGTTTTCATGACAAGCAGTTTTCTAACCTTAACAGTAGATCTCTGAAGCTCCTCCAGAGTCGCCATAATTCTTGGCTTCCTCAGTCTGTTTAGATGAACCTCCAGGACTTTGCTGGTCTGCAGTTGGTCTGGCCTCTCTCAACGTTCAGATGATGGATTGACTGGAGCTCTGTGTTGTATTGAAAGTTTTGGAGATACTGTGGAATCTAACCCTGCTTTAAACGTCTTGTAATGATGCGGCTTGTTTGATGTTTTCACAAAAAAAAAAAGTGGTCTCCCACTCTGATCCTGCTCTGCATGTCTTAGATCTGTCCCCCCTGCAGCACAGCTGATTGTAATGAGTTAATAAATGTATGGCATCCTCTGTATCAGCAGGGTGTGAAACAGAAGGAGAGCTATTAAAAGAAGCAAGGCAGTAGGTCCTGATGACCGACTTTAACGATCTCTGCTCTACCATTACTTAACAGCTGGTCTTTTGCTGCCATTAAATTGGATGCAAGTGGATTGTAAATACTAATGCATTGATTTTTCTAAATTAAATCACAAAATTTGGTGTATCGGAGTTAAGTTGGCACCAGATTAGCATTTTTGGATAAAAAAAAAAAAAGAAAAAGCAATACTATCCATGAAATTCATTCTAGTTCACAACCATGCACTGTTTTCTATCAGATAGGCCTTAAATGGATTTTATGAGATGCACTATACATCATAAGATCTATCGAAATTTGTGGTTGTGATGATAGAAATGTTAAGTGCAAAACAACGTGAACATTGTAGGTTCTCATGTTGTTGCACATTGAAGCTCTTTTCTGACCAGTTTTATAGTTTATCAGTCTAGATCTTTAACGAGTTTCACATAATCTCCCAAGTCAGCACGGTCCCTTCGTGTCTATGTGGTCAATCAGTGTGTTCTGTAACCAAACTTTAATTTCATTCAGAAGGAGAGAGAAATGCAACAACCTGATATATCCAAAGTTGAATAGATTTTAAATCAATGAGGTGGAAAAACGGTAAAGAATAAGTTGAAGTATGTTTTTAGTTCACTGTATTTCTTGGTAGTTGAGTGACATCTGAGGTGAAGCTTAAGAGCTTTCCTCTAAGCTTGGGAAGTTTCCTGTCGGCTGCTGGATTGCAAATTGAACCTTTCCCACAGGAATCCTCATCCTGCCTATCAGACTATTAAAGACTCCGGGGATGCTGGCAACTGACAAGGCTGTCCGAACCTTGAAGCTCTCTGTGGTTGTGCTGTCTGCAAGCAATGACTAGAATATAACAAATAACCAATACTGAAGTGTCTTAACGAAATAAGCTTCTTAGCTCTGAGTCATGGTGGAAACCCCAGAGCCTTGCTTGGATTTCTAACATATTTCCGCCAATCTGTGAGGCAGAGATGTACGGGAACGCTTGGCAATAACTGCATTTCTTCACAGCCACGTGTTAAACGCTTGTGTAATAATCCAAAGTGATGTTGAAGAAGTTGATTGGTTTCTATCTCTGGCTTTTATCTCTGTGTTCTGTTTAGCGTGACTGCATTGATCAGATATGCCGCACAAGTCGAGAGCCGGTGGATTACGTCATAGCCGCAGCCGAGACCCCATCTAGTTAGATCCCGTCATGGGTTTAGATTTTTATTTTGCAGAAAACTACCCCTTCTTCTTCTCATTAGCGAGTAGGAAGAATTGCTTACTACAGTAAAAAGACAACAATTGCCGAACAGGTATTTCTAAAATTAGAATATTGCTCACATTTATCATAAGTGCTACATTTCAAGATTTATTTTTGTGGGTTTTTTGATGATTAGGATTTAAATTAAAATAAAGCTCAATTCAGTTTCCCAAAGTTAAATCACAAAAAAAGATACTACATAAAGAATTTATTTATTTAATTTAATTTGATAGGGACAGAAACACAGACATAGACAAACTGAACGAAACAGCAGTCCCATGTTTGCTGGAGGAGTAAAGGTAACGTGCAAATTAGGCGTTTCAACATGTAGTTGTTTGGAACAAATCGAGCACAGCACTCAAAACAGATGTTGATGACATTTATTGACACAATGAACAAAGTATTTGGAAGTATCAAATAATTTTTTGAAAAATACCCCCAGACTAAAGTAAAAAATTAACAAAATTGGGAGTTATTTTGAATTTTTGCTGTTTCCATCAACCTTTTATTTTAGTTCAAGAACAGTGACGTGTGAGGTGATCCTGATTGTTTAGAGTTATCGGGAAAAATTCACAAAGATTAAAAGTCTGATTTATCTATGCAATAAATTAACATTAATGATGATCATCTGCAGCCTGAGTCCATCTACTTGCTGCCTGGATGAGTTACCCACTAGATTCCTAAAGTCTGTGCTGAGCAGTTTGCTTCCACAACTCGCTCAATTAGTCAATATCTCACTTCAGACTGGAATATTCCCAAAGGCCTTGAAAACTGCTGTTATTAAGCCGCTCCTAAAGAAGAGCAGTCTGGATGCCACAGTACTGAACAACTACCGGCCCATATCAAACCTGCCATTCTTAAGAAAAGTGCTGGAAAAAGTTGTATACCAACAGCTGAGTGACTTTCTCCTGTCTAACGATGTGTTTGATGCTTTCCAGTCAGGCTTTAGGCCCCACCAAAGCACTGAGACAGCTCTGATCAAAGTGACAAACGACATCCGCCTAAACTCAGATGCAGGCAAAGTCTCTGTCCTAGTTCTGCTGGACCTGACCGCCGCCTTTGATACAGTTGACCATATGATTTTATTATAGAGGTTAAAAGACTGGGTGGGAATCACTGGTATGGCTCTCAACTGGTTCAAGTCCTACCTTGAGGACAGGTGTTACTTTGTTCAAATCGGGAACTGCGTCTCCCACCGAATGGGTGTAACCTGTGGGGTTCTCCAGGGGTCGATCCTGGGACCCCTTTTATTCAATCTATACATACTTTCACTGGGCCAGCTAAGACGCAGCCATGATGTGTCCTACCACAACTATGCTGATGACACTCAGATCTACATGTCGCTGACAGCAGGAGAACATGGGACTGTTGATTTATTGTGTCACTGTACTGAACAGATCAGTCTGTGGATGCAGAACATCTTCCTCCAGTTAAACTCAGACAAAACTGAAATCATTGTCTGTGGCCCACAGAAACAAAGAGAAAGTGTCATCAGTTACCTTCTGACGCTCTCTCTGGAACCTAAACATCAGGTCAAAAATCTTGGGGTAAAACTCGATTCTGACTTGAACTTCAACAGCCACGTTATATCAGTAACATGAGCAGCCTTTTACCATCTTAAAAACATTGCCAGAATAGTCTCTAAACCAGACCTAGAAAGACTTATCCATGCTTTTAACTCTAGCAGGTTAGACTACTGAAACGGCCTGCTCACTGGGCTTTCTAAACGGGCCTTAAGACAGCTTCAGAACATCCAGAATGCTGCGGCTCGAGTTCTGACCAAAACCAGGAAATATGACCACATCAGTCCAGTGCTCAAGTCTCTGCACTGGCTTCCTGTCACTCAAAGAATAGACTTTAAAACAGCCTTGCTTCTGTACAAGTCTCTTCATGGTTTAGCCCCAAAGTACATATCTGACATGTTAGAGCCATATGAACCAGCCAGGACTCTGAGAACCTCAGGTAGTGGCCTCCTGCTGATGCCCAGAGTCAGGACCAAACAAGGGGAGGCTTCATTCCAGTTTTATGCTCCTAAAATCTGGAACAGTCTTCCTGAAGAGGTGAGACAGGTTTC